>CP045895.1:23598615-23630258 GCA_013387185.1 Caligus rogercresseyi
TCCATGTCTCAAAGGTTGCCTCCCCTGCTGTAGACCATCGGACCAGAAAATGATATATACTCTCTCTTTTTGTTCAACCACTGTCAAAGATTTGTTGCACAGGTATTACAACAACAAACACGAGGAGTCCAGCTTTAGTTTTGGTCCCCATTCTTGCCTCTAAAGTAAAGGCTTTTTTAAACATTGCACTGATCTTATGTTTTTATGACGAAAAAGTTACCTCACCACAAATGTAACAGAAGCTGTCTGCTTATTCACACAATTGCGAGACATTTTCAGAGACCATCTCACAGGTCTACACACCAGCAAAAGGACAATGGAATTGTTCACAAACCTGAAACTGGTAGCTTTTTATATGATGTAAATTTTATTTTATTTGGACCAATTTGTGCTTTTGCTTTGATCTTCACTAATGCAATGACACCAATTGCTGGACTTGCATAATGCTTTACAGGTTCCATATACCAGAACTATGGGATTTACTCAGCTTTCATGATACTATGCTGTACATATATTAAACCAAGTTTCAATACGGCATGCCATAGAGAAGGCTACCGCTCAAGACAATTCTTATTCAAGGCATCTCTTTAAAATGAGAGCCAATAAACTCTTTTAAACATCAAATTCTTGTTCAATGACCTTGATTTAGTACAAATCAGCTCAAGTGGGCCGGAAGCATTTTGACTGTTGTCCATTTTTCTGTGAGGAAATATATATTCCTTAATATTTTCTCAGTTCTCCCGAGATTTAATTTGTGTTTTCAAAGGAGAATAAGAATAATAATATGCATTCATAAGCATAACTACGGCGTCATTTCATTTGTAGCTTCTATAAGGCTACCTCTAACTGATACAGCTGTTATGAGATCGGTTAGAAAGGTAGAATGCTCGAGTCTTCGTCAGTTTTCGGAGTTGATAAGAGTAAAGGCTGGTGAAATTTGGATCTGGATAATACATGTGTCGGAAGGGATCGGCGGACATTGAGAGCTATAGTATTTCATAGTTTTGCTGGATTAAAATACATTATCTTTATTAACATATAAATGCATTTAACATAAAGATATGAATGAACTTTTTTATACGTAATGGAATCATAATATAAATCATAGACGCTCAAGCAATCATAATAATAATAATATAAATAGATAGAAGATGGAAGATAAAAATACAAATAGACTAGAATAAATAGGAAATATAACTTGGGAATATCATAATTGACTAATTATAAAAAACAACAACAGTTGAGTGGTACAATTATATATGTATATAAGACGTATATTAAAGATAAAAACGAAATACTTTCTTCCACATGCAGGCTGGTGTTTCCCTTATACCGTTGTGATTTTAACTTCTTCAACCGTGGATTTGCTCCTGAAGAAGAAGAAGAACTTGAGGTTCTTGATCCATCCACGTTCAAGTTCTTGGTCGATAGGGATTTTAGCCTTGATTCATTACTCAGGGTTCATCCAGTCGATCAATCAAGTCATCAACTGAGCCCCCTCTTTCCTATATGTAAAACAAATAAAGTATCCTTAATAATTAAACTAATAAATGTAAAGGATAATTTGAAATGAAACAATAATTTAAATTGTGAATGACTTAAAACAAAACATAGACCAAAATAAAATAAACCAAAATATAGTACAGATTAGAAACCCACCCAAAAATATCGGTTTGCCGATAGTATGGAAATTTTTAAAAACTATCAGTATCGATAAATTTTGTTTTTCGAAGAATGAACTTTTAATATTATATTTCAGGGCTTCGCCATATATGTTATTAGTCTTAAAAAATTAGATATTTATTCAAATAGAGGAAAGTAAGCTCCTTTTTTCTGGGGTCATAACAGTGTTAAAGAAGGCCTTGAAACACATTAAGCATGTAGAGATCAACATTCATTTTTGCCGCGATATATATATATATATATTAGGGTGTATTATTGAAACTAAAAAATAAGATATCAAACAAAGACCCCCTACGAAAGTTGCATAATTAGAAACTAAATAATAGTAGAAAAATGGATTTGGGTGAGATATTACAATCTTGTCTTCATTGTACTTTACTTTCCATAATTGTGAATCCATAGTCAATCATATGCATGTAATATAATAGGACATTTTGTATTCTTGTGCTTTTTCTATTAATTCTGTTTTTCACTATTTTCTGATCTATTTTTCTTTTGTGTGTAAAATATATAGACTATCGAACCAAGGATCTATATGAGGTAGATCAAAACTGACCATCCCCTCTAGGGAGGATTCTAACCTGGTCCCCCAACATTGAGAGTTGAACACGCTTTAACGCACGCGGCTATCGCACTCTCCTCTACAATTATGTATGTCTTTTTTCTCTATATGTATCTATTTGTATATGTGTAACAAAAACGAAATATATATTTACTTTGAGATTATCACGCTCAGTAAATAAAGTTTTAAAATGTATATGTTAAATATACACAAAAAGAAATCAAAGCTCTAGAAATAGCACAGAGAGAGAGAGAGAAAAAAAAGTGGGGGAAACCATGTACACTAGAGGAATACGGAATGAAACAGGGCTTTCATGAGGGAAAATGCAACTTTTTGAAAAGCTTTTCTCCCTCTTGTGGGTAGGAATGACCAATGTAAGCAATAGCAGTATTAGTATATGAATAAAGATGTCAGTAAGGATCACCGACCACCTTGATCTTTAGACTCTGTAAAACAAGATAAGAAAAATACTCTATTCATCAGCTGTTGGGAGCCATATTGTTATTCCTTGAGCAGTTCAAGTCTTAAGGAATAGAAAAAGGGAGAAATGAAACGCAGTTGTAACAGGAAAAGTAAAACACTCTTTTATGAAACATAGCTTTGATTGGCTTACTAGAATCTATTGAAGGATATCCATATATATATATATATATTTTGCAGTCAAATATTTGTTTCTCAAAGGGGATTTGTTGAAAGAATAGTAAATATTCGTAAGTGAAGCCGGTATTATGAAATAAAGCATCACTTCTCTCCTGGCTGTTTAGGTGAGAAATATACTCATAGCTAGGATTACCATCGTCCAGAACACTAAGTGTCATTTTATCATAGGCTTCGACCCACGTCATTTAAGAAACCTTTTGATAAACTATTATATTTTAACGTATGACTATTAATTAAAATAAAACTCATTACTGCATAACCTTTCTTACCGTCGAGTCTCTTGAGCTTTTAGTCCCGAGGCCGGCCTGGAGGCGGTACGATGGAAGAAGGGGAGTCATTGGAGGAGGATGAGGATCCTTGAAAGAAGAGCTTCATCTTTGAGACGAGGAAATCCGACTTTGACTTTGAGACGGGTGAAGGCGGGGATGAGGCTTTGGTGTCCGAGCCGCTGGAGGCCAGAGGCGTGCATCCCAAAACGCCCGGAATGATCCCAACGGCTGATGGAAGAATAGGGTCCTCATACTTGGCCTTACCCTTCATCTCACCGTAGCTTTCACAGATAACGGAGAGGATTTCGGATGTCTTTTCCTGTTATTAGAAAAATTGAGGAGCTGGCTTAATTAAATATGGTTTAAAGTATATTTTATACTCTTATTTCAAATATCTGCAAAAATATATTTCTACAAACTAAATTGTATTGTTTTTTTATGTCGATATTTTTTTTCAAGAAATAAATATCGTCGTTTATAATATGTATTATAAATTACTAAGTAAGGAATACAGGTCATTAATGAAAATATTACTTATAATTTTTGTTCAATATCCACATATTATTCAATATTTACATTATAAAAAATACAATTACAAAAAAAAAAATCAATTAATCATCAAAATTAACGAACTAATAATTAAAAAAATTCAAAGCATATTCTTACCTTACAATCCGTGGAAAACACATGAGTAAGCTTTTGACTATCGTTCGAAATGTAGCCCAGGATCCTAGGATCGTTCTTGTCGTGCACAACACAGCAGATGTTATCAATATTATGAACTTCTACTGCTTCCTAAAAAATATAAGTTAGGTTTAAATTATATAAAATATAGGCCCATTTCTCTTGGGACATAAGTCGACTTCTTTTGATACATAAGACATTCGGAATCGAATATACATATACATTTACCATAAGTTTAAATTTATAATAATTTGCATAAATGGTACTTAAACAGCCTTTGAAAGATTAAGTTAAGTAATTGTTAAATTTATGTTAGACAATTATGCCATCAAGACGAAATGAATACGCTTCATATCAGTACCATAATCATAAAAAGGTTTGAATTCCTTATAAGCTTGAATAATTTAAATTACATCATTTTTGCTGCAATGACCACACACCGATCCCACTAATAATAACTGGATGTACTATAGACACACACACAAAAAAAAAGGGACGCACAGTATTCATGGGAGCCATCAAGGTCTGTATAATAAGGTCTGGGCAATACAAAAACAAACATGACTACTCAATGACGTCACTGGAGAACGATTATATCTATCTACATAGGCGTAGGAGACAGGGGGGCCCAAAATTCGGATGAGTTCTCAAATTCGGACAATTTGGTTGAGGTATTCGGGCATTTAAGGTGAAGAAAAAAATATGAAATTAGGAAAGCAAGCGGATTTTGAATTATAATCCAAAAAATATAATGTAATGAATAGTATGTAAATACTATAAAGAAAAATATTAATCTACATAGCTTTCTTCATTCTATAATTTTTCACCGATTTAACAGTTCTTGTTAAAATTCGGGTAAATTGAATGCTGCCCCCCCAAACCAAACATCTCCCCTACGCCTATGTCTATCTATCTACATATATCAAACCAATATCTCTATCTATCTATACATATATATGTATACATGTGTGTGTATAATAAATAAAATAAATAAATATATAAATATAAATTATATCAATAAATTTTTCGTTCTCCAGTGACGTCATTGAGTAGTTATACTGCTAGGATTATACATTTGTTTTGTATTGCCCAGACCTTATTATACAGACCTTGGGAGCCATCATCTTATGTATCGTTATTGACAAAATATATATTATAGTTGTAGTAACCCGGAACAGAAGGAAGGAGTAATACTTGTTATCCTTTGAGCAGTCTAAATACCATGGAGAAATGACAAAAGGTATACCCATTGACGCCATTGTAAGGGGACTACTGCTTGTTGAAATATAACATGAGGTGACGTCATCACTGGAACTTTATTTCCTTTTTCTATTCCTAAGAAACAAGATGGGCAGCCATTTTAAGTAGCCAAAGATCATCAAGGATCTCTTTAAGAAAAGTGCATTTTTTATTCTCTGGGTGTATCCAGTTATTACAATGTAGGTCTGCGTGATTACCCCTTCATATTGCTTCAGTTGTTTTGATTATTGGTGTTGTATATGCAATATGTAATAAAGCAGTTAATTGTAGAAATTAATTCATGTTACTCAGACGAACCCAATCAAGATTAACTATATGAATACGCATTGTCTAAATTATCACTGTATATGTTTAAAGTTGGACTTTTTTTTCTTTTTTCATTTCTTGCTTGTTAAAAAATATCTTTTTTATCTTTAATCTTTGCTTATTTTATTTTTGTATGTCTATTGTGAACAGTAAATAAACTCTAATCTAGCTGAATCCTTTACCTTTGTATCTCTTTTGATAACCGTCACTGTTTTGTCGGTGATGAGTATGTATCTCAGCCTTCCAGCTTTGGCTCTTCGGATTTGTTCAATGGCGGACTTGGTGCTATCATTCCCCTTGAAATCCTTTACGGCCTTCTTACCGAAATACTGTTGAATAATAATTAAATCCTTAGCTATATTCACAGCCTTTCCATATTTGCTTAATGAAGTTACCTTTACTCCATAGGACAGATATGCTTTGTCCTCCTTTGTAGTTTTATTGCTTTCAGCAGTTGGTGTTGGTGCATTTGGGGCTGGATTCTTTTTCTTTCGACGGCCTAGTGTGGTGGAAAGGATGCTGCTACTGCTCAGATTAAGGGACTCTCGGCCCATGAGGGTTGTCTTTGATTTGAGAAGCTTTGGTGGGGGTTGAGGGTTGCTTTTGGTCGTGGGCGGAGGGGTTTTGGAGGGGGAGGTCGTCTTTTTTCGGGAGTTTTGCTTGGGGAGCACAGCTGCACTTTTGGTCTCATTAACAGCAGATGGCGCTGGTGGTTGCTGACTCACAGGGGGCGACTCTTGAGTTGGTGGAGGGGGCTTGCAGCGATTGTCAATGGCCTGTGATACATGTAATTATATTTGTAAGCTTTAGAGTTATTAGAGGGATTTTTTAAATTATACCAGGAATATTGAAAACAAGGTATGTCTATATAGCCAAGAGAGCTGACTACTCGCCAACCGGGTATTTTTAATGATGTCACAGATAAATTTTTGTACTACATTTCTTCTTGCTTACGTCATCAAAAAAACTTTTGCTACATTAAGCTTTTTGATGACGAGAAAATAATAAATAGATGATTTCCTATCCAAGAAAAAAATGAAACAAACGTACCTGGTGTTCTAATACCTTGGATTATACTTCAAACCTATTTAATTCGCAATCTTCTATTCTATTGCAATAAAAACAACTTCAATATTAGACTATATATAAAAAAATAAAGAACATTATTGATATGGGATGACATATAAAAATATTAATACAAATGTGACGTGAGAACACTATTTGAATACAGAACGAAATATAAGAAAAGGAGAAAAACTATTATACGTATTTTTTGGCTATATTTACTTCATACGATGATGCTTCCATTTTTTATGATTTGAAATTATACGTTCTATATACAAAAAAACTAAAATACTGACTTTCGATCATATTAGTTGGATGTTTGTAGTTTGTTTTATGTCGATTGTTTATTACAATCAAAGGTTTTTCAATACGCAATATCCTTCCAAAGATAATTTGTCGTGGAATCATTACAAAATATTTATGTTAGTATCCCTGCGCATCGACATGAAGCTCCACAATCACATGCTCCAACAAAACAATGGCTAGAATTATGCTTTGAAGAGAGAGAGAGAAGAGAAAGAAGGGGGGATCTAAATTCAAAACAATACATGTAAAAAGGGAGACTACTGCCTACTCTTTTTTAATATTAGAATCCGTACATTAACTATGAACAACGTAATATGATGGGTTAAAAACACAAGATGATACCAATATTCCTGGCCAATTTTGCATTTGATTAGCTTCTTCATCGATAATTATTCCTTAAATATCGCATCAATTTGAGGGATGATTGAAAAAAAAAATACAAGTAAAAAATGGAGAAGCATAAATGAAGAATACTATTATAGGTCAGTCGCATTTTCACAAAAAAATCCTGTATTCAAATAGTGTTCTCATGTCACAAATAAATATTATTATTTAAGGAAACTTTAAGTCTTTCAACTTCATTTTTTTATTTGACTATTTAGTGACTACATTCTTCAATTTTAGACTACATAATTAACAAAATAATAATATTATTGTTGATGTGGAATGATATATAATAATATTAATACACATATAAATATATTATTCTTAAAAAAAAATATATTAACCATCTATTCAAAAAATATTCCTTCAAGCGTAATAAGAAAACTACATCATATCATATTGTATGAAAATGTAACTAAATTAACGGCAAGATAAAGGATATTATCAATTTCCTTAAATTAATATTTGTGACTCCAAAAATATTTTAATATATGATCTAATATATATATATATACTTTGATTAGGAATTTAACGGTATTTTTTACTATAAAAATATTATATATACATGTTATATACCAAAAAAAACATTTCAATGAAACCTAAATTACGTGAAATTAAATCAATTTAATCCATGTCATCAATAATACACAATAGCAGAAAGCCATATTAGACCATTTGGATTCCAATTTGATTATCTGAAGTCATATACATTTTTTTTTCCTGCAAATATCTAATCCCCAATCCATACACACTATTTTATTATAATGCCTTATTGTTCAAAATCCAATAATATAGATCAGAACAAAGTAAATACTTATATTGTATTTATGAACTTTAAAAAAATGAACAATGCTTATGTGAAATCATTTGTTTGATAAAAAAATGTATCCCCAAATCCATTTATTTACAATCATTTCATTTTCCAAGACAAAACTTATGCCTGAATTAGGCCTTTGATCAAATTCCCCAACTTAGAGACCTCCAAACGTTCATATTGTCCCCATCCTTTCGTTATTTTGGTTGACTTTATTTATCTTTTGGATCCCATTATATTTTGGTTTGCTTTACCTAAAATGTTTTATAAACTTGTTAATAAAATAATTTGTGTTCCTCACTCCAAGTAAAATGTTATTTCTGAAATTCCTATAAGGAAATCCTTCCACTCATTTAGTTCGTTATTTTTTATTGTGTCTGTTTATATATAATCATACTAAAGATTACCTAGGATAAAGCATAGGAAGGTTTCTTTGTATTCCTTTTGTAAATTGGATTTTTTTATCTAAATAAACCTCCTAATAAAATAATGAAATGTAAATATTCAGAATATCCAAAAACATAACGATAAATATAATGTAGCCCTTTTCAAAGAAAGAGGATTAATTAAAAAAAACAATGGAATAGCTCTAAACTAGAGAATTATTATTTTATGATATTCCAGTTCAGAAAATAAATTAATATGTAAACAGTAAATTTAACTTAATTATTCCAAGAAATTGAGTTTTTTAACACAATTTATATGTTCGAAGCTAACAATCCTAATTTTTTTGTACGCTTTATTATCCACAATTACATTAAAATCTCATCAATATACTTTGTGAGGCATACTCTTAAATGACCAAGCCTGCAATCCTAACTTAACACAAAAATAACACAATTTTTTATTTGATGAAAAAATAAGTCTATTTAAGTGCTAAGTGTTATCCCATAGATGTTGATTATTTTTTTATGTCCCAATTAGTTTTTGTAGAAATTTAATATGTGGTTAATTAAAGTTAAGCTATCTGCAAAAAAACCTTAATATCAGTTTAGAAGAAACACGTCTAGTTTCTCTGAAAGCCCTGCACGATTTTCGAAGGACAAAAAAATATTACTCATTGATACTCATGTGATTCCACACACTCAATGCTCGCGTATTACCATATTAAAGGATATTTAGGATCAACAAACTTTTCAGGTTAGGAATCACACTAAAAAAATAAGCAATGATTAGCTGATGACGCATCAATAAAGGAGGAAAACGTAGTAAAATAACCTTTTAATTAAATTATCCAATTCCATTGTATGCATCTATTTCACGTGACATTCTTAACAAAGATCGGCTTAAGCGTCTGGAAAGTGATCGACGAGTCTCTCAATCTCCTCTGAAGAGAAGCAAGGATCCGCTTAGTTGTTGTTATGTGAGAGAACAAGAAGATAACTCAATGCCTTCTTTTACTATTGGATTAAATACTGGTCTTTAAAGCTAAACATTCACCTTAAGAAAAATATAAGCAAAATAACCCTGTGCGCCATCTAACGTCATATAAAATATATTCATAATCTGGGATTGCATACCTAATAATTCTATATTTATATAATGTTTCTATTTTTTTGCATGCCCTTGCATTAATTAAATTATATTTTTTTTGTGTACGTTAAAACAAGCTTTAAATAATATACAAAAACATTAGTATAGAAAGCTTGAGTGCCTACGAATAAATTAGCTTAATGAATATCAAACACTATTAGTATTGTATATCTATAAAATTATCAAATATAGAAATTATTTACTCATTATAAGTTACTCATTCTATTTCTTAGCAAACAAAAGATACGATAATACTTCTCAATTATAATACTTTCAAGCTGAAATAATAACCTTAAGCTCCACTTTTTGAACATACTAAAAAACAGAATAGTATATATAATGTATACACACATAGAATTGATGAGACCTAACCGTACAAATAACTCACAGTAAATCCCGATTTAAAACTCCCGCTCGTTGGAGTTCCACTCGAAGATAATAAACTGAGAAGCATTCTCTTTCGGTGGCCTTTTTTATGGATGTTCAAAAGAGTTCGAAGTTCCTCATCCCAAATCTTTTTCACGCGATTCATATCGTCATAGTTATTGTTTTTGAATTCTTCTGAGTAGTCGGATAGGTGAAGGGACTCCAACCAAACGTCGACGGACTCGGGGAGAGGATCAAGAGGGACTTTGTCTCCGTTTGAATGACTGAAAAAAATATCAGGGGCTCCATTAAACATCCAAGTATCACTAAAAGAGAGTGCGTTAGATAAGTCGAAGCAGTCTCTCAATGTTGAAAGAGTCGATTCGATCACCGAGATGTAAAGGTTAACTTGATTGCAAAGAGGATGGGTTCGATGACTGATTTTAATTCTGTAATGTGTATTCATATAGCATGGATGCATTCCATCGAATAATAATTAGCACGAAAGAGTGAGTTTAACTATTATAGAAAGCCACTTATATAAGTTGTAGTGTAATGACTAACAAATGATTTAATTATTAAAAATACGTACAACTTTGTATTGTCAGATACACAAGTTAAACTTAGAAACAATTTATATTGTTTTAAAATATATTGCCTTCATATAAAAATCAAAGACAAATATATATATATATATATATATTTCATATTCCATAAATCTATCCTGGAAATAGCTGTAACGTCATGGTTTCTCAATTATTTTATCTAATATTTTCTATAAAAATACATAAATTATTATAATATGTCGCATATATTTATTTTAAAGAAATAAGTACTACTTTTTTGTGGCAGTTTTATTTAATCAAACTATATAGTAATATTATCATAAACTGGGATTTCCCCAACCCATTCAATATCATTTATGAGACTTTGAATATTTATATTTCTTATGCAGTAACGCCACTTAAATAATAAATTGAATATTGTAATAGTTTATATTATATTAACAAAATATGTACTCATATTTTATTCTTTAAAAAACGAATTCCTATTTTTCACTCAATATTTTTTATGAATAAAAAATATATTTATTTATTAAGAAAATGTATTTCTTAAATGCTGTTTATATGCTAGCAATAGATGGAGATTTTCAACAATACCAAGTAATGAGCTTGCTTACCTGATGATAGTTTTAGTGCTTGAAGACTTTCCAGAATGTGTTTGCAATCATTTTCGTTTTTGATCCCCATGTCTGAGAGATCTTCTTTGGAAATAAAGTTTTCACCTATGAACTCCAAGTGGTCGTATCCATTTACTTCAAAATTATCCACATATTGTTGACATGAGATGTACTGCAGCCATTCCGGGACGCTCTTGAGTACTTTTTCTTGACGCTTCCATGTTGAGTATTGAGGTGCTGGAATGAAAACGGGTTCTATTATGTGGATATAACTGGTGAAAGAAAGACATTCTTCATTAAATATTGTGATTATTACAAATATTGGTTGTCAGAAAAGGAGTGTTAAAGCAGTTGACATTATGTAAAAGGCATCACTTCACTCATGGGTGATGAGGTTGTAACATATGTATACCCAGTCAAATAACTTCATCCTAACGAACACTTCGGCCCTTTTGTCAAGGCTCATGGTATTTATGAATCCTTCAAAGCGACTAGTTCAATATGACCTTGTATATATACATACATACATATATATATATATACCTATATATCAGGAAACAACCGGGTACCGGTCAGGGTCCTGGCTGTTTTGAACGTCCCGGCTCGCCCAGTGTCCCAGTTTTATAGACACCGGGCCGGGACTTAATATTTTCTTTCGTTTGTCAGTCATAATTTTTTTTTAGAAATAATTTCCCGAAAAAACTTTGTCACTTTTTTGGAGATTCTTTTCTAAGAAAAACGTCGTCACTTCAGAATGTCCAAGGGACGAAAATATATATTAAGTCCCGACCTGGTTTTGGCCCGGCCTGGGTCCCGGCGTTTCTTGATATATATATATATATATATACCATATATATATATATATATATATATATATATATATATATATATATATATATATATATATATTCGTATATATACTTTCAGCAACTTTATAATATTGTCAGTTGGAATAACTTAATTAAAGTATAAATAAAAGTGGATTCAAGCCATAGGATCGTAAAATAATTTATATTAAAAAATATGGATTGGTATGGTTAACATATATGATTAAAAAATCAAATTCCTTAGGCAGTGATGTACCCATTATAGAATAATGCCTAAATAAATGTTTGAGACATTACATGTATAATCTCATCAAAAGTGACAACGCCCTTGAAAGGGATATAAACTTATATAAATGTACATTTATGTTAGGAAGTACCCTCCCCCTCTTCAGATTTTTGATATGTATATTTTTGGTGGGTATATATTTTTACAGTCAGTGGACGACGATATTCATCTAGTACTTGATAACTGCTTTGGTGATTTATGTAACCCTTACTTACAACTATGTACGAATTTTTCATGTTGTATAAGACAAACTTATGAAAAAGAAGAACATAACTAAGGACTACAGACATGTGATAGACTCTTGGACGTTATTTGTTGAAATAATAGATGTGAAATTAATCAAATAAGCAGTTGGTTTCATCATATAAGACATCAATTCACTTTGAGGTTTGAATTATAGAGATATAAATATATAGATAGCTTATTCCCTCCAATAGCAGAGAAACATCGTTCAGCTGTATTCTGGACACAATGACGTATTTCTCCGAAAAATCCAATTAGCTCTCTATATCTTTATATCTCTATGGTTTGAACATCAAGCTAAGAATTTTAAAACAATTTGTCTCTTCTCAAGGGTCTCAATTATGTTTTCAAATATTGAAGATTTGTTCTAATAAAGTCTTCCAATATCTCATATACATATTAATTAAAAATTAATTAATCAAACTCTGGGAAATAATAATGTCTATTTTGTTTTCATCACCCTTGACGATTCATATATCCTTTCTTTTTCTTGATAAGATGGACAATTAAAATGAAAAAGAGTTTCCAGCATAGTAAGAGTTTATTGGCAAACCATAGGAGCATTCTGAAATATATCACACTGAAAAGTAGAGGAAAAGACTGCATGAAATTACATGATGAAAGTCGTCAGTTATATTATTGTATTCCAAATATTTTTATTTTTTAATTTCATAATTTGATGATTATTTCATTTTGTAATTTGCCCTAATGATAACCAATTATTGACGTACATAGATATTTGTTCAATAAAAAACAGATCCGAAACATTAACAAATTTGAAACTGCAACCTTGCTTCTTATCTATAGTAAAAAAATCATATATGATAAAGTATTGTTCAAATTACTTTCAACTTCTAAAACTCGCTAATAAGATAATAAAATAGCCGTATACTTCAAAGTATAATATAAGACCCAGTCGTTTCGTTATGTCTATGTTTTATTTATCTTTCTAATTAATTATTGCATTTTTCTATATATTATTTTTCAATTTTTTAAATGCCTTTTTATAGATTATAAATTTTTCTAATTTATATGCTTTCTAGATTATATAATCAGTTTAACTGATTTTATCATATACGTTTAGTAGCTTGAAGCAAGTGTCACATCGATACTATATATATATATATATATCAGGAAACGACCGGGACACCTTTTTTTGCCGGGACCCGGGCCGGGACTTAATATATATTTTCGTTCCTTCGACATTCTGAAGTTCTTTTTTAGAAAATAATTTTCGAAAAAATAAGTGATGATGGTTTCAAAAAAAGTTAAGATGCTTTTTATAAAGAATCTCCAAAAAAAGCAAAAACGTTTTTTTTTAGAAAAGAATATCCAAAAAAAGACTTTTTTTTTTAGAAAATAATATTTCGAAAATTCCTTTCTAAAAAATTCCTCACTTTTTTTGGGAAATTCTTTTCTAAGAATAATTATGAATGACAAACGTAAGAAAATATTGAAGTCCGGCCCGGTGTCTAAAAAACCGGGACGCTCAAAAAACAGCCGGTCGTTTCTTGATATATATATATATATATATATATATATATATGTATATATATAGATATATATATATATAATTACATCATCATAGACACCTCTAACATATAAATCATTTAAAAAAGGTTATAAATTAATTCAGACAGTATTAATGCATAAAATCTATTATTCTTATGAAATTATAAGACATCTGCAATAAATGGTTAGTAATTTTTATTTCTTGTACGTGTGTCCCATCACAGATAGAATATGGTTGGTTGTGAAGATTTAAAAAAAAATATTTATTTATTTATATAATAACAAACTGGTTTGAAAAAAATATATGCCTGCGGTCTAAGGGTTTTGTTTATTTATATATTGGCCCGTACAAAAAAGAGATCAATTCCATGATAACAAAGTGCAAGATATCTTGTTCAAATTTAGAAGCACAAAAACTCCCATATCGGCTAGGTTTAACCCTAAATGTTTCCTTTAGAACAAAAACCTTTTGTTGTATCTCCGTTGATATATTTATTCTGTTTTTTATTACAACCACGCCTTTATACATTTATTGATTTTCTATCAGTGTTTAAAAAAAAGTTTATTTATGTGTTTTGAAATACATACGTTTATAAGAAAATTAAAATGGTTCATATTTTTGTCATTTAATACTTTTTAATCTGACCCATAGTTTCTAACATACTAATAACTTAAAGAATTTGATGAAACTGTATATAAGTGTATACCAGAATAAAGTAAGATATTGGAAATGTATTATCAACTTAAAGCAATTTCCAAATTTCTCTAAAAAGTATATATATTTCCGAATATCATAATATTGAGATAGCTTGGTATATACTAATGAAACGTTAAATTGAACATTAGGACGACAATATTTGAACATATAGCATTTTGAAAGGAAGTGTAATATAATATGTAATATGATCAACAATTTTATATAAAATCACATTTTTGTAAATATCTGCCACAACGATTTGCCTTTGGTTTGTTAGGGAAGGGGCATGCATGTATAGGACTTATATAAAAAGGGCAACGTATTAAACAGTTTAAAGAGTTTTAATCATATCTGTTTTTATCTTAATTCAATGTGTGAAATTTGAAATTGATAAAGAGTACATGACTCAGAGTTGCCTTAAATGTAGCCGATTTTATTATTAAAATATGTTTTTAATATTGCAGGCTTTTATTCAGAATCAATAAATGAATTAATGGTCCTTCAACTTTATTACACGAACTGAAACCATTGATGCGCCAGCGACCCTGGTGACAAAGAGAAACGACCATATATTATTTTTATCTTGTAAAGTTTATATATTGTTTTTTCAATAAGTAAAGTCAAATATAGTATAGCATAAAAATTATTATTTCCCTTCTAAGAAGAAACATGCATTAAATTTAGGCTTAATGGCCTTCTGTTTATCGTTTTATAGAAAACCATTAAACTTTGCAAATAACTCGACAATATAATTAAAACAATTGTCTCCTTAGAAGAAAATTAACTTCTCCCCCCATAGGTTTTTTATAATGGAGTTATACTCGGGTTCAAAATATTTAGATATAACTGAGTCGCTTGCACGCAAGTCACCGATATGGAAAACCTTAAAATCCAAAAACATATTTTTAATATAAACTTTTACAGAAACCTATATAACCAATCAGTTAAAACTGGCCTCGAACAATTATATAATAAGTTTTATATTATCTGAACCTATAATACAATTTGTAATGCTCAGGTCATTTCCCTCTAGTTCAGAAATCGTTCCTTTATCAAGCTGTCTTATGGGTGTTTAGACCTAATCGATGAAGCAAATAATGTCAAATGCTTTCCTGAACGTTTTTGCAACCTCGAAAGGGCTGATAAAAAGAGTGGTCTAAAAAGTTTGCAAGCAATTGCATTGTGTTGTGTTTGTTAATACTATTTTAATTGATAACTCAAATTTTCTTCTTTTAACTTCTATCTAAAATATTAGTTTGTGAACAACTAAGAATTTTTAATACAAGTATTTTCCCTCTTTAAACTAGAAATTCAAAAAAACAAAGTAATCATATCAGTATCTTCAAATGCATTTTGCACGATCTATTTAGATGAAGTATATGTATATATATATAATGCGATCAAGAGTATCTTGCAATCTTAAAAACTTATTTACTTTTTTATCTGCAAAATATATAAATATTTGTCCTCAAGATAATTTTTTCTAATAGCATTGCTAATTTCCTTGAATGCCATTTGTACGCATATCCTTTACGCTTGCATTAAAAGCCATATTCCTCAAATATTGGTCTTATTGGTTAATTAACAATAAATTTACCAAAAAGCAGAAATACGTTTTTCTCTCTTGTTCTTGAAAAATCTCTATCGTTATATGTAAGAAAAACCTCTCTGCAGATGTTCAATATTTAATTTACAACCTGAATGATATTGACTCATTGTTAAATAAGGCCGATTTGGTGCATTTATTGGTTCCTTGACGTCAGTGCAGAAAAATGTTAACTAATATCAGTTTAATGAAAATAAGTCTTTTGATAGAGTATTTAGAAATGAAATTCATTGTTCGGGTCAATAACTGAGAATGTAGTGGGCAAAGCGACCAAAACAGGGGTGGGGATTTTAAATGGTTGATGGTAGTACTATGAGTCAATGAATACTAAAACAAGGATTCATTATTTTGTACGGTGTGTGAGGAGTTGCTTTGTAGAGGACTAATTTCTCCGCCAGATGGAGTTTAAGTACCTCCATTCTCTTAACACGAGAACATTAAAATCTATCCATGTTACATTCGCTTAATTATATATAAATATATAATAGAGGAAACATTATTGATAAGAAATGAAGAAAAACTTGAACCATAATATTACCAACAAAGTTTGTTTATAAGAATTGGTGTAAAAATAGCTCAAAAGTTTATTAACTACTAGATCTATATATTTGTTAATTGATAGTTAAGGTTACGTCCACTATTCATATGCAAATTAGGGTTTTTTTCTTTAATATATGTTGTAGAACAACTTAAGCCATACATACATCCTAATCAATGGGAACATGGAATGCCCACGTTTTATTATTAAGTAATATAAGTCTCACTCTCGCTTAATTTATTTATGTCGCTGTCTTTGAAATACCTCAATATTCACAACTACTTCAAAACGTTCTCTTTAACAATAATAACAAAAACCGTCTTATGTATCTACGAAAATATTGTTGTACATTCAAAGCCATTCAATTTTTTAGTTATTCATATTCAAATATAGACATCCATGGAAATTATCTACATATAGCGATTTTATATATTTCTCCAAATACATGAAAATAAGAGCAGTATATAAGCCATTCATAATATCAGACAACACAACATAATTGGCTGTATGAAATTTGAATGTAGTTTTTTTTCCCACAAACGAAATATGTTTTAAAGTTTTGCCGCATTATTCCTGTAACATTATCATCATAGGCTCTCTAAGGTATAAAAATTTGAGAAACCCCCGCTTTTAGGAGTCTACACACTTTCATATTGTATCAAAGCATACCATTAAATATGTACAATATAGTTGTTCAACCACAACATTTTATGTTGAAGCATTTGATATTTTCGTTTTTTATGATATTTATATAAAGTAAAATGACGGATGCATCACCATATTAAGGTATCGTTAAAAAAGAGTAACGTCCTCTTTGTTAAGCTTAAAGCTGCTATTCCAAAAAAAATTGCAACCGGAACCATTAGGAGTAATATTCTATTCAAATCCTGCAAAATTTTAAACATGAACCAGATCCAATAGGAAAATAGGACTATAGATATAATCAAATCCCTTTCATCCCCCAAAAAACTTATAAAGCTTTGCTACTCCATTGTTGAGAATCTTTTTTTATACTCCTTTTATGTATATTTTGTTATGAATTTAGCTCCAACATATATTTTTAGATAATAATATATGATTGAGTCTATTATATGATCTATAGTGATCTATCTGTTAAAATATATATATCTATCTATCCTAATCTATATTCTATCTTCTATCTATCTATCTATCTATCTATCTATCTATCTATCTATCTATCTATCTATCTATCTATCTATCTATCTATCTATCTATCTATCTATCTATATATCTATCTATCTATCTATCTATCTATCTATCTATCTATCTATCTATCTATCCTAGTCGATTCTCTCGGACTGTGCAAAAATAATCGACTTAGGCGAAATTCGAGTTACAAATTTTGATTGCCAAGTCGAAGAAAAATTCGATATACAGGTTTGCGTGTGTGGGTGCACTCGCTCACATGCAGTCACAAATCATCGGAAAGGCAGCAGGTGGGCGAGGACACAATTTCTTTCTTTGTTAATTTTACCTCACCATCTGTGTCTGCTTCCTTGTAATACACAGTGTGAACGGCAGGCGCAGTACATGCAGGCTGTGTTTTGGAAAGTGAGCGCCCTCTTCGACTTATGCGAAGTTATTTTATTGTTTATGTATGTGTTACTGTCAAAATATCTGTTCGACTTACGCGAAATATCGACTTACAAAAATCGACTTGTACGATTTTTATTACACACAAGTCAATGGAGAAAAATGGGACTTATGATTATATTCGAGTTAGGCGACTTTTCGACTTATGCAATTTGGACTTAGGCGAAGTTGACTGTATATATATAATATATATATATAATATAGAAGTAGCTCCTCTTAATTGACGGGATGCCTTTTTGCCTATATGGTTCGATAGAATTGCATCCGACTGGATATAGATAAGCATTATAGCATTAAAATTAGTCAATCGAACCGAGGACACTCTTATCATGAGATTGACCAAAGTTGACCTTTCGCTCTCGGGAGTATTCGAACCTGCACCCCAACATTGAGAGTTGAACACGCCTTAACGCACACGGCTATCACACTCCCTATATATATTCTGTGTATGAATGTTAGTCATAAGAATGTAAATATTTCATGTCTTTATATTTTGAATGAATTAATTTCAAGAAATATAAGGAAAGGGAGATCGTTAGCTCAGTGGAAGCGTGCTCGACTTTCAATGTTGAAGAGTCGACTCCCGAGAGAAAAAATACAATATTTGGTCAACCTCCTTGATAAGAACTATATTATATACTAAATTACACGCTATAATGCTAACTAAACAGGCGAGACAAAAATATTGTAATCTCTATGATGCAAAATATTATTTATTGTGTGTATAAAAACGATAAGCGTAATAAATATTGACTTAAACGGATTAGCACCCATTAGACTTCGTCATAAATCATGTTATGATGATTAATACTTTTTCAGCCCAATTGATTCTCACTTATAAAATCAGTAGCTTTCTAAAAGAATACATTTCTACAAAATATATTTTCTTCAACTTTTCTTTTGGTACATTAGAATAAATACAAATTCAACTTATTATTATTAATATTATTATAAACTAGAGGCATTATACACTCAGAGAGTGCAAACCTCCGCCGTCATGAGCCTTCTGAGGCGGATTTTTCACGACTGGGGAGGCGTAGAGAGACAGGGAGGGTTCCCTTCCGAGAGGAAGACGCTCGGCACCCATTTACAGCACAGCGACATCTATTGGCAGAGTAGGCTAACTTGAAAAATTTAGTAGTATTTAGCTCATTTGGCGCCTTAATTCTGCACTCAGAGATGCCAAAATTTAATCACTTCTTCCTTTTGGCACTTCCAACAACTCCACAAAATTTCATCCAAATCCGTTCAGTACTTTTTGAGTTATCCTGCTGGCAAACTAACACCAACAACAAACGCCAGTGAAAACAATACCTCCTTCGGCAGAGGTAACAATGAAATATCTTATCTTTACGACATACTGTCCTATTAGGTATCTTCTTCGAGGTGTCACCTCACTCTCTTCAAGAAGATAGTCCATCAATACACCTGTTTTCGTAACCCACTTTGATTTTTTGCTTATTTTTATATTTAAAAATATTGTTTTACGTTGAGCTGTGACCTGTTGAGGTAGAGCCATTTTAAACTTCAATTTTTGATGTATTTAACGCAATTCTATAAAATATATATATTTTACGCAAGTTCTATTTTAATTTCGTGATGTACAACTTGTAATTCAAGCACGTTTTATAGTTATTCAAGGATAAAAACTGTATAAAATATTTGTTTTGCATAAAAAATAAGGCGTTTAAAAAAATATATTTTATTGATAAAGAAGTCAGATTATTTACTATATAAGAATAAAATTGATCGCTGTCAGAAGAGCAAACGTTGGTTAGAGAGAAAAACGCTTTAGTGAAAGGATTAACGTGACGATAATATCTAGAAAGCTTGTTTCCGACAGGAGGAAACTTCATACGGATAAAAATCCCCCAAAACACCTTAATTATGAGGATGCTATTGTACACACCACTTTTTTAATTACAACAACAACAAAGAGTTATAATTTAATTACATTAACCTTTTGTTGACATCCTTTTCTCTAAATATTTACATAACACTTTGATTAAAAAGATTAAGATATAAACAATGAGAAAAGTATGACGCATAAACGTAAAATGTGTCGATCACACATGATGGAGAGCAAAACTATACAATTATAGTTGTCGTATTCGCAAATAATCAAAATAATTTAGAAGCATTTTAAGATCTGCTAAACTATAATAATTTTTAACCTTGTACAAATTATAGTGCTTCATTTTTTCATATAAATGTATGGAATCTTAAATTATATGATAGTTGTTCAGTTGATTATTATATATTTTCTAAGGGGTATTTTCATCGAAGGGAGAGAGAATTGAAGAGGTTCTTGTGGCCTCTGCAGATGACGTCACTGGATATGATATTTTCTTGAATATGTTCTAACCCAGAGCAAAAACTTTAAACTACAATGTTTATTTATGTTTTTACTAAGCATTTGCTCTGGATTTTATATAGATATCTTGTTTTTAAATTGCAAAATACATGCACTGGTTGAAAGGAATAAAAATAAAATATATTTATGATTGTCATATTCGTATCAGTTAGACATTCTATAATGTAAAAAAACTCTCAAAGGGCCATTTCATGTAAACTCAATAAATTTATTTATTTATGTTTTATTCAAAATTAATTATTTGGTTATTTGAAGTGAAGGTTGGTGTTATTTCAAAATACATATAGATAATACATATTTTAATTCCAACTAAAATAAAAATAAATTAAAACTTCAAGAATAAAAAGTAACAAATATAAAACATCAAGAAGTGATTGAGACTTCTCATAAAATATTCCCAGCCCCTATGATGCCTTATAGCTTGCTATCATATTTTAAAATACTTTAGGCCTCAAGAGAAAGTCAATATTAGTGTATCTAAATAATATAAACGTTTTTTCTACATATGTTTATCAGTTATAGATTTTAAAGTGTAAAATGCTGCTTCCAAATAGCTTTTTTATAAATATATAAACTAAATTTCTTTATTAATAATTTTTATATTTGCTTATTTTCCCTTTTTATTTGTTTATTTTAATTGGGCGTGAACTTATTTAGAAAAGATATGATAATAAATATTAATTGTTATGAAATTTCCAGATTCTTATTTCAAAAAAATTTAATAAATATATTTATAATCGTATTTTAAAATGTTGATATATAATATTTATCGAAATATTTATTTGTATACTACTATACAAAAAAATGTTATCATAATTATACGTTACAAGCTTAGTTCCAATAGTTTTCCTCGTATTCAACATTTAAACTCATACATTGTAATAATACACACAGTCATATTAACAATTTCTTTTGAGATATTGACAAAATGAGCATAGAAAATGCTTTCTTTTCTTCAAGTTATAAATGGAAGCAATTCGGAGAATATGAGCAGAAGCAATTTTCTTTTTTTTTCCTCTTCCCATTTGTCCGTGCCCATCTTACTGGGAAATAATTTACTTGATGTATTGTAGGGATTTCAGATAAGTACTCTGATAGTCTTGACCTTTATTCGAGAACTAATTGTTCGTTTTAAAAAACGAACGAAAAAGCTTGGACTTTCCTTCAATTAGATCCAAAATTAAAGTTTGACGTTCATTTAGAAAAAGTTTTTGAAAAGAGGAAAAATAAGTGACGGCTCAATTAATTTAATGCACACAATGTGTCCTCTTTATAAGACATATGATTCATTACCATCACTTAAATAGTATTTTTTAAAGGTAATTTTATTTATTTAATATGGAAAGATTTCACAAATAATATTAGTCAATATCTAAATAAATATTGGAAATATGTGGTGTGTTTTCTTAAAATGACTCTTGTCTTCATTGACTTCATTCTTTATCTATTTTTACTTCATAAGCAATGAGCACCTAGTTAATATTCTTCGAAATTTTAACTCTTATCAACAACTGACAAAAATAAATCCAACAAACTATGAAGGAGGGTTTATATTTTCCTTTTAACCCTTTGAATAATGAAAAATAAATCGAAATATCACCCTCCGACATTGAAGATTCATGAACCAGTGCGGAGAATTTGATCTAATTTGGTCAACTTTATTCTTCCGAAATTAAGGAATATTTCAAACAAATGATAAAAATATTTAAATAATTGTAATGATTATCTATATCTTATTTTTATTAAATTTTGCCTCTTATTTATGTTTAAAAAAATTTATATGTATATACATGTATTGTAATAATACGTACAACTCTAATGTATACATCTCTTTACTTTGCTCAGACAAGACTCTTTGCTTGTGTACCTTCTTTACTCTTGATCAGGCAAGACTCTTTGCTTGTCTACATAGGGTACTCCTCCCCTCCCGAATTTTACTATAAAAGAGACTGACTCCTTATATTAGGGACTTCACTCTTTGATCTACATTAGAGCAATAAAGATCACTTTTTTCAATATTCCACATTGTCCAACTTTATTCATCCTATCCGAGATATCACATGTATACATATATATATTATAACACATATATATACCTCCCAAAATGAAAACACTTTTTTAGTTCTTTTACATAGTCCCAGCGATTCTGGTTCATTTTTGATACTGAAAACGAATATCTAAATTAAAAATTTCAAGCATTGTTAGAAATCGGACGTCACTGGTTTCAAAGGTTTCGTTATGAAGCAAAACTTTTTTGTTATTACTTTTTTGAAAAAAATATCTTTACTAAATTTAGCTATGATCAATTTATCCCAAAATGCAGTTTTTCAAGGAAATGTCATTATGTAATCTCGTGAATTCGCCAATAGACATTTTGTTCAACATTATTATTTTATTATTATTATATAAATAATATAAATATATATATGCTCATAAAGTAAAATAATTTTTATACCCATGCCACCACCTATATCTCTTGAGTGTTTCTACCTACAGCTTACAAACATCCATCTAACCTTCTTGGAGCTTCCGGTCGCTCAATGGGCTTCTGATTAAACATTCATTGAGTTAAGCGGCATCGTACCTCTTAAAGTTGTCAATGACGCGGCAGAGAGGGCTGTCAAGTCGGGTCTGACTTTACTAAAGTGCTGACCAAGAGCGAGAAACAGCGTCAGACATTCTTCAGGCTGTTGAACTTTCACGTCGTGCGTTTCCTCACGCAACCCGAAAGTGTTTCAATCGTGTCAATGCTACCAGCTCTGTGATTGAACTGATGGTGTCGTCTGGTTATGACGCCCGTTAGATTCATTTACAGAATTCATAGTTCAATCCATAATTTTTGATCGTCAAATATGAGCATATATAATATATATTTATTTATTTATAAAATATTAATAATATATGTTGAACAAAATGTCTATTGGCGAATTCACGAGATTACCATAATGACATTTCCATTGAAAAACTGCATTTTGAGAAAAGCAAAAATGAAAAGAATTGGTATCAATACTGATGAGAGGGATTCAGAGGGAGTAGATTGGGATTCGATGGGGAAAATCTACTATCATTAGTCGTCATAAAAACGTATTTAAAGATAACTTAAAAACATCAACATGAGTACCCTCTTTTCTTTTTCCTTCTTGAAACTATAAAGAACCCTAGTAGGACTGTTATTTAAAAATGATTGGTGCGTCAGCACTTATGTTCATTTATTGGCACTAATATTATTTGACGAAAATTTGCAAAAAAAACCGAAGTCATAAATTGATCATAGCTAAATTTAGTAAAACTAATTTTTTTCAAATATAGTAAAACAAAAAAGTTTTGCTTCATAACGAAACCTTTGAAACCTGTGACGTCCGATTTCTAACAATGCTAGAAATTTTAATTTAGATTTTCGTTTTCAGCATCAAAAAATGAACCAGAATCGCTGGGACTATGTAAAAGAACTAAAAAAGTGGTTTTATTTTGGAGGTCTAATATATATATACAATATATATATATATACATATATTTATTTATTAGGGCTCTTCTTATTTATCAAATGTTTGAAATGTTAGCAACATTGTGAATTTTCTGTTTCTTGGTGATAAAAGAAGACGACATACAAAGTTTGAACAAATCGGTCAACATTACGAGGTCGCGCAACGAGGTCAAAGTTTTAAAAATTTAATTCAAATATAGTTTTCCGCAAATTTCTTCAAAATGGTGGACGTTACAGACTTCAATAATAATTATTAATTTAAAGGAAATCTAATTTACTACCAGACGTATGTTGATGTTTTTTAATGAAACAATTTTTCAGTAAAAACAAGGAAAAATGGAGTGTGTAATGTTAGCATATTTCATAGCTTTTTTGTATCAATTAACTTCACTCGCCTGTAGAAGATGACTTGTTCGCTTCAGAGTAAAATAGTACTTTTAAGTTTAGTAAACCTTTTGTATAATATATACAAAAATGACCTTGGTTGCATTCTATCAATTCAGAATTCAGTACAATCTGAGTTTATATCATATGATTCAGAGCCTGTATTGACCTATAAGAAATCGATTATGAAAAAATAAATAATAATGTATTTATTTATGAGAATATACAATTACCACTTGGTAACTGCTGACAAAGAGAAAGAAAAAAAGAAAGGAGAGAGTATTTCGCCTCACTTCTTTTCCCTTCTTTTTTCTTTCTCTTTCTATCCAGGTAACACTAACAGTAGTTACCAAGTGGTAATTGTATATTCTCATATCAAAAGATCAATTTTTTTGGGAGAGTAAGTGCAAAAATGTATTTGCTTATATCTCTTAAAGTATAGCGATTTTTTAGAACACCAAACTATCAAATGAAAGCTTGGAAAACCAGCTTTAATATTTTGGTATGCTAAATCATGTCATTTAATAAGTAGAGAGTTATATACACATTAAAAAAAGCATATCTCGCGTACAAAATGACGCATATAATGGATTATAAATGCGTCAGAGACAAAGTAAAATTTTGAGAGGATACCTTGACGCAAATCTAAGAAACACGATATTATTTATTTTTTTCATAATCGATTTCTTCAATTCAGAATTCAGTACAATCTGAGTTTACATCATATGATTCAGAGCCTGTATTGACCTATAAGAAATCGATTATGAAAAAAAAATAATATCGTGTTTCTTAGATTTACGTCAAGGTATCCTCTCAAATTTTACTTTTCGTTTAGGGTTGTGCCAATGAAAATTGAGTTTTTGTTTATATTTAGTATTCGAAATGAGATTTGGAGAAAATATATTATACAAAACGGGTATAACAAACAAAACATATTTTGTTTTGCATAATAATTTTTCTCCCAACCTTATTTCGAATACTAAATCATCATAAAACTCAATTTTCATTGACACAGCCCTAAACGACCCATGCTGCAGGCATCCAGGGGCCCAAATCTAAAAATATTTTTCTGTCGATTATTTAAGCCTTGGAGAACCAGAAAATCATTTATTTGAATGTTTTTAAAGAAAACATTAAATTTGAACAAGTCTAGAGGGTCATATACGCTATGCTAACTTGCTTAAGTCGTTGGAGGTCAAAACAATAAGTTTGAACAGAAAATTAAAACCTCTTACTTTACGAATCAATAGTTACATGAAGACAAAATTAGAATAATGGACTTTTTTGATAAAATTAATTATATATTTTTTTTGTGGTTCAAATGACCTCAACGTATAGAGATATAAAGATATAGAGAGCTGATTCCCTTCAATAGCAGAGAAACATCGTTCAGCTGTATTTTTGTGTCCAATATAAACAAAGTAATTTGTACGACGTCATTGTAAGCTGATCATAGAGATATATTCTATCTCTATAATCAGATTACGATGACGTATGTCAAATTACTTTATTTACATTGACACAAAAATACAGCTGAAGGGAATTAGCTCTCTATATCTTTTTATCTCTATGCCTCAACTAAAAAGATCCTTTTCATTGTATTTCTTAATTAAATTTAATCCATATTACATTTAAGCCTGAAAAGCGCCGGGTATATTAGCTTGTGTTTTATGTTTGTTCAACTAAAGCATAATCATTTAGCATGCGACACTTTCAAACTATGGCGACAAATTGAATGATTTATTATACATTATATATATTTTATCATTTACATAGTTATTTATAAGCAATTGCTAAATAAATATTGCTATAAATATCAATAGAGAGTTGAGTTTTAAATAATTTAAGTACTGCGTTATATATCTTAGATATTTGATATATAAAATAAATGTAAAAACTTAATTTGCTCTATTTAATATTGCAAATTTCTTAATCCACTCATTTTAATAAATATTTATTGTGTGTATTTACTTAATATTATCCTTGAATAAATAATATTTTCCTAATTTTGTCTTAGTTGCAATGATTTATTCTTGGAAAATAGGAATTTAAGTTTTTTTGATTCATTTTTATAGTCAATTACACATTTGTTTTACTAATCCTACAAAATGTTTATATTTTTTTTACACATATCTATTAACCCTTTGGGGAGGATTGGGTCAAAAGTGAGCAACTAATATTTTCAGATTTTCTGCCGTTTTCTATCAAATTTTAGAGAAAAAACTTTAATAGCTAAAAAAATGAATCATTTATTAAGTCTTAAGACATTAATGTATGCCTCCTTTTTGCAATTCGATTCTATAAAATATGTAACTAAATACTCTGATATAAGAATTTTAAAGTTTACTTGATGATGAAAAAGGTTATTGTTTTACAAAAGGGTTAAAGAAATATACTTGGACAATTTAAAAATATTATGCATATTGTTGAAAGACTATATTTAAGTAATTAATAAAAAATCATTTAAGTGTGTCGTTAATGCTCAATTAGCTATATTTCTACTACTTATTGGGGATTTTTTTAAATGTTTGCAAATTCGAAGTCGATGGTGAATAATTATATTAATTATTGACGGTTAATACTTATTATTATTGATGGTTATATTTCTTACATTCCATCCGTCTTCCATTTTCTCTTCATCCTCTTTCATTTTTTCGTCGACTCCCACGATATCCGTTCCAAAGGAATCAATGATGGCAGATATTTAAGCCATTCGTCCTTTTCATCGAAGGGAGAGAGAATTGAAGAGGTTCTTGTGGCCTCTGCAGATGACGTCACTGGATCGATGATATTGGTTTCCTCTTTGCTTGCTTCCTTAAAGGAGGAGTCATCCGATATGTCGAGTTCCATGACCCTGAAAAACCCGGTATATAATAACTCAATCATATACATAAGCTTCTGTGATTCCAGTTTTAGCCTTTTTCAATTGAAAGACCCTTTACCATTTATTTATTTGCCTGTACAATATCTAAGGAAGATGTTAACAAAATAGGTTCATATTCGAGGTTCAAATCAATGGTTCTAAAGTTTATACAGTGAAACTTTTATTTATTTATTTAATCGTCTCTCAGATCCTCAAATAAAATTATATCTGAGGAGTTTCATAACATATCAAAAGAT
Organism: Caligus rogercresseyi; assembly: GCA_013387185.1. Lineage (NCBI taxonomy): Eukaryota > Metazoa > Arthropoda > Copepoda > Siphonostomatoida > Caligidae > Caligus > Caligus rogercresseyi. Next base: position 23,626,373 of record CP045895.1, read on the forward strand.
ACAAACTTCAAATCAGTTATTTCTTCTTCTATTTGCTTTAATTATTTTAGGTTTATTTAGGGAAGAATTATAATTATTATTTATGGATGCATCCATTAATTAACATAATAAATTAACAAAATAATAATTAATTGTGTACTACTAATCACTTACTCGTTATAGGTACACTTCATTACATAAATATTATCTAATGATGAGATAATTAGTTAAATAAATACTTTAGAGTCATTGAATATCCTCTAAATATTAGTCTACTTAATTCAAAGCTTCATAAGATGACCTATGAACCATAAACAAAATTTCGAATATGAAAAGGATATAATAAGAAATCCATAAACAAATAAACAAAGTTAAGTTAGATTTCAAATGACAAACATCCAGCCAGCCACAAGTTAAAATATTACAATACACACCTTTTTTTACTTCTTTTCATAATTGCCGAGACATGAAAAAATATTACTTTCTAATTATATAACAAGAACTGTTTTCTCAGAATAATTTTATTTTTGTATAAATGTCGCACCAAAGATGGAGAACCAGTAGAAACGTTGACTCTCCTGGTAGAGATTACGATCCTTATCTCTTCTAGGAGAGATGACGACTTAAATATGGAGATAATATTTTACGATGTTGTACAAACTATTTATTTCATTGCGATTTCTATTATACATTTTGTGTAAATAATTTCATTTTTGTGTTCAAGGAAGCAATGCGACGCAATATTTTACTAACATTGTATCTATATCACTGACCTTATAAAATGATAATTTGATACTCATCTGAGAAGAAATCAGACATGATAAAAGTAGTTTGAATAAAGTCTCCATATTTAAGTCGTCATCCTTCCTATAAGAGATAACACTCCGGATCTCTTCTAGCAGAGTCGTTGATTCTTCTGATATATATCGCGATCGTAATCACTCCTAGAGAGGATACGATCATGATCTCTACCAGAGATTTATCACACTCTACTGGATCCCATCTCTACTGCGACATATACATTGGAAGACGGGTTTATATCCCTCTAACCTACAGGGAGAAGAACGGTACATTATGATGGCGAGTTGATCTACCACAATTTTATTAGGACCAAATATTTTATTGTTAACAATATTTGAAATACGTAATAAACATGAAAACTTCTCTAAATTACAGGAAAGCTATTTAGTTATGTGGCCACAAGAGATGTAAAATTGAAAGTTGTCGAAAGTCTACGTCCAAATAATTCGTAAATTAATTTTCAAATTTCTATTTAACGATGAATTATAGTCCCTTCCTCTTCAGTGACGTCACTGACAAATAATAATAGAGGGCGGATAAACTTATGAAACTTACTTATTACTAGTATGATTATTATTATTGTTTTTGACGACATTATTGCAATTCTCCATGATTGCTTCTTCAGAGTCCGGTCCAACGCCAATAGATACCAATTGAGGAGGAGGCTTCTTGGGATCCAGTCGATTTCGTTTGCCAATTGGGAAGAGATATGCTTCTTCAACCTCTGTCTCCTTACTTCTCTTATTTCGCTTTGATTCCTTGAAATAAAGAAAAATACATACTTAATTATTTCAAAATGAAAATATTTAAATTAATTGATTTTGCTATTTCATCATATTTTTTCAATGAAGCTCTTTTTTCTTCATTTATTCCAGTCGCTCCTCTAAATATTATTTTCAAAATGTCATTCTGTGTGTTTCTATGTACTTCTATTACATATTTATTTCCGTATTTTTTGTTACATATATAGAATTATATACGGTATCATTAATATATTCCATTACGTCTTCATAGTAAAAAGAGAAAATACTATGTTGCTAAAAATACGTTACATATTTGCTATCTGTCTAGTTTAAAATAGGAGAGCTGGAAATGGCTTCCAAGGCTGGAATCATTATAACATAAATTAAAAATATATATTGGTATATTGCAATGCATTATATCTAAAGATAACTTCCCTTTGTAATAATTTGTAGGTCTTTTTTTGGATAGAAAGCCAGGACGGTGTGCAAGAGTGTTGCATTATATATGTCTTAATATCACTAAATTTATAAACTAAAACAAAAAAGGACGGCTTCGCTATGCAGAAAGAATAATTTGAACAATGATATGAGACTAGTGATAAAATCTACTCTTTCTTACTTGATAATTCCTCATCTATTTTGATATTTATTCTGGAGTGTTGTGGAACCATTTGAATATCACATTATTGATTATCATACATATTCTTTGTCTTCTTTAGATAAACCTAAATTCCGTATGACTCTTGAATTTGATCAATTAAATCATTGGTCATTCCCATTATAATTACTAAGTCGGATGATAAGTCCCGAGACTAACACAAAGATGGCGCCAGTGGATTTGTTTTCATATGACTGTCAGCTAGTACCAACCTTCAAAACATACATACATAAATATAACAGCTGTCTGACAACTAGTTTGTGAGATATTGCGTTTTAAGTGAAGCTACTTTTGTTATTGTGAAAAAAATGGAAAAAGACGAATTTCGTGTGTTAATAAAACATTATTTTTGATGGGAAAAATACCGTCGAAACTAAAACTTGGTTGAAGAATGTTATCCGGACTCTGCTCCATCAAAAGCAACCATATGTTGATGGTTTTCTGAATTCAAACGTGGTCGTGTGAGCACGAATGATGATAAACGCAGTGGACGCCCAAAAGAGGTGGTTACATCAGAAAACATAAAAATAATCCACAAAATGACTTTAAATGACCGTAAAGTGAAGTTGATCCAGATAGCTGAGACCTTGAAGATATCGAAAGAGCGCGTTGGAAATATCGTGCATGAATAATGGGACAGGCGAAAGCTCTGTGCAAAGTGGGTGCCGCGAGAGCTCACAATCGACCAAAAACAACAACGAATTGATGATTCTGAGTAGAATCTGAAATTTGAGTCTAAAATTGAAAGATCGCTATAATCGCTGTATCGCCCTTGAAGGCAACTATGTTGAATAATAAAAATCGAATTTTGTCAAGGAAAATGTTTTCTTCTTAGTTAGTCTCGGGACTTATCAGCCGACCTTGTATACTGTAATTGTTGTTTTATATACATACTCTGGAGAGCTTTTCGATAACTTTGAATATTTCTTCCTCTGCTTGCGCAGGAGACGGTGGATCACACTCCGGGGTTGAGGGTTGGTCATAATTGGTAGGACTTGTGGGTATTTCCATGAGTTCAATGCTATCCGGTTCCTGAAGCTGTGTCTCTAGCTTATATGTCGTTTTTGACACTTTGATTGTATCCAGCCCATTGTCTAGAATAAATCCCTCGGCTTGGTCCTCACTTTGTTGGCAGCAGAAGAACTCTTCCCCCTGACTTTTTAATCCACCGGTCTTCGCTCAAGGGTGACGTAGCTTGGAGTATCCCTCTTGATTTTGCGCTTATATTGCCTTTGGAAATGAGTCGGGCTGTCTGTAAAATCAAAGATATTTAATCATGTTTCTTAAGAAAATAATCTACTTAAAGCTTTAAAGTAAAGTAGCGCATGCAAGGAAAAAGTAAACAAAAAAATTGGCCCCAACTTTGGTTATTTTCTTAACGTTAGACGTCGCTAGTCCATGAAATTACGTCACCAATCCTATTTAAAACCGAGTTAAAGGGATTAAGTTTGATGATTTGAAATATATATAAAATCACATTGTGCGATAAATAATAACAGGACTTTTGTTTTTTTTTTTTCAAAGAGCTCTAGCATCAAAGCGCCCCTTACGGAATAAAGAAGAACTAAAATTTTGGCCAATTCCTTTTGGGAAAAAGGAAGACTTTTATGTTATGCATGCGCTACTTTACTTTAACGCTTTAAATCTAACAAGACCATAAAATATTTTTTTGACCCATGATGTCACCAATATATGGGATAGAAAA
>CP045895.1:23630358-23654595 GCA_013387185.1 Caligus rogercresseyi
CGATGGACATAATTTCAAGGAGTTGGTTGGGCCAATCTTGTTTTAATTTTCTTTTTTTAATAAATAACTAGTGAACTTTTGTTAGACCAGCATCACATCTTGGATTACGCGAGAAGGTGATGAAGTCCTCCTCTGATGGTTTTCATTGAAGTGACCCCATGGTAATTTCTTGAACGGCCCGATATGTTTTCAATTAAAGATGAACATTTCCACAGTAAATGATACTGTAGTTTTCTATTTCCCTCTTGCGCAAAAGAAACAGTTACTAACGTCGTCTTTGAAAAAATTTTTGCTGGCAACTCCAGTGAACCAGTCAACTTTCTATATTTGAAACCAGCTTTTCTGCCGATGTTAAAAATGATTTTAACAGCTTTAATGCATTTGCTGATATTTCTTCTTATTCCTCTTTCGTTTTAAATAAGATTCAAATGGAATTAAGTTGATATGTACGATGTATTTCTTTAAAACCCTCGTGGCTATAGTATAAACCTTGTTCTAAAAGGTAAAAACGGTCGTGGGGTATTTAGTGGGCTACCGAAGACACTAGTAAATATTTAAAAGCGAGCTTGTTTAAATTTTTTCAGAATAAAATAAACGTCACTTGCGATAAAAGCGTTCACTGTTTTAGGGATGGAAGTATTAAACATTTAAACTGGCATCTTCCCATGCTAAAGACAGTTCAAAACTTTTCGAGACAGGTTTCTCGAGACCCTTCACAAAAAGCTTTCATTCCTCTCTGAGAATTTGAGATAATGTGTAAAACTTTCGACCATCCGTGACCAAGGAAACCTTTCATAATCAATATAATTATTGCATAAGAATATGTTTCAAAGCATATGGACCAAGATTGGTTTTTTGTCCCAAAGTTTACGGATCCAAAGACAGTTTTGGGACCCACATTTTTTTAAATATCATGAACGCCTAGTCCTCCAAGTTTTAACGTGTATGTATTCTAAGACTGGAGATATTCTTTCTTCTGTTGAAGCAAAAAAAGCTGTTTCATTTTTGTAATATCCTCGCAACGTTCTTTGGTGAAAGGGAGTAACACGGAACAATGAATGATCCTAGGTACAATATAAGGTGTTCCAGGCTTGGGATTTGTCCCCATACGTTCAAATGGAGGGTGTTAAAAAATAAACTTGACGCCTTGACGTTGGCTAAAATTTTATTTAAGTTCATCTCAGTGCTATTTGGGCCACCCAAGATCCAGTATATTCATGTCTTTAGATGATTTCAAAGTTGGCCATGATTTAACTAAAATATCACCGTATGGACTTATTAAGTCGATTTTTCAATATTTACACTGAGTCCAGAACAATTTTTGTATCGTTCTAAAATTTTAAAAGTTGATTTAACTGATAAAAGAGTTTGGAGTGGGCCACCCGAATATGTCACCGTTAGATCGTCCGCGTAACATAAACATTTTAAAATATATTCAGGGGATTTAAAACCGTGAATTCCCGTATCAGATTGGATATTCTGAATCAGGCTATCAATGCACAAGACAAACAAGATTCCCGCCACCGATCTCCTTGGCGAACACCCCGCTGTTAAAAAATATGTACTTCGATTACCATATTCTATAAGATTTCTGGTTTTACAAATTGAAGCGCTTACCATTCTTATAATTAGGTCACCGAACCCTTTTTTATATAGTGTTTCGAATGGAATTTATGCGATATGGAGTCAAAAGCTTTGGCAAAATCGATTGACATCAGGGAAGTGGTACTGTCGGAATCTAAAAGTGTTTGTAGGTAAAAGGAACAGAATCCATAAGCTTCTCTTCTAAAAATCCATGCTGGGCTCCATGTAAACTTTTTTTAAGACCTTTTTAATTCGATTAACTAAAATAAATGAAAATATTTTGTAAATCGAATTTTGCATTGTAAGTGGTCTTAGATTTTTATAAAATGGGGGTTCTTTTTCCTTCTTCGGTATTAAAACAATTTTTCCATCAGAGGCGTATTCTGGAAGTATCATTTTTTATATTAAATAAAAAGCCAAGAAACCATTTGGAATCTTTATGTGACAAAGAGATATAATAAATCCTAGTAATGTGTTGCTTCCAGAAGGAAAAAGTACAAGTTAACATTTATAATTTCATACAGTCATGTCTAGAACTAGCTCCAATATGACTAGAATATAACCTCCCATATAAAATATCATTTGGACGTTTGAAATTTGTATGCTATGAACTACAAAAGATTATATTATGCCCTTTGATGCCTGCTAAATTGTGAAGAATGCAATTAAAAGCGGAAAATGAAGTAATCTAATATACTTTAGTATTTAATATTCAATGAAGCCACTTATTAATTGTTTAATTATCCGATAATCTTTGAATTCCAATCTCCTTAAATAATTTCCATTGATTTTTTTCTTTTCAGAACATGTCATGCTGTTGTATTGATTTATTTATACAACATTTATCAGCTGCATGCATATGATCAAGGGCACCAACCTAATTGATCAAAAGTAAAGATATATGAAAACCTTAAGAAAAAATCAACCAGCAACTGAAATATGGTAGAAAAGAAAAAAAACCAATAGACACCAGCTTATAAATTGCAAACCTTTTATATATATATAAATAATATATATAAGATATATATTAAAACCAGCCTTGAAAGTAAGCCGGTGCGGGGCGGTGCTGCGTTCCTGTAAAAGATTTTGGGGCGGTGCGGCGCACCGGTAAGAGTTTATTATACTGAAAAAAAAACACCAAAAAAATACAAAAAATGCAGTAACGCTCGCCTTTTAAGAAGAAAACATATCTAGGCTACCCACAATATGTCATTTTTGACCAGCTCCGATGAAGATAACAGCTTGGCTTGCTTAAAATAGTCAAAGGATCTCCGGCGTGCGCCAGCTTCCAATTGCATCGACTGACGCTTTCAAATCCACCCCTTTTCAGACCCCCCAAAAAATATTTGGAAATAATGGTACTAAATTTTACTATTGGGAAAGCCATCCAGTAGCCTATGGTAATCAGTTTTCAAAACGTCTACAAATATCCCATATATTTTGGTTTTTCTGTTGGTGCCTTTCTGGAGCTTGCGTTCCGTTTGTTTCCATCTCCTGCCCGCACTTGCTCCGCAGTTAGTTCTAGTAAATGAAGTCATCTCGACTCTCGTCTTTAAAACTGTGTCAGCGAAATGTTATATCGGCTTTTCAGAAACTGCATGTTTTTGTGATTGGGTAGCATACTGAGACATGTCTTCTACTCAGACAAATAATAACTTACTCTTCTTCAAATAGGCTGTTCACGCTGTTTGTAACGGGGGCACAGCTGAGCTTATCTCCGCTTTAGTGGGATACAGGACCGCAAGCTTATGATTTAAATGTGAGCATGCTTTGTAAAGTAAGCACGCGTTTTCCCTAAAAAGTATTCATATGAGCCCTCTCACTCCTTGTAATATTTACATTATCACGTGTTAAAATATTTACAGTGTATCAACTAGACAGCCAATGTATGGGAATGTTTTCAGAAGCTGATTCAGGAAGTGCGTGCTGTGAAGAAAAGCATTGTGATACGGAGAGATAAAAGAATGCAGAAAAGAATAACCGAGCTATTTAAAAGAAAGGACCGAGTTATTGAAAATAAAAATCAGGAAAAAGTCAGAAAAACAGATGGCTCGCTGCATGCAGTCCCTTGCACGAAGGCAGTGAATGAGAGTAACGTTGCAGGTGCAGGACCGTCAACAAGTGATGCTGGGCCTGCTACAAGTACCGCTAACCCCCCTGTTTGGTCAATGTGTTTTAAATATGTTTGGATTGAGGGAATCCTCCATTTAGAATTATTCATGTGGTTACTTAGATTTTTTAAAATATTATTTTAGTTTTTTCCATCATTTTGCATTTTTCAGTCCAGTTCCAAATGTACTGAAAATAAAGTATTCACAGTAAAATATTTATAAACTGAAATATTTTGTATTGTCATTTCTTCACATAGAACACTTAGGTAGGGCCACAAGAATGTGAAGTAGTTAAGAATATTAAAAAGTCATGAAATTGGTGTGAATCGCCTCTGAATACCCCCCCCCCCCCCCCCCCTGGGTAAAAAGGAGTTAAAAAATAATACAGTGTGTGACACACCGGACATTGTAGCACCGGTAAGAAATGAAAACTACTTTCACCCCTGCTTAACCACACTAATTAGTAGAGTGTCATTTTTTTTAGTTATTAGTCTTTTGTATTAATATATTATGTTTTTTATTAAAATTATGATTTTTCTAACGGACTTTGTTGATGAGGAGATATTAAACTTCTTAGAAATAAATATTGTAGTTTTAAATTTCATCTCACATCAAAACTCTATCTTCAGAATGTTATTATAATACAGAAATATACAACACATATTAATTTCCACTAACTTATTTAAAACAAAGAGTTTACTCTTAAAAAAGAAAGAAGTAAATAGTAAAAATCAAATAGTAAAATATCAAAATAGCTAAAAAAAAAAGAATTCCCAGGGTTTTTCTAATAAGTTTTTTATAATTCGTAAAAATTCGAGTAAACAATAGACGCTGCGCCGATTATAATTGTAGGGTTATAAATACACCAAATCTCTTACATATTTACGTTTTCAATACCAGGGATATTTTTAATTCTGTTATTTTTTTGTCAGTGGCATGACAAGAAGGGTAAAGGAATCATCAAGGAAAATGGAGGATTCATTACGATAGATTACACTATGTACCAGGATTTTGCCCCTAGGCTGAAATTCCTAATTTGAGTCCCATTTTTTACGTAGATTCCAAAAATGCACTTAATTTTTGTCCGAAAAAAGGCTTTGCCCTGTATGACCTTTTTTGAAAATCATGATTTTCATCATTTCTAATGGTTCAGGCCCAGTTATCTTCGTGCAAAGTAAGAATAAACTACAAATGTCAGAAGTAGTTATTTTTCTACTATATCGTGCATTTCAAATCCGTTTTATAATTTAAATATCTTTGGTACTAATCGAAAAAAATCGGGTTCATATTTTAAAAAGTTGACCATATTTTAGTGTTCTATTTAAGCGGCGATATATTTTGTTTCGAGTCTATTGACTATATCAATATATAATATTTTTTGATACTTGTCAATGCATTGAGAACAGTTTTTATAATTCGATATCTGGCATGAAAGTAAAGAAAAAGATAAATTTAGTAGGACAAAGTATTGATCATATTAAGTAACTACTTTTAGGTGATTCATTGAGGATGCAGTAAATAATATTGCGATTTGTTACGAAGAAAAAAACATGTTTGCCTCTTTATTTACATATACAGGGTGATTCACTTAAATGAGACTCACATATTACAAACTACAATCTTTGTATTAAATTTTACATAAATAATTTTTAAACAAAAATGATAGCACAATGTGTAATTTACAAAATGTATTTCAATAAATTTTCACATATCCTCCTTTGGACTTCACTACAGCTTTGAACCTCCTCATGGTGGAGGCAACACAGGCAGGAATCTCTTCCTCAGACAAAGATTTTCACGGTCCAGGCCACCCACAACAGTCAGAATGACCGGGTTTTATCTTGAAAAAAGGAAGACATCCCCGTGCAGCTGAGGACTCTCTTCAGAAGGCAAAAGCCACCCTCAGTCATGGTCTGAGCTGAGAAGAGATTCCTGCCTGTTGCCTCCACCGTGAGGAGGTTCAAAGCTGTAGTGAAGGCCAAAGAAGGATATGTGAAAATTTAATGAAATACATTTTGTAAATTACACATTGTGCTATCATTTTTGTTTAAAAATTATTTGTGTAAATTTAATACAAAGATTGTATGTAGTTTGTAATATGTGAGTCTCAATTTAAGTGAATCAGCTGTAATATTTGAAATGTCAAAAGTATTTTTTTTTTGTACCAAGATACAAAAAAAAAATCTATTTTATTCGTATTTACACAACGGTTTTACAAAAAAACTGGGGAACATGATAAAAGCACAAACAAAATAGTTATATAGCTGAACATGATAACATTCAAAAATGAAGCACTATACAGCACACCTTCAATTTTAATTTAAAGATATGTTTTACAAAATATGGGAGGGCTTATCAATTAATTTGTTGATAAAGTTTTCCAAATGGGACGGTAAGGGTGTTTGCGTGCACTTTAATTTGTACAAAACATATTGAACTTTTGTTATATAAAAAATTATATCCTCTTCGTGTGGACCTACATATATAAAAGCAAATTTTGAGGCCTTAGCAATACACCATATTCTGTATAAACTTTAATCGATACAGTATTTCGAATATCCCTTGTTGCCATACATTCAGACAAAAAATGGTCGAGTGTTTCCCTATGGTTTTTACAAAAGAAACACAGTCTTTCTTCTGCAGTTCTGCCGTGTATGCTGCCTATTGTTAAAATATTGGTTATTATTTTATATTTAAACCAATACATTGAAAAATTAATTTTTGATTCGCCAGACATTTTAGTATTTTTGTGACGGAAGCCTTTTCTTTGTACTTCTCTCCCCGTCTTTTGATTTGGGATATATATTTAGATTTAATTTTAGAGTCTATTATTAACGTTGTTATATATTTATTATTTAAAAAAGAGATAAAGTTAAAAGACAATCTGGAGGACCAATTTCTCGTTTTCTATAATTTATATTTTTCAATAATGTCCTTTCTTCCAAAATTTCGTTGAAGGATAAATTCTTATTTTCGTTAAAAATTTCACCAATAAAATTAATTTTTTCTTTTAAGGAAGTGCCATTTAAAAAAATAGTCTAAAATTTTGCTTCGTTGGCTCTTGCCAACACATTGAGGGTAAAATTTGTAAAGTATTTCTTTACTTATTTTTCCTATACTCTTCCAAAAGGTATTTATTGAAATAAGTGTTTTCCAAATTTTGTTGGGACCTTTTCCTCTTATCTCTTGAAATGATATGCCTTCAATAATTTCATTTTATAGTTCACAAATTTGGAGCAGGGGGATTCACATTTTAAATTCTCCTAAACCATGAAAATAAGAGTGTTTTCCAGAAGATTCTAAAATTTATTAAGCCAGTCCTCCTATGTTCTTCGGAGAGTTTATGCGGTCCCAAGTTATTTTTACTTCTCTCATATTTATTAATGAAATCGTAAAAATACATAAATCTTCACAAAAGGGAGTCACCCTAAGGATATGAATTACTTTTGGTAAAATCAAGGAGTTCCATATTTGAATTCGACCTAAAATATTTTGCACTAAAATATTGTATATCTACTTGAGAAAGTCCTAACTTTTTCTAAGATTTCATTTTTGTTGATATTTATGTATAAAAGTCCCATGGATATTGTAACACCAAGTACCTTGACCTCATTACAATTTCTAATTTTTTTTTCTTTTTGTACATTTGTTATAATATTGGTTTTTTCGGTATTAATCTGCAAGCCCGATGTTTTTGACATTGAGTTGATGATATCAATAACTTCATTTACTGATTTCTTGATTACATTTTGTGTTCCTCCCAAAAGGACCGTCATGTCGTCTGCAAAAACCTCAATCTTTTCGTCCAGTTCCCCGCTACGTATGCCTTTTATGTTGGGAGAGATATCAATTTCTCTAATTAATTTATCGATCGAAATTATAAAAAGACTGGGAGCCAGAGTGTCTCCTTGACGGCAACCTCTTCCAATATTGAAAGTGTTATTTTCACATTTTAATTTTGTGAAAGCATTGCGTAAACATATAGCGATCATCTGAATAAAATGTTGGCTAAAACCATAATCAATAACAGTTTAAAATATATGGATGAGAAATTGAATCAAAGGCTTTCTGGAAGTCGATAGTCATCATTGCAAATTGGTTTTGCCTCTTAATTTACATAATTATAAGTGTCAACAGTAATTTGATTTTTTAGAGAGTTACCGTGATTTGGAAAATTGCATTCCAATATTGTTATCAAATTATTTAAGGAACTTGCAAATAAAAGGCAAACCTGTTTTTTTTTCTTCGTAACAAATCACAATAATATTTAATGCAACCTCAATGAATTACCTAAACGTAATTACTTAATATGGTCAATACTTCCTCTACTAAACTGATCTTTCTTTACTTTCATGCCACTGTATTTTGTTTATAAAAAGGACTTATGAGGGATAACAAAGTAAATATTTTCCAATAACTTTTTTGAGCCCACATAAAAAATATAGAAATGAATATAATGGGGGGCAATTCTCTAAGTTTTTAAATAATATTTCTTCTCGTTGATTCATTTGCATTCAAAGGAAAGGGCAGACTTTAGTTTTCCTTTCACTCACCAAGTAGCATATTTGTCGGTTTGTATTACAATTTATTTTTTTATTGTTTGTAGTTCCAGTGATGAGCTACTATGTTATGTATCGGCTCATAATATAAAAAGAATAAACATTTATTGTTTTCCCTTGCGCGGGAGGAGTTGATTTATTTATATTTGAGGAGGAGTTCATTCATTGGATTCCTATATGTGCAAGATGGGCCCCGCGAAGGGAATCTTAGGTTTCTGAAGGATGAGATTATTATTTCAACCTTAATGTTTTAAGCCTTAGGAGCCACGAGATAAATTGTGTTATTTTTCATTTTTTTAGGAACCATTGATTTGGTTGGATAAATTAATTGAATTAGAGCATAATTTATCTAACTCAGGGATGCCCGAACCGCATCGCAATCTACTCAGCAATTACATGCTAAATTTTGTGTTAATCGTAAGGGATTAGCAGTTCTTGTACTGTCTGATGATTGAACAAAGTTTCATAGTTAGGCCAGGGAATACTAGATACATGGAATACTCTCTCTTTTCCTTCCTCCTTTTTCCATACGTAGCACAGTGGGCTGGTGAGGCCGAAATATTGAAAATGTGAATATCTTGGTTTTAAATGATCCCCTGATCATGGTTGAGGGCTCGTTGGAAGCGTATTAATGAGGTGATACAGTTCTAAATAAATTTTTCAAAAAATTCCTAATTTTGGGGTCTGGGTCCAAATAACATATTTGGACATATGGGCCCGAAAACACATTTTCTGGTATATCTTGGCTTAAAAAATATCCCCTAATCATGGTTGAGGCTCGTTGGAAGCGTATTAATGAGGTGATTACAGTTCTAAAGAAATTTTTCAAAACAATTCTAATTTTCGGGTCTGGGTCCAAATAACCATATTCGGGCATACTGGCCCAAAGACACGTTTTTTGGTATATCTTGGCTTAAAATGATCCCCTGATCATAGATGAGGCTCGTTGGAAGCGTATTAAAGAGGTGATTACAATTTACTACAATTTATTACAATTTTCATTATTAGAAAAAAATACAGAAAAGTTTAGCAACAAAGCCTCTCAAACAAAGCATCATCATTGCTCAGCGGTCCCGTAGACAGGTGAGCTTTTTTACAGTATCTTGTTGAGTGACCATGTTCATTACAATGCCTGCAAAAAGACTGAGCTTTCAGGCGGACTTGTTGACTTTCGGATCTGAGCCTAACCAAAATCTGTTGATGACATCTTCCAGTTGTCTGCTTGCGATGTTTTGCGAGCCAACTTGAGACGTATTGATCGAGAATCTTGTTATTTGCCTCCAAACCCGATTCGTCAAAGCATTTCAAGTCCACGACTTCTGATGAAAATTCCAATTTATTACCTCCGCCGAAGGAGGTAGTGTTCCACCTCCGCCGAAGGAGGTATTGTTTCACTGGCGTTTGTTAGTTTGTTTGTTTGTCAGCAGGATAAACTCAAAAAGTACTGAACGGATTCGAATGAAACTTTCTGGAGTTGTTGGAAATGCCAAAAGGAACAAGTGATAAATTTTTGGCATCATCAAGTGCTTTTTTTATATGCAAAATGAGCAAAATAATAATGAAATGGGGTCTCTATTCAGGGAGTAGGAAAGAACAAACGCTAAAAAAATATTCATTGACGTATTATTGTTCATATATCAGCTCAGGACTATGTTAACCCAGTGACGTAGCTTAAACTTCTTCCGTCTTTCCATCTCTGATGTTTTTTTAATATGCAAATGAGCTAACAGAGAGGAAACAATGATTAGAGATAGAAAATCGGGCGTGTGAAAGGGAGAATGTTTGAAGTGGATGTTGTGGGGATCGGCGGAGGTACACACTCTCTGAGTGTATATATGCCTCTAGTTTCACTGGCGTTTCTTGGTTTGTTAGTTTGTTGGTTTGTCAGCAGGATAACTCAAAAAGTACTGAACGGATTTAAATGAAATTTTGTGGAGTTGTTGGAAATGCAAAAGCCAGAAGTGATTAAATTTTGGTAATCTGAGTGCAGAATTAAGGCGCCAAATGAGCTAAATACTACTAAATTTTTCAAGTTAGCCTACCTCTGCCAAAGATGTCGCTGTGATGTGAAATTGGGTGCCGGGAGCGTCTTCCTCTCGGATTTCTGTCTAGAGGAACCCTCCCCGTCCCTCTACGCCTCCCCAGTCGTGAAAAATCCGCCTCGGAAGGCTCAAAAGGACCCCGTGACGGCGGAGGTTTGCACTCTCTGAGTGTATATATGCCTCTAGTTTGAATTGCCACAAGCCAGATTTCTTAGTACAGGGATTATTTAAAAGGTATATGTCTATATTTCAGGAAATGTGGCCTGGAGGAAATCTGGCTTGTGGCATTTTAAGATTTTTACCATCTTGTGCAGAGTTTTGGCGTAAAAAACTGTGATTTTTATCTGAAATTTCGAGAAAAAAAGTTAATTCTGATGAAATTGGGGCATACCCAATGAAATATTGGATTGAAAACAGTAAGCTTAAGGACTTTCAGGGTTACTGTGAAAAAATGAGCACTAATGGACATGTTTTCATCATTTTTTCAGCATCCTTTGATGGGTGGGTTAATGCAGTCGTGGACCAAACAACAATTTTAACTTATCGCGAAATTGAAAATTGGCCGATCTTCAAACGTTCACCATTTTTGAAGGAATGGAGCGTTTGAGTTTTAAAAATTTTGTTGAATTGGATTTTTTTCTATAGTTTTAAGAAAACTTCTTTGTAAGGTGTCTGAGAAGATCTTATTTTAGGTAATTTCCATGCCCCAGCCCACTGTGCGTAGGTAGGGAAACGTTTATGTTTATAAAATGGTGTTTTTAACCATAAAAACACCTTTTTATCTGAATAATATTTTTTTTACTCTTTTACTCTCCCTTTTTTAGTGGCCAATCACGTAGGAGAAAAATGTTCCAGAGGTGTTTCCTTATGAATAGGGATCCTTGGATTAAAGCATATAGTTAAGCCCAGTGGAGACAAGCTCATTTATTAACGTTGAAGGGAATGCAGGCTCTTGTGTCTCATTGTCCCTTTAAACTACAAAGTTAATTCTTTAAGTTTGACGTTTTTATAGTTATGTATACCAAAAAAGAAGTTATTATTAAGAAACTGATATTGTAATAAAATAAAGTTGTGAAAATAAGATAAAACATAAAATAAAATAAAAACTCATTTGACATTTGAGTATATATATACAATATATCAATTTTTTTTGGGAGAGTACGTGCAAAAATGTATTTGCTTATATCTCTTAAAGTATAGCGATTTTTAGAACACCAAACATATCAAATGAAAGCTTGGTAAACCAGCTTTAATATTTTGGTATACTAAATCATGTCAATTGAATAAGTGGAGAGTTATATGTACATTAAAAAAACATATCTCGCGTACAAAATGACGCATATAATGGATTATAATGCGTCAGAGACAAAGTAAAATTTTGAGAGGATACCTTGACGCAAATCTAAAAAACACATTATTATTTATTTTTTCATAATCGATTTCTTATAGGTCAATACAAGCTCTGAATCATATGATGTAAACTCAGATTGTACTGAATTCTGAATTGATAGAATGCAACCAAGGTCATTTTTGGATTTATCATCCTAAGGTTTACTAAACTTAAAAGTACTATTTTACTCTGAAGCGAACAAGTCATCTTCTACAGGCGAGTGAAGTTAATTGATACAAAAAGCTATGAAATATGCTAACATTACACACTCCATTTTTTCTTTGTTTTTTACTGAAAACTTTGTTTTATAAAAAAACATCAAACATACGTCTGGTAGTAAATTAGATTTCCTTTAAATTAATAATTATTATTGAAGTCTGTAACGCCCACCATTTTGAAGAAATTTGCGGAAAACTATATTTTTACTAAATTTTTAAAACTTTGACCTCGTTGAGCACCCCGTAATGTTGACCGATTTTGTTCAAACTTTGTATGTCGTCTTCTTTTATCACCAAGAAACAGAAAATCCACAATGTTGCTAACATTTCAAACATTTGAAAAATAAGAATAGCCCTAATATATATTTTTAAGATTGTTCAGCTACGATGCTAAAATTTAAACCATAATGTTTAATAAATTTTTTTTACGCATTAGCATCTAATTATATACCTTATAGGTACTTTGGTTATTATGTATATTCCATGAACTGTGAAATAAAGGGGAAAAACAATTAAAGTTTATGACTTCCTACCATAAACGGCTTTTTGGAATGTTTTATATATTCAGCGATTTAAAAATCTGGAATATGTGACATTATTATTGTCTTACCTTCTCGCACGGCTCAATTTTTATGATCATTATTCAGGGCTATTAAATATACCAAACTCCAAAACACATTAGTGGTATGGGTTTTCCCTTGAGAACATCTTTAAGCAAATCCCTACTCATGTACTCATATATGTGATTTCAGTCGTACATACCTACAATAATACCATAGCCATTGCGTATGTTTGTAGCTCACAATATTTTATACACTTCATTTAAATACACTCTACATGGAACGTGACTACTTTTCTGGTAAAACACATAAGCAGAATCTTATATTATAAAACTTCCAACATGTTGTTACTATTATTATTATGACAAAAGTGGGTAAGCACAATTCCTATTTAAATACTCAAAAGCTTTTGACACTTTAGGCTTTGAAAGGAGTTTATATATTTTTTTAACAAGCTTTGTATTTTCTGAGTTATTCAACTTCAAAACTAATGTATCACCTTTTACACTTTTCGTAGGATGTTGCTTAAATATTATATTTTTCTGTGAAACATTTATGATTTAAATCTAGTATTTTGAAGATTAAATTTATTGGTTGATTTGTTTGTATATAAGTTAATGGCAAAAGTGAAGTAAAAGGGAACGTGTAATGCTTTAAATATTCAGGATGCGGGTCCCACTTATGATGAGGGAGTTCTCCATAAATGTTTGTTCCAACGAGGTGGAAAAGTTTCAATGATGCGGGTCCACTTCCGATCAGGAAGGATCCCTTAAATTTATGTCTCAATCTACCAATCAAACAAAATCTATAGACGAAAAAAAACTTTTTTATTTGTCCTATAAATTGAATTCGATATTTACTTTTTATGGGGGAAAATAATGCTCATAGCTCATAAAAAGTATACGAGCATAGAAAATAATGTCAATAAAAAAATTGAAGGAGTAAAGAGCATAATTAAACATTAGAAAATACATACACCAATCCTATATAAATAATAAACATTCGAAAAGAAATATAACCATTCCAATGCATAATTAAACAATGAAAAACTCCATATGCAAACACTTAAAAATACATAATTAAGTAATAAATTATTTTTTTGTTTCTCTTCCATTAGAACCAAAATGAGCATGCAACGAATCAAGTTGATGTTCCACCTCCCAAGCCTCCACGAAGGAACGTATCAATATCTCCAACTAGGAATGAGACAAATTCTCTGGACTTGGTAAGATAATAATAGAGCACGCAAGATGCTTCGGTTTTTAAGTTGACCCCTATAGAGGGAGGGCCTTCCCATATATTTTATCTATTTTGTGTAGTTATATGATATATATATATATATAATATACAATCTTTAAAGAATATTGTATATAGAGACACATAAAAACACAAGAAATAGCGTACTATTATTGTAGAATAAATTTTAGAATTATAATTCAAAAGTTTTTACGAATTCTTACAAGCAAACGTCTTTAATATTTACACCTTCGAAGAACGAAATTCAATAAAACATGATTTACTTTTAATACACTTATAAAACCCTATCGAACCACATGGATATTTTTTTTGTACCGAAATATCAAAAAACAATTATTATATTCGTATTCACACAACAGTTTCACAAGCTGGGGAACATGATAAAGCACAAACAAAAGGCCTTTCTAGCTGAACAAGAGAACGAAGGAAAAAAATGTTAAAACTCTAAGGGAATAATTTGCATTTTCATACAAAATATATTTTCTGTATTTAAGGCATTAAAGAGTTTGCTCCACCAAATGGGAATCCTAACTACTGAAGTTGATTATATATATTATTTTCACCGGCTAAAATCATATTGAGTTGAAGAAATGAAGAAATTAATAGAATGCCAGTTAGTATTTAAGTTTCACATAATAAAATATCATAATAATTTTAGGAAATGGTTTTTTCATTTTTATTAGCCTTTCTTGGTCTTTGGTTCCCAGAGTTTAACTTTCCTCGAGAACCAACTAAATGACGTTTTTCAACCTGATTCTTAAAGAAGTTTCCTAAAATGTCCCTAATCTTCAAAAAGCTAAATAATATTGCTTAATCATTTCCATGCACGCACTAGAAGAAAAATCACAAACAAATACTACGCTCAAACTAATCCATGATATAATTAAAAAGGGGAAATTAATTTCACAAATTTGTTTACGTACATATTACAAAGTGTTTCCTTGTTTGATTAGTCTCTCGGATACGCAATGACTGAACTTGAAATAGATCATGGCATAATAAACATCACAAAATATGCAATATTATAATCTATCGTTGGGTGTTCATGGGCTATAAAGTTGGGACAAAATAAAGTATTAAATAATTTTGTTCTTTCAATATGAGTGGGTGTGAAACATCTAAATAAGGTCTAGCAATTATTTTATCTCATACACAAGTTGAGCAATACGAAAGAAACAGTTTTTCGGGTATATTTGATGCATCTAAAATAAATAGCAGTAGTCTTCTTTTAAGGGCAAAACTGACAAAAGTGACAGTTTTTGCTTGATCAGTATGCTGATACAGCAGTCCAGCACTCTGAAAACTCTGATGCCTCTGATTAGGGAAAAGAGGATTGCGAAGCGACTGAAGTATTATAAGAAGAGGATGAGAAAAATACACCCCGAAATCTAATGAAAGCTCTTCAGAAAAATAAATCTCTTACGTTGGGAGAGAAACAGTTTTTTTGTGAAATTACAGCAGTCTAGCACTCTGAAACCTCTGAGGCCTCTGAGTAGGGAACAGAGGATTTTGAGCTGGAAGCGACTGAAGTATTATAAGAAGAGATGGGAAAGAATGCACCCCGAGTTCTAATGAATCTCCTACGCTCTGAGATAAACTTTTTCGATCAAAAAATACCTCAACAACGTGATCTTCAAATGCATATCTCCATCATGGAAATGCATGATAACCCGTTATGAAATTGAGTTCAGAACCAATACTTGTTGCCGTTTCTCATGCCAACGACATGTTTCTACTTCTAATCTCTTCATCACGCCAACATGTGACAAAATAATCCTGGAGATTACAAAATGAATCGGCTTCCCTCAATATGGAGATGGCCAAAAATAAACTCTACAAACCTGTGGGCTTTCTTATAACTGATGATGTTATTATAAATGTAGCAAGTTAGTACACCTTTTTCTCTCTCGAAGAGAAATATTTTACCGTTTAGATCAAGATCCGGATAAAATCCAAAAAGAGCTTTGTCTTGTTCCAAGTCATCATAGGCGTAGAAGACAGGGGGGGGGGCAAGGGGAAACTGCCCCCCCCCCCCCCAAAATTTGGGTAAGTTCTCAAATTCGGGCAAATTGCTTGAGGCATTCGGGCATTTAAGTTGAAGAAAAAATATGAAAAAAAAAGCAATCGGATTTTGAATTATGACCAAATAATATAATGTAATGAATAGTATGTAATTAATATAAAGAAAATAGTAATAACTATATAACTTTCTTCATTCGATTATTTTTTCACCGATTTAACGTTCATGATAAATTCGGGCAAATTGAATGCTGCTCCCCCCAAACCAAACATCTCCCCTACACTTATGCCAGTCATCTTCTAATGGATCAAAACAGCATAAAAAGAATGATTTTCTTCATACTATCATTATATGTGAATTCTGTTCAAAATTTAAAAAAGAAGTACGGCGTGATGAAATTTTTAAAGTATATGAAATTGCCTGAGATAGTCATTATGTGCGATACGCGATGAAATTTGGAGAATCACTTCTCTATCCCATCTGGATACCAATCTTTTTCTTCTTTCAATCACAAAAACCCCATTCCAAAGCGAGGTGTAACCTTACTTATACAATCAGCTCTATACCCTAAAGTCATTTTTCGGTGTGCGAAAGGTAATTTCATCCAGGCACAATGTACCTTTGATGGAAAAAAATTCGAAGTCACAAGTCTATATGGGCCAAACAACGATGACCCAGATTTTTATGGCGGACTGATAAATCTAATATCACATAGACCAACAATAATTGGTGGAGGCTTCAATATAAAACTTCAAATTGACCGTGACTCTACTGGTAAAACATTAAACTCGTATCCACGATCTACAAGATATTGAAATCAATTATGAGATCCTACGATTTTATAGATATTGCCAACGAGATGCAAAACTTTGAGCATACGTTCTTCACAAAGGAAATGTCATCAAAGATTGATATGTTTTTAGTTAAGGGTTTCCTGAGGGAATCCATAGTTTCTTATGAAGTCATAAGTTCACAAAATCATATCATAACGGGATTCTTCTAAAACTCAATGAGGTCCCGTTTCAACATAGGAAAAAACACAATTGGAAACTCAACTATACTCTATTAGACGATGGATCTACCCATATGGAATCATAATAAGAACAAAAAATCAATAAATTCCAATGTTGACATTTTTGACCTTGTGGAGACCATGTTCATAGAAATAAAAGGACTGCTTAGGAGAAAAGGAGCAATGAAAATTGCACCAAGCAGGCGCCTTTTACAAAAGATTGAAGAAGCCTTTTACAAAAGCTTGAAGAAATAGACGAGAGTGATTTCAGCAAAGAAGAAAAATATTATATGGCCGATAATTTGTATAGAGAAGCTGATCTCCTATACAGGACAAATTTAAAAATCCAATCCATAGACGACTTGTCCAATGCCCGTCTTAATGTATTGAACATGATAAACATAAAAACGGGAGCAAAGTGCTTTCGATTTATAAACCTAATGGAGAGTTTCCGAATGATGCTATATATCTTTCCCAGGCAATTAAAAAATAATAAAGTAATCTCTACGACTGTTTCGATTGTCATGGAGATGAGGTGTGTGCAAGATGCAATAATGGAAAACAATACTTCTGTGAAGAGTGGAGATGTGCACCTGAAAACCCCCTTCTCTTACAGAAAAAGATATTAATTTGTTAGAAAAACACCTAACTGAAGCATCTTTCCTGAAACTCCAGAAGAAGAAAAATCTTTATACAAAACGGCTACACAATCTCTTAATCAAGGCGGCCTCTCGGTCATATATCTTCCCGTCCTTTGGAAAGCCCTCAACTCCTATTGGATTAGGCAACTGTGGACAAAGGAGCATTACTGCATCCCTTATCCTCTTTTTACAAACAGATTATTCATGACCCTTACAAAGGCTTAAACAAAGTCTTAAAACATATTTCGTCTTATTCGGAGAGGATGCAAAAATTATCTGCGGGATCAAAAGCGTTATATGTTCGATGGAGAAAACTCTAAGATGGGAATTTCCCACCAAGAGGCCATAAGTGATCTTGGAATTAATAGTTGTGGACTAGATTTTGCTGGAGAAACAGGAAGCTCTACTCTTTTGCTTAATAAAATGGCTTTCCTTCGATTCAAGAAAGTTTTTGGAAATTACGTTCCATGCACAAGGCCTATCATTCCTATACGTTTACGTCAAGTTCTTTTCGGGAGAGAAGAGAAAGTGAAGGTTTTGCAAAGATAAGGATGAAACCAGTGAGCATTTTCTCTTCGAATTGATAAACTTGCTCCATTGTATACTGCAATAGGCGAGGTTTTAAGTGAAAATTTACCTTTTACAAATTTAAAAGAGAGGATTTTATCGCCTTTTACCTATGAAAAGAAGAAAACCTCATCAACGCGGTGATCACGAAGATACAGAACATACTCTACGCAAAAAGATCTGTTCTAGACAGCGACATCAGTGGCGTTTTATCAATTGCCAAACTTTATCTAAAGACTTTAAATATAAAAAAATTAATTACTTTTTATCTTTATGCAGTGAATTTTGTCTTTTATGTCACTTTTGGTCTTTTATGCATTGAATTCTGGATTTTAATGTCTTGTTTTGGGATATATATTGTATTGCATATAGTTACATCTTTACGTTTTGATGAATAAAGAAATCCCTTTTGGTCCATATTCTTCCTTTGCTGGGGTCAAATGACCAGTAAATTTAATCCTAGAATCAGTAATTCTGATATTCTTTTAAAAGAACATTCGTATACGACAATTGACCAACTTAGGAGCTCGGAATCAAAAGCAATACTTGGCTACTCATACGTGCAAGTGAAACTAAAGTCCGTTCAAGAAAGAGGGAATACATAGGTCCTTCAACCCCAGCGGTTATGCCATGGAAATATTCAAAACAAGGACATTAGAAGAAGTGTGGATAACTTAAAATTCAAATAGCTAAATCTCAAACAGATAGTCCAAAATCAACACCAACCTTATTAGTGAAAGAAGACTCAAACGACTGGATATAAGTTACAATAAAGTTATCCAAGAGGCATGGAGAACTATCTTCTGCAACAAATATACAGACTCAAAATCAAAATGGCTTAGATATAGATTAGCGACATCCAGCCTATTTACCAACAAGTCAAAACAAAAAGAAGAAGAAAGGACCTGTTCGTATTGTGGAAGCACCTCGGAATCATCATTCCACCTTTTTTACGAGTGCCGAAAATAAACAACATTAGACAACATGTGGAAGACAAAATCCGAATACTTACGGAATTTCCTTATCCAAGTCCGACTGGCTTGTGGCAATAGGCCAGAATCAGAGGACCATTACAAAGTGGAAAATGTCATCTCATGCACAATATCCTGGATCTATGGAGCGAGGCAAACGAGGATTCTCCCTTCACTCAGGGTCTTCTCAAGGATGGTGGATGTTGTGCCCTATTGTGTTGGATATTTTTATGATCCTCACAAATCTTTGTTTTTAATAACTCTCTTTTGTTTAATATTTACCTCACGTGCTTGTTTTATTATTGTTCTTAGTTTGCGTCAACTCCCTCCCTTTTTATTATTGTAAATCATCCCTTTAAACTGTCTTGAAAAAACGCACATCAGAAGACGACGCAGGTTTTAAGTTTTATAATTCTAGTTGATTCAAACCTAATAATATTTTCAAAATGTATTTTATATGCGAATAGAAAAAGTGAAATATAGAAATAATTGATTTTAAAAAAAAAAAATAAAGTAACGCCGTTTTGGCAAAAAAAATGTAGCAATCTGAGGTGACGAATATGCTAGTTTTTTGGTTAGGGAATAGGTCGTCCATTTTTTAGGCTGTGGATGATTTTATACCGACTTGACATAGAAAGAGAAAAAAACTGAAAACATAGAGACATCTCTCTGGCCTCTCTTTATTATAGTATAAACCTCACAAGCCTCTCCCTTTTCATAAAAAAGCTGTTATTATTATTTATTATTGCGTTACATTGAACAGCTTGAGTTACTTAACTGTAGAGGAGGAACCTTGATACGGAGTTCCCCCTGTGTCCGGAGTCACTTATTCGACAGGATTCCTGGACGAGAGGAACTCCATCGTCTCTTGTGGGACTGACTTGTTCTTATGGTAAGTAGTTCAATGCCTCCCTCGTCACGGAAGGTTCTCTAGGCTTCCTCTCAAAGCTTATTAATTTTCTTAGCATTTTCTGGCCGATTTGTCGACGAAAGTGAAGGAGGAAGACAGTAAGACCGCCTCTCATAATTCATCTAGAAGATAAAAGAAACAACGCACCAAATTGTATTGAATTTGTTATAATAAATGTAAAAAATATAAAATAATTAGTAAAAAATATGTTATGAAAAAGGGAGATGTTTGTGAGGTTTAATGCTATAAAAGAGAGGCCAGAGAGATATCTTTATGTTTTCAGTTTTTTTCTCTTTCTATGTCAAGTCGGTATTAAAATCATCCACAGCCATTTTAATACATCATGCCACTCCAATATATTTCACATCTACTGGAGACGTCAAGAAGATGATTTCCCTTCCTCCCTAGCCGGCTTTCATAATATCATTGAAATTCCTCAGATAATGCCTTGTACTTCAGCATTAAAAGCGACATAAGATAGATCTCCTCAGTCGCTGAGCCAAGTATTTTTCTTTTTTCCTTTATTGATTCTATTGAACATCCAGTTATGATATGATATTATAATTTTTTGTAATAAATGTATTTTATTTTAAAGGATGAGCTCAATCTATCATCAATGGAATCATGTCGACGACGTATTCCTCCAAGAGCTGCGATGAATTAGACGATCTCATGAACAAGGACACAGCCAAAGGGAAAAACAAGCAATAAATCCGAAGATGAAGCAAAGAACCATCCTTCCAGTGCAAGCAATGCAGATGTGAGTACTTTTTTTCTTCATTTATGAGCATACGTAAGTTATTTTATAATGGTTTAAACTTCTAATATTATTTACGCCCATGATTTGAACACAAGAGGCCCATTTATATATTAAAAAACTTGTTTGTTCTTAGATAGAAAAGTGTAATTACACAAACGATCACGAAGTATAACGTATCAAAGTGGCTCAAAAAGTAATTCATGTAATAGTACTTATCTTGTTCCTCTTCACGTACTTCTTGTTGTTTTCAAGTGCTTATCTTGAAAATTTTAAGAAATGCATTCTTTAATATATTTATAAAACATTTCTTCTACAAATAATATAAATTACACTCATTTAAATTAAGCTTTATGTTATTAGCCTTGAGTGATTAAAGTGAGCCTGGTGTTGCAATAAATGCAACTATACACAGAGTTACTTCTCCTCTTTTAGTATTCAAATTAAGGGGTATACCATACATACAAATGAACTTAGGTATCCCGCTAATTTAAGAGAATTGTAGAAGAGAAGCTTGTTGATGTCATCTAGCGGCTGATTCATCAACTAAGATTGTACAATAATGAAACAGGAATGACTGGAAGCCATATTTAAAGGATACTGTACACAATATTATTTAAGAGTATATTGAGATACTTCATTCGTATGTCGGGTCTAGTTTAAGGTAAAGGGGAATCAAAGACAAAATTACATCACAAACCTTTTTCTTGAGGTAAGGTTTTACTCTCAGGTAAGGTATTTTTACCGACAAATTATTCTTTTGTTATTGATTTTCAATGTATATAATATACAAATAAAATATACACTAGAGAGTGCAAACCTCCGCCGTCACGGTCCTTATGAGCCTTCCGAGGAGGATTTTCACGACTGGGCGGCGTAGAGGGACGGGGGAGGGTTCCCTAGACGGAAATTTGAGAGGAAAGACGCTCCTGGCACCCGATTCACAGCACAGCGCATCTATTCGCAGAGTAGGCTAACTTGAATATTTATTAGTATTTAGCTCATTTTGCATCTTAAAGAAGCATCAGAGATGCCAAAATTTAATCACTAGTTGTTTTGGCATTTTCAAAAACTCCACAAAGTTTCATCCGAATCCGTTCCGTACTTTTGAGTTATCTTGCTGACAAACAAACCAACAACTAACAACCAAACGCCAGTGAAAACAATACCTCCTTCGGCGGAGGTAATAATTGTTGACACAAAGGAGACTGTTTTTACTTTAAAAAACTCATTCAATGAATGAAAAAATGTGATATATGGTATTTCTCGATATCTATTTACATACACCAGGTCGGGTGGCTGCACACTCTTCGGAGGGAGATCCATAGAAAATATACATTGTCATATTTCTGCCGGTCACTTTACGAAAATAGTATCAATAAAAAATAAAAACTGATATATTTTTTGGTTATGGATTTACATGGACTATATTAGAGTTTGATACTTACACAGAACTGTTCATGCTGAACAATTGTTCATTTGGTAGGAATAATGTACCCTATATCTATGGTCGTTAGCAGGTTATGCCCAATCGATATAAGTAGTCGTTGTTTAGTTGTATTTAGTCGGTATCGAGGGTTTTTATCATTTTCCGATTGCAGGGGGTTGGGTAGACGGTAAATTCTTGAGCGTATATTTTTGAGAAATCAAGATCCAACCAATAAAAAACATCTACAAATGGGGAAGAAGGAGTATATTTTCAAGAAACATCATCTGATAGAAGAAGGGGAGGGGTGCAATTCAGTTTCGAAAATATCAGGATTCTAATTAAAAGCCACTGCTGCTTTTTATACCCCGCAACTGATTAATATGGATGGGTATTGAGAAGTTGTAAATAAATACAAATGCTCTATATCCGCAATAGATATCTACAGCGGATAAGCCCGATCTAAGAAATGCCTAATATCAGTCGGTAGTCCAGTCGTCTTTATAAATGGGCATGATGTTTATTTATTTTATTTTTATATGTATTTTACTAAGATCAATAAAGTCTCAATTGGAAGATACAATATAGTTATATTTGGTATTTATAAAATATGAATAAATCGTATTTGTTAATCACGCACACTTTTAATAGTATTATTTGGTAACATGAATGGACGCATAAATATAAACAGAGAACTTGTTGGATTTTTGTAGGATAGGTAAATGAAATTATTGAATGTGCTAATGAATTACATAAGTTGACAATATCTTTTTTACGACTTCCACAGGTGGTATCTAGACACTCATGTGATGAAGTAATGATGACTCGCTCATTCCATGAAGGAGAGACCTCAGACACATCATCTCAATATCTTCCGACTGCCAAAGATGTTTGCTCAACTCCATAAGCAATCGGACCATGTCACTGGACTGTGAAGGCTTCTGGACGTCGTCTGGGTAAGAGGTGTTTTAAGTTGTGTAGGTGAGGCATACCCACCGATCTATATAATAATCCACTGGATACTCAACTGAGAAGAAACATGCGATCAACGTGAAGACGTCATATATGTAGCTAAAATGGCTGCCAGACTAGTACATGACAGATAATACTAGGGAATAGACGAAGAGGGAAATCCTATAATAATACTATGACGTCAGACACTGTAGATTATGTAGAGCTTGAAAGTATATTGCTTTACCATTGCGTCACTGGATTTTAAAGCAATTTTTTCCTTTGTCTACTCCATAGGGTTGGAATTGACTTTAAAAGGAATGATAATAGTTTCTTCCTTCTATTCTTTATTTCATCAGTTGCTTTCTTCAACATTCCTTTCCCTCTTATTATTATTATGCCTATTAATAATCCAGTAGTTATTAGTTAGGTCGTTGATGTAAAGCGTAAGTAAAGTAGCGCATGTATAACATAAAATTTCCTTTTTTCCCAAAGGAATTGGTCAAAATTTAGTTTTCTTTAGTCCGTAAAGGGCGCTTGATGCAAAAAGTCTATAGAAATATAAAGATATAGATAGCTGATTCCCTTCAATAGTAGAGAAACAACGTTCTGTTGTTTCTGTGTGTCCAATATAAACAAAGTAATCGTACTTCGTCATCGTAAGCGGATCATAGAGATACAATCCATGTCTGTTATAATATACAGGTGATTCACTGAAATTGAGACTCACATATTACAAACTACAATCCTTGTATTAAATTTTACTAAATAATTTTTAAAACAAAAATGATATCACAATGTGTAATTTACAAATGTATTCAATAAATTTTCAATATCCTCTTTGGACTTCACTACAGCTTTGAACTCCTCATGGTGGAGGCAACACAGCAGGAATCTCTTCCTCAGACAAAGATTTTCACGGTCCAGGCCACCCACAACAGTCAGAATGACCGGTTTTTATCTTGAAAAAGGAGACATCCCCTTGCAGCTGAGGACTCTCTTCAGAATGCAAAAGCACCCTCAGTCATGTTGAGCTGAGAAGAGCTCCTGCCTGTGTTGTCTCCCCGTGAGGAGGTTCAAAGCTGTAGTGAAGGCCAAAGATGATATGTGAAAATTTATCTGAAATACATTTTGTAAATTACACATGTGCTATCCTTTTGTTTAAAATTATTTGTGTAAAATTTAATACAAATTTGGGTATGTGTTTTGTAATATGTGAGTCTCAATTTAAGTGAATCAGCCTGTATATATATATATGTAT
>CP045895.1:23654695-23664742 GCA_013387185.1 Caligus rogercresseyi
CTACTAGAAGTGCCATTTGGCACCTATAAATGTAAAAATTCAATAGAGATTTTCTATTAACTAAAACGTAGTTTCTTTGTTTTTGTTATTTAATCAGATAAAGAAAGTAATGGTTACTATTTTTATTATTGTTGTTGCTAGTCAGTTCCATTGTCTTTCTGTTAGAGTCAACAACGTCAAAATAACTCGGAAAATAGCGTCAAAAAATAAGTAAGTATTTTTTAAGGAAAAAAAGATGAAATCATTATGTAATTTATAGCTTTTATTTTTCTTTATTGTATAAATAATCTTTCTTATTTATGAAATTTGTTTATACTACTAATTGTTTGTTAGTAAACATCATTTTTTTTAATGAACCCATATGGCATCGCTAGTATAATAAGTTAAAAAAATTCTAGCATTCTCTCGGTAAACGACGTTTTAGATCTACTAGATGAAACTACCGATGAAGTTGACGTAACATTAGACGTTGTAATTGATCCTCCCGACGTCCAAGACTTAACAGACGAGGATTCATGCGACGAAAATGAAGACTTTTCACCGTCAAATTGTCCGGTAGGCAACTTTCTGCCCGGGCAGATATTCATTTGCCAAACAAATACCGACATTTTGATTCAACCAACAACATGAGCTCCCTCTCGAATTGTTTCACCAATAAAACATCGACCAAGAATATAAACTGGAAAAAGCAACATAAAGCGATTGATCCAGTGTCTACGTTTCCCATTATAAATCCAACTCTACCAAAGGATCTACTTCCTCATGAATTTTTCGAACTATTTTTTGATGATGAGTTACTAAGCCTGATAGAAGAACAATCAAACCTGTATGCAAAGCAAAATAATTTTTTTGAATCACCTATCACACAACAAGAGCTAAAAGTCTTTATTGGGATTTTAACTGTATCCGGTTATAATCCTCTTCCAAGCAAATCAAGCTATTGGAAGAATGGAAACGATTTACGCAATTTTGCTGTATATAATTCAATGAGAAGAAATCGATTTGATTATATTCTAAGACAATAATTTATTAGATGTAAAAGATAAATACTGTAAAATTCGACCACTGATATCTCATCTCCAAAACAAGTTTATGAAGTATTTTATTCCTCAACAAAATATCGCCCATGACGAAGCTATGATTGAATATTTTGGAAGGCACAGCTGTAAGCAATCAATTCGCTCCAAACCTATTAGATTTGGGTATAAAGTGTGGTGCCAATGTACAGTTGGAGGTTATTTGCTTGCTTTTGACGTTTATCAAGGAGAAACTTATGGCAAAAACCAAAAGGAAGAGGAAATATTTGGAAAATGCTCATCTACAGTTCTTCATCTCCTAAAGTTTTATGAAGAGGGCAAAAAACAACATCCATACATTTTTTATTATGACAATTTGTTCACCTCTATCCCCTTGCTTGCGGAGTTAAAAAATCGAGGCTATGATTGTATTGGAACAATACGATCTAATCGCTTGGGACAGAACTGTCCTTTGACGGACTTATGCGAGATGAAAAAAAACAGCGAGAGGCCATACATCTAATGCATTTGCTGATATTGGAGGAAAAGTTATTTTTGTAACAAGATGGAATGACAATTCTGTCGTAACCATTGCTTCAACACTTCGCTTAGAAGATGGAAACTCAACCGTAAACCGTTGGAGTAGAAAGGAAAAGAAAAAAATAAGCGTCAAAAGTCCTCAAGTGATCCACAGATATAATGATAATATGGGAGGTGTCGATCTAATGAATCAAAATGTGAACCGCTACCGGATTGCAGTTCAAGGAAAAAAGTGGTGGTGGAACATATTTACGTGGATGATCGATACCAGTCTTCAAAATGCTTGGCAATTGTCTCGGATAAAAGACAATAATTGTAATCAGTTGGAATTCCGAAGACATGTTGCCATGTGGTACTTGAGCACTCATGGTGTCGCACCGAAGCAACAAGGGCGGAAACCAAATGATTCTTACGATAAAGGAATGCAATTTGATAGAATTGACCATTTGTAGAAAAAACAGATGGAGACAGTCGCCGAAGATGCCAAAATACTAATTGCAAATCCCAAGTTCGAACCCAGTGTAGAAAGTGTAATGTTGGATTGTGTATATCATGTTTCTTACCGTATCATTTGCTTTAGATGAAAAAAAGTATAAAAATGTATTGCAGAAATTATTATTACTTATTTACTTTGTTTGTTTATGTATATGTCTTTATAAAATTTCTGATAGAATAAAGAAGTATTATTGAAAAAAGTTAATGTATCTTACTAGAGTAGCCATATGGCATCAGGGGAATTTTTGCAAAATATTCACATCATTGCAATTTTATATTGAAGTATTATAATAAATTATTGAAATAAATGTTTAAAAATATATAGTTGTCTCATTATAACAAAACAAATAATATGGAGTTTGGAATAGTTTTTATGGTTTCATTTATATTGAGATATTTTTCTGCATATTTATGTTTAGAGATGGGCGCACACATCGAAGCAAAAAACGTTTATTTGCTATGGATGCACGCTGTAATAAATTTATTTAATTAATATTAGAAGATAAACAATACATATATGTTCAAAACTAGTATAACATTAGAAGGAATGGGTATTTGCCTTATCGATGGAAGAGTTATTGAGACAGAAGAGATGTACACAAAATGGAACTCTGATTCGAGTTGTACAATTACAATATTTTTATATAAAATCATAGTTATAGAGCCTCAGGATGACCCTGAAATAAGAATTTGTAATATAATATCTATGCCAGAATGAAAATTTCATTTGTGTGGCTTTGGAAGAACAAATAAGTGATCTCAATTTTTATTTTCAGGAACCAAAATGTTGTATTTTTCAGCTCTGGATCTTAGAGGCTTGAAGTTTTAAATTTTAAAGTCTTTGTATTCAAGTTGAAATATTTTTCAAAATAAAGATCAATAAAATAAGACACAAGATAAAGTTAAAGACTCCTTTAATATTTTTGAAATGTGTTTGTTGTTTTTTTATGATAAGTTAATGGCCAAGTCTTCACAAATATTAAGCTAAAATGTTTATTTACCTTTTTTATACGCAATTTCGTCATGAAATAATTAAAAACCCAAATATGTGTTTTACAAATTTTCTATACACTTTTACTTTTCTTCATTGCAGATGTTCGGATTGCACGATCACAACCCTTCAAGACGACTCCGACAATTTGGCAAAGGACTCCTTCATTCGGCCAACCGACTCAGTGAGTATCACTTCCATTGGGAGTGCTCCTAATCGAACGGAAGGCGGGGAGGGAACCCTTCGTGTCGAGGTCCGAGTCGAAGAGGAAGCAGAAGAAGAGGAATCCAAGAACCGAACGCTAACTCGAGAGAAGACCCCTCCACCAGTCGTTCCCCCAAAGCCACTTCAAAAACCCGCCATACCAGCCAAGCCTACGCACATACGACCAGGCTGAAACCGTCAAAATACCTAAAATAGATGATAAAATTATACTGGTGAGTCAACCATGTTTTGCCATAGTTAGAGTAGTATCGATTTGAAGATATATTGTATGATAAAGCAATCATTTTTAACAACATAATAAGAGTATCAAGTGCTTTCGATAAGTGCTTAACTGGATACACACATATGTGTAAATCGGACTAACAAAGGGAACACGTCAGCTCAGTGAAATCATGCTCGATTCAGAATGTTGAGGACGTAGAGTAGACTCTCAAGAGGAGAGTTCAAATTTGATCAACCTCATTGAATAGATACTTGGTTCTGTATAGTAATTTTAATTCTATATTGCTCTTTCATGTCCTCACGGATACTGATATATTATCTTTATATATATATATATCACAGAATAAATATATATTACAGAATGTGTATAGGACTATTGTTCCTAAGCAAATATACATATACTCTCTAAGGGTTATTCCACTTGCTTTAATGAAAAGCAGGGCCTCTCAAAAGGGTTTAAAATGAATCAATGGAATTCATTACAAACCCAATTGATTGTTACATGATATTTAATCAAGATCATATTTGATCATTTCCATATTGATAATTATGTGGATGTGTGTGTTACGTGTATTACCCATCATATTAGGAATTTTTATATTAAATCAGATTCATAAAGGCACAAATCCGATTCATAATATTGATATTGGGAAAAAATATAATATGGTATTACGAAACCCATATATGCTTGGATATTTTTTACATATACTTTTTGCTGAAATATTAAAAGATTAATTAAATATTAGGATATACATATATTTTTCCTGGTTTGCCATACCTACTAATTAAGATTTAATATTGATGCTAGTAATATTTCTTCAAAATTGTATACAAAAAGAAATTGCTTCAAGGTATATTATGAAAAGGCAACAAAGAGCTTGAGAGTGATCTTGGATGTAATTTCATCGAATCAAGTTGTAAATCATGCGTTCAGTTTTCATCTTTGAATATAAAACTAGAACAAATATAACATTAAATAATTATTTTTTAATAACATTAATTCGTTATAAAAATGAGTTTAGACAATCTATTTTTTAGACTATCCCTTAATAAGTAATTAGTAATGCTCACCAAGGTCTGTATAATAAGGTCTGGGCAATACAAAAACAAACATGTAGCAGTGTGACTACTCAATGACGTCACTGGAGAACGATTATATATATATATCTTTATATCAATCAATCTCTCTATCTGTCTATAAATATATATATATATATATGATATATATACATATAAATATTGTATATATATTCGTTCTCCAGTGACGTCATTGAGTAGTTATACTGCTAGGATTACATGTTTGTTTTGTATTGCCCAGACCTTATGATACAGACCTTGATGCTCACCGTGTTTATTATTCTATTAAGTATTGTAGTGACCAAATTAAATCACTTATAAATAGGATTTATGATATGACCGAGAATTCAAAATTACAATATAAAAATATTATTTACATTAGACCTCAAATGAGCGTTTGCGGCTTTTGTAAGTTATATTAGTCAATATTTAATACAAATATTTCAATTCATTACACATTATAAACTCTATCTGATGGTTGTCAGATCAGGCATTCATTCTAAGCTACGTATTATGGATGATCTGTGATTGCAATTATTTTGTAAGATATAAGGTAGAATGTCCAATAATCTGTATCTAGGATTGAATAAATAAATCTCTGTTTTTTTTTTTTTTTTTTTCCACAGTTCTCTAAAAACATACACAAAAAAGATATAATATGTTTTTAAAATTGAGGTAAATACGTAGAAAAATACACAAATAAACATTATAGTTTAAAATTTTTACCTCAACAGAGAACGTTCTAATTAAAAATTACTGATTATGATACAAATGACATCAAATAAAAATTACTGATAAAAAATATAATGCATTATATCACAGTAAAATTATATAACAAAGATGGCAACTAATTAAAATCTTTAAATCTTTTTAAAATTATTCTAATAAATTTTCGATGACTTAGTGCTACCGATGGGAAGTATTTAATTTCTTCCGACGCCCTGGTCCACGAATTGTCGAAAAGGGTAGGTATCTTGAGGTCCAAGGCAGCGTACCTTGCTGCAGCCGATAAAAGAATTGCCTTCAATTCCCAGGGATGAAGAGGTTCATTAGTTGTAATTCTCTTCGCGATGAGGGCCTTTGCGTTGAGGATTCCAAAGTTTATCGCCTTTGTAGTCGAAGAACGGCCACCACTATTTAAGCCAAAGAGTACAACAGCTTTACAGTACTTGTCGGTTGATTTTCCTTCTAATCCTCTGAGGTTCAGCTCCACAAAGCGTTTTAAAATGCTTACTGCTCTACAATCCGCAAAAGCATGTAAAATACTATTATATAGGGTTCCGCAATCCTTGCAGGGCCTGTAAAATCTAATCAGATCCGCTGAGACCTGAAGTTGGGCCGTAAACTTCTTTCCATCAGCAATTTTTGCCAATGACCTCAGGATATTTTTCCTCCATCTTTCAGGGAGATCGAGGAGGTCTAAAAACTTTTGACAGGTTCTGTCAGCCATGTCTGAATCTGACTGAACATTCATTTTTAGATGCCATGGAGTAAGCAGTGTATGTTCCTTTGAAGACCTCAATAGTGGGAATTTGAACCGACCAACATCAAATTGGCTCCCGGGTTTGATGTCATGACGCGTGAAGATGCCATTCTTAATTGCAGATTCCTCAAGGTCATGCGGATTGCCAAGACCACTAAAGAAATATTTTCTATCAGCGTTTCTTCTTATTACGTCCAGTGTTGAATCGTCTTTGAATTTTGGGATATAGTGCCAAATTATTCTTTGGGCGGAACCCCAAACTGGAGATAGTTTTGAAGTTATTCGATTTGTCAGATCCGAGCCCATGAAAAGCCACTTAAATATCTCGCTGCAGGCCACCGTTCTTCTCCATTCTATTAGGGGCTTTTTCGTGATGTCCACTAATACTTTTATATATATTTTTGGAATAATTTTAACCAGTTGCACAAGGCCTCCGCCGATTTGCCTTTTATTCCTCTTTACCGCTGGAAGATATCTTCGGTGAAAGAGAGATCGAAGCCACTTTTCTTCCTCTTGGACAATTTTTTCCGCAAGAAAAGGAGAAGATGAAGCTCTATATATGATTGCAGGTATTACTCTGGTATTATAGAGGTCGATTCTCTTCTGGAGATTGAAGGCTCTCCAATTGGTTACTAAATGGGAGACATTAGAATTGATGTTAGACCAATTCTTTTCATCAACTCCATTCCTGCACCAAACAATTCCTAGGATCTCGACCTTCTCTTTAATTTGACATGAGCGAAGAATTAGCCCCTCTGTAGGGTTCCAAAGCCCCAGCGGAAGTATTGCTGTTTTTTCTATATTCACCGTCAGGCCTGATCTTTTCTTAAACTTGGAAAAGTAGTCTAAAATTATTTCTACCCTTCTAGCGATTTGCCGTTCTGAATTGGCCTGTAATGTGATAGTGATATCATCTGCATATAAATCTACAAGGTGACTTTGGCCTGCAATATTGATTCCGAAACCACCGAACTTTTTTAATAAGTTTGTGATTAATTCTTCAATGGCGGCAACAAACATTAGAGGAGCTGAAGGACAACCTTGTTTTTAGTCTTTATTTGTACATTACTCAAAAAATTATGGCTTTCACAAATGGTTCTTGGTTAAGCATCAGAAACTAGTATATTACAAATAGTGACCATCCAGTGCAATGTTTTGAATAATTACTTTATGTAGAAATTAAAGGTTTTTTCACAAGCCAATGATGTAAGTCGAGAAGATAGTATGTCTTAATCAGTCTACTCTTTAGATTTGTTAAATGTTTTGCTGATAATAATTTGAGACACCTTAAAAAGAATGGAATATATATATATATATATATATATATAGATATATATATATATATATATATATATATATATATATATAGTAATAATAATAATTCACCAATCTCTGTCCGTCCGCCCGTCTATATGTCCGCACGCTATCTCCTCCCACATTTATGATCAGATTTGAACTTTGAAGGTACCTATGGGAATTCTTGGGTCAAGGCAGACCTAATAAAACTATTTGCAAAGTGATGGGGACCAAAAATGAACAAGAAAAATCACCTTTTCTGATTTTAATACCTACTTTTCAAGGTAAAGAGAGGAAAAAAAAAAAAAGCATATTTGTCACTTAAAACATATAATTGGAACAAAGTCAAACTTTTTATGAGGAATGTTTGTACCAAAACAGAAAATTATTGTATTCATTTGACATTTAAAAAACTTATTTTACCTCCACAAAATCCATGATACAAATTTTAAGGAACTATGTAATATGAATATATAGGCGCCGTAGGCGCCCAAATATCCGAGTAACCATAATTTTTTAATAGAGTCATATTATATAAGCATACATTTTAGACATTAGTTTATTATTCATTTCAATGCTTCTATTTTTTGGACATAAGGCGAAACTTTATGATTTCTATAAGGATGAATCTCCCAAAAAAAAACCACTTTGTTAGTTCTTTTACATATACCCAGCGATTCTGGTTCATTTTTGATGCTGAAAACGAGTATCTAAATTAAAATCTCTAGCATTGTTAGAAATCGGACGTCACTGGTGTCAAAGGTTTCGTTATGAAGCAAAACTTTTTTGTTATTACTTATTTTGAAACAAACTAGTTTTACAAAATTTAGCTATGATCAATTGATGACTTTGTTATTTTTTGCAAATTTCATCAAATAATATTTAGTGCCAATAAATGAACATAAGTGCTGACGCACCAACCATTTTTTAAATAACAGCTCCTACTAGGGTTCTTTATAGTTTCAGGAAGGAAAAAGAAAAAGAGGGTACTCAAGTGAGGTTTTAAGTTATCTTTAAATACAATACAATAACCATTAATCTTATTTCATCAAAACCTGTTTTATTTATAAACACGGGATTTAAACACCGTATCAGATTCAATTTCACTCTTTGATCTATCAGTCAAGTGCCTTTAACATAAAATGGAAACTCGGACACTGAAGAAGTGCTTAAGCGAGGCACTGGGTATTGGTTATACTCTAGAAATTTTCAAACCAGGTCCATTCCCGTTAACCGAAGAGGTGATACGGCACTTTTACTTTCATCTTTGGTCTTTGGGTAGACCGGACGCGCCGCTAGCTGCCGTAGCACCGCCGATTCCCTACTTCGTCTCTGGGCACCGTCTTATTTGCCACTCATGGCGAGGAAAAAATTAATTAAGAAGCTCCATCGCCTCCATGATCTATTTCGTGGGGTGGTGGATTCACTGCGACGGAAGCGAAAAACCGCCGAGGAGAAGAAGGAGCTCTTTCTCAAGGAATTGCAAACTCGTTTCGATGTCAGTGCCGAAAGTGCTTTGGGCATCATCGAAGCCGACAAAACTCTTAGCCGGGTAAACATTCCTTTAATAATTGTAATAAGCTATGATTAATTTACCAAAGAATAACAAGAATTTTTATACCAAATGCCACCACCTATATCTCATTGAGCGTTTCTACCTTCAGCTTACAAACATCCATCCAACCTTCTTGGAGCTCCCGGTCACACAATGGGCTTCTGATTCAACATTCATTGAGTTTAAGCGGCATCGTCACCTCTCTTCAAGTTGTCAATGACGCGGCAGAGAGGGCCGTCAAGTTCGGGTCTGACTTTACTAAAGTGCTGACCAAGAGCGAGAAACAGCGTTGAACAATCTTCAGGCTGTTGAACTTTCACGTCGTGCGTTTCCTCACACAACCCGAAAGTGTTTCAATCGTGTCAACGCTACCAGCTCTGTGATTGAGTGATGGTATCGTCTGGTTATGACGCCCGTTAGATTCATTTACGGAATTCATAGTTCAATCCATAATTTTTTGATTGTCAAATATGAGCATATATATATAATATTATATATATAATATATAATATATATATTATATATATATTTATTTATATGATAATAATAATAATATAATATATGTTGAACAAAATGTCTATTGGCGAATTCACGAGATTACCATAATGACATTTCCATTGAAAAACTGTATTTGAGAAAAACAAAAATTAAAAGAATTGGTATCAATACTGATGAGAGGGATTCAGAGGGATAGATTGGGATTCGATGGGGAAAATCTACTATCATAAGTCGTTTAAAAAACGTATTAAAAAGATAACTTAAAACATCAACATGAGTACCCTCTTTTTCTTTTTCCTTCTTGAAACTATAAAGAACCCTAGTAGGAGCTGTTATTTAAAAAATGGTTGGTGCGTCAGCACTTATGTTCATTTATTGGCACAAAATATTTGACGAAAATTTGCAAAAAAAACAAAGTCATCAATTGATCATAGCTAAATTTTGTAAAACTAGTTTTTTTCAAAATAAGTAATACCAAAAAAGTTTTGCTTCATAACGAAACCTTTGACACCAGTGACGTCCGATTTCTAACAATGCTAGAGATTTTTTATTTAGATACTCGTTTTCAGCATCACAAAATGAACCAGAATCGCTGGGTATATGTAAAAGAACTAAAAAAGTGGGTTTTTTTGGGAGGTCTATGTATATT
>CP045895.1:23664842-23693066 GCA_013387185.1 Caligus rogercresseyi
GAAGATCGATGAATTTTGGGAACTGACCTGTATGAATTTCTCAGATGTCAAAATGTACAGCTACATCTAACTCACGGTCTAAACAAATTTTAAATGCATTGCATGTACTCCGTATGGATTAAAAAACTTGTGTCGGTGCTGCAGATATCGTAAAAAGATTAAAATTATCTGGGCAGCAGGAGATGCCGACGAGGGGGCTGCTTGAACTATTTACAATTGCAACACGTAACGCAGATATAGCTGCTGAGTAACAATGGGCAATTGTTTAATTAGTAAGCTGGTTGAGAAATTTACTCTGCTAGATTCGGCAATGTATACTTTATTGACCGCCCCCTATTGCCTTTTCGAATGAAAGTATACTAGACGACAACATCGTTCCTTAGAAATGCATTTACTTTCCTTCTTTAACTCCATTTAGGCATATTTGCAGGCAACGGAATATTAACGGCCCCGCATAAAAGTATAAATAGTATTAGAAACAAGTTCTTAATACCTCATGAGCCATGGTTTAAGTATCGAATTTCAAGGGGAACTCTGGAGGTTTCCTCAAAATATTTTATTGATGCTCGCAAATCTGCATATTCTGTCATCATTCAAAGGAAACAACGGATCACATTTTATGAGAATGTCAAAAATTAACTTGAATCTACAAGGAAACGATCAAAGTAGTTGAAATCAATTTCAATAAACATTTGGAAGACAAGACTTCCTTAGTACGCCTTCCAACGAAAAAATTATGCCATCATCGTAAAAAATACACACGTCGCGTCATATATATACTACGAACCAAACAAGACAATAACTAATCTTCTTGGTACTTTACCAATCATAAATTAAATACACGTCTAATATTAAAAACATGAGCCCCACCCGCTTAATGGACTTCTAAAAATGATTTTGACGTTAATAATTATATTTAGCCTTTTTATATTGTGTCTGCCCAATTTTAATTAATTTCATATGGTCAAAATCAATCTATTGTTATATTTCGCGTTTTGTTCGGTATTGTAAAATTTACACCCTGTATGCTTCTATAATGAACTTTATTAATAATTATGCTTTGTTTGATTTATTGGTCACGCTGTCAATTTTGCCTTTTTTTGGCCGAGGAGGACTTCTCTAAGAAGAGCTCCTACAGCACGATGAAAAGCTCCGGAACACTCAACACATGGTCATCTCCGGGTCCACCTCACACTCAAGAAGTGCTCCGACGTTACTCTCTCCTACTGTTACACCTCTCACGAGATCATCATACATGAACAGGTCCCCTACACCGCCCACCAATCCAACGTGGACTACAGAAGTAGTTTCGACGCCTCGCCCTCTGAGCCAAGCGTTCTTCATTCAATGATGATAATATTCACATAAAAAACTGTCATATTGTGTTGCTATGATTATATTTGTTTTAAATGTTCTTTTAAATGCGTTTCCTATTACTCCGTAATTGTAGAAATGAAAACATATTGATAAAGCTTGCCTTTGGGCAAAAAATATTTAATTGTTATTTTAAATTTTGAGGGATAAATTTATATTTGTTTAAGTTTTAATACAAATTGAAAAATAACAATTGTTTTTTCAATAATGTATAAAAATGAATACAGCATGCTTTTTAAAACACCAGCTTGCATTGGATACCTATTTTCCCCTTTCGCATTTCCAAGTTTTTATTCTTAGGTAAGACACAAAATGAAAAATTGGGTTTTAGTACTTCTAATTGTTTTCCCAAAATATGTATCCCTCTTTATTTTTCAAAACTATTGAAAAGTAAAAATACAAGAAAAATACGGTTTTTTGAAAGGATTAAGTACTCTTTTTTAATACGTACATATGTATTAAAAAAATTAACAAAAAAATCAATACAGTAAATATAAATCGTTTAATTAAACCAAAAATATAATGACAAAATATGAAGTAGAGTTGCGTAAAAAAACCCATATTCCTATATTTTTAAATGGAATGTGTAAAATACAAAACATTTTAAGATTATTTGTTTCGCCTATTATTGGGACCAAAAATATCTTCATCAATACATATTATTGTTATAATATACTAACTATAGTTTATGATATATGTATTTTTTTATATAACATAATTTTAGTGCAGAATTTTTGTACAGACAGACCATAAAAAATTTAAAACATCTGATTATTTTCATTAACTCCTAATTCCTTTCATCATTTAATCTGCCCTTTGTAGTGATTCACTGATATTTTAGACTACATTGTTAAGAGTTTGTATTTTGGAGTATTAAGTTGATATTTTTTATGTAATATCGGATAAATAAAGTTATATTTCATATCAAAAAATGAAATCATAATTCCATTTGGCATATATTCAAATTATGTAATGTATTTGGAGATGTAGCCTTATGGTTTTGTCGACGATGAATAAAAGAAAAAATACTCACAAATAGTTATTTCCATT
Organism: Caligus rogercresseyi; assembly: GCA_013387185.1. NCBI lineage: Eukaryota > Metazoa > Arthropoda > Copepoda > Siphonostomatoida > Caligidae > Caligus > Caligus rogercresseyi. The sequence continues at coordinate 23,667,267 of CP045895.1, forward strand.
TTCCACGAAATTCCAGTTTAAATTTAACCAGTTATATACAGTTATAACATTGTTTAAATACTCATATCAGCATTTAAACAAATTAGTCATAATTATTTATGAACATTTTAAATAAATTTATTCACTTTACAAAGTAAAAAAAAATATTCCTTGAAATAATTACAATTAAACAATGTAATGCGCTATTATAAAATAGGATTATTTCCATAATTTTTAAAGGTGTGATATATTTTTCTCCCCAAGAGATCAACTCCGTTTTTGTTTTTATTATTAAATCAAAATTCTATATAAAAGAGATGTAAGTATATTTCACGTTACATATACTTTGTATATATAAATAAAAAGAAAATATAGTAATTCAATTTTTTATAATACTTTTCAATCCAATTATCCTAAAATATTGATTATTACTAAACTTGTTAAAGTCCGCCAAACCACTGGATGGAAGGAAATGCAATATATAAAGTATATAAAATTATACAAGTTTCCCTGGGCGATCTTTTTTATGTTTTCAAATATATATCAAGACTTTATCAAATGGGAAAAAAATACTATTAGTTCATATTTATGGCAGCACTTAATAATCTTCAAAGACTATATTAAAAGCTTTTTAATATGGCTCATCAATTCCTTTTGATAGGAAATTTATTATTTTTTAAATATAACAAATAATATAACGAGGAAAAACTTATGAACATATTAATTAAAGTGATATATATATATACCTATATATAAATTAATAAAATATGTACATACAGGGGTGTGCTGGCGAATCTAGACTAACTTTGAGTACTTGTATCTCAGGAACCAGTTAGGGTAGAAGCTTAAAAATGTATGAACTGGTTAGTATATCCTATGAGCTTCGTTTAATAACAAAAAGATTGAAAATGTCCTCGGAAACTTGAGCGCAGGACGGCCATTATTGTTGCGCTCCGTTGCGGCCGTGCCCAAGGAGATCATCGACTTCTTCAAATTCACCCAAAGCTACTGTTTACAGCATTGCCAAGTCCTTCAAGGAGTCGGAGGACATCGAGGAAGGATTTCTAACACCAGAAAGAAAGACTCCAGACCGATCCCAAGTCAGGGAAGAGGAGCGCCGACTTCATTGATCGCCTCCAGACGTTGATCAATGACGATCCAAGTTTCCCATGTCGACACTGGCTGAAAGATTAAATGTGCACAGGACCACTGTTCTCCATGCCATTCATGAGGACCTGAGTGCAACAGCACGTCCTGAGAGTCCAATTTGGTGCAAAACTGGTGCTTAGAGAATCTCGACATGTTCTGGTCAAAGGAGTTCTGGCCCCCAGCAGCCCTGACCTCAACCCCTACTACGTGTGGGGCGTCCTTGAGAGGGACACTACAAGCGTGCTCACAACACTGTGGACTCCTTGAAAGCTGCCATCATCCAGGCAGTGGCCAACTTGTCCAGGGAACAGGTGGCTCATGCCGTTGGGAGGTTCAGGCACCGTGTGGAGGTGTTTATTGTGAAAGGAGGAAGTTGGATTGAATGAACATTAAGAGAAAAGTCATTTAAATTTGTGTGATATGAAAAAAATCAATAAAAGGTCCTGTCTTGGATATGAGTATCTGTTTCCGTGCTAAAAAAAGTCTAGATTCGACTGCACACCCTGTAGATTATATATATATATACAATGAATACTTAAACAATCAGGAAAGGTAAAGTCGCGCAACCTTTCAAAACAAAAATACAAAGTGGGATGGACTAATTTATTTATTGCTGCGTGAATGAAGTAGTGGAAGTGTGTAGAGGAATCGTTTTAGAACTACCTATTTATCTTCAAACTAGACGACAATGGGGAAGGTTTGTGTTGCTCCGGGTTGCAAGAGTGGCTACAAAGCAAAGGGCAATGAGGGGGAAAAGAGACGGTTTCATATGTTCCCCAAGGATGAGTCCCTACGCCAACTCTGGACAAAGGCTGTTCCGCGAAAAAATTAGATACCTTCAAGACATTCTGCGTTGTGTGACGTACATTTCATGCCCTCCGATTATAAGCCAGAGTCTACTGACTCTAATCCATCACGTTCAGACAGATCTGGAAAAACTCTTTGTCTTAAGATATTAAAAAAAGATGCCGTCCCTTCCAATTTTCCAAATCTTCCTCACTACTATTCAAAAAAGCCTCCTCCAAAGCGTTCCTCCACCTCAACCTCCTCCTCACGACTCCTTAATGAAAACGAGCGAATTTAAAAAAGATTAAGGCTTTTGAAGAGGCCAACTCATTTTTAACACTCGAAGAGCTTCAAATTAAAATGGATAGGACTTGCCTTCCGAGCGGCGTTCAAGAACATTATGATGAAAAAGATAAAGAGCTATGGTTCTTCAAGATGAACTTTAGTCATGGAGGACCGTCAATAGACTTCAGTCTAAAGATTAATGAAGAAATGACAATCCATATACGGTAAGCCAAACTTCATTCCTTAACCTTCTTTATTTATATATTGTTTTTCACATATCAAAACTTGACTATTCCTCAGTATTTTCTTATTGATACTGATTCATACAACTACGATGACTTTATTCCCTGCTATATTGTATTTTTCAGGGTGAAAGATAGAGATCTATCTTTTAATCATCTCGAACATATCACCAAGAACAATCATATTACAAAATGTGACACCCTTCTTAATATTTTGGCCTTCTTAAATTCATTGACATCAAACTCTTCCACCAATCAACTATTTGGCTTGGAAAATGAATTAAACACAGCTTTAAATCATTTGACAAATATCTTGCCCCATTTGGACGAAGCAAAAGAGAAGAAATTACACTTTTTGATTGAACAATTATCCTTGTTGTTTAAATGTCCACAACAACGGAGATACAGTCCTGCCTTGTACGCCTTATCTATGTCCTGGAAAGGTTTCTCAACGAGTCTTTATAGAGATCTACGTAAAGAAGTTCTCACATTACCTACAATACGTCGCCTTACGGAACTTTCTTCATCTTTGAATTTAGAAACTGGATTGGCTGACTCTACAATAACTTACCTAAAGGCTCGCTTCAAGGATCTAAGTCAAAATAGGGATAAAAATATTAGTATAATTTTTGACGAAACATATTGTACAAAACGAGTTGAATATTTTGCTGGGAATTTTTATGGGGTGGATGATGATCAAGTAACTAAGACCCTATTTTGTGTCATGATTAAGAGCCTTCATTCAGTTTATCATGACATGATAGTTATGCAGCCTGTTTCGACTTTGAATTCTGGAACAATTAAAAAGATCATCTTTGATCAAGTGATCAAAGTTGTAACGGAAATTGGATTTATTGTTCGAGCCACCATTTGTGACGCCCACAAAGTGAATCAGAAAACATATTCCATAGAATTATGCCATGGAAGCATCAATACTTTTATTCATCATCCTCTGACTCCGGATAGGAAAATGTATTTATTGTTTGATTCTGTTCACATTATGAAAAACTTCTATAATAACTTCGTGTCTCGTGGCCATTTTGTCTGTCCAAATTTCAGAGGCCAAAAAATAGAAGGAAATATGGCACATATTGTAAATCTATACAATCTTGAATTAGGGCAACCATTAAAAATAGCTCATAAGCTCACAGAACGAGTATTGTACCCCCGTACATTAGAAAAAATGAACGTTAAGCTGACGAACAGTCTATTTCACGAGTCTACCATTGCCGCTTTACGTCACTATGGGAGTGAAGAAGACAAAAAAGATTGGATGGTTACGGCAATTTTTTGGAGGTAATATGGACGTGGTGGATGATAATTAATACCCGTTCTCCGCAAATAGGCTTTCATAAAAGAAACCCTTGGAAAAGAGCCATTACTTCTAATTCCTCCCAATTAGAATATTTGCGAGACTTTACATCATGGCTGAATGAATGGGAGGCAGCGGGAGATAAAGCCTCAAGTCTTACTCGTGACACTTTTTTAGCAGCTAAACAAACTTCAAAAGGCTTATGCGAATTGGCTGAAGATTTGCTCGAAGAAACTGATGTCAATTACGTTCTTCTTGGCCACATCAATTCAGATTGTATTGAAGCTCGGTTTGGACTCTATAAGAGAAGATGTGGGACGAACATTGAATTAAGCGTGCGCCAATATTTGGATTCAGAAAAATGCCTTCGAATGAAGAATATCATAAATTTAGGAAAATTTCACTGAAAGATCTGGAATATCATTTTTCTGAGGATATAAATTCAACAAATGAAAAGATTAAGTCTTCTTCTTTAAATATATTTTCCAATTTAAAACATTTTACTTTTAAAGATTCATTTAAATATATTAATGACGTATCTATAGTTTACTTTTGTTCTGGTTATATCGCGCATTCCTTATGTAAAACTATAGCCTGTCATTCTTGCCACAATTTATTGACAGCTTTAAATAAAAAATTCGATGTAAAATTATTCTCCTTAGAAAATATTGATGATGAAAGTAAACTTTTAGATCAAATTAATCGAGGTGGGCTGACTCGTCCTTCTGATGTTCTTTTTTTAACGTGTTCCTTTGTATATGCATTTTTTTCAGAAATTCAAAATTCAAAAAGTATCTTCAAAGAGTTGATTTCTTCCCCTTCTTCAAAAAATATTTTTGTTCTTTCGTTTATTAAACTTTTGGAAAATGATACTTACGCTTTGGAAATTATTTTAGCAGAATGCGAAGAAGACCATTCCTTTGAAAAATTTATTCCACAAATCGCTGCTAAAATCTTTAATTGTATGTCCAAAAATTATGTTTCGGAAATCAATGATCAAATTCACAAAAACAAAAGAAAAACAAGCAGTCAAAATATGACAAATAATTCTAAGAGATTGAAAAAACTTAAAGGAGAATAAACAAAATGTATGTATGTTATTATAATTTTGCAGAATGTCTTAAATGTATCTATGTTTATTTAATATATGTCCATAAAATTTGTAAATAGTAAAAAATATATATTTTGTTCTCAAAATCCTAATTTGTTACGAAATTAATAAGGAAAGGGGAGAAGTACGCGTATTCTCCTTTTTCCTTTTTAGATCCCTCATCGTATTTTCCTCACGAGCCTTCTTTTCCTTATTGTTTTAGTATTCATTGATATATATATAATAATAGTAATAAAAGTATAACCCTACTTGATAATAGTATTGCAAGTAATAGACAACAATATCTTTACTTCAGCATTTGGTGAATAAGATACAGTGAATGAAGAGATGTCAGCAAGCGTGACTTGAGATCAACTATTTAGTCCACTAGTAAAAAATCAGTATATATAGCGCATTAAAGAATAATAATATTGGATGATCCTCACAGAAAACGGGGTTTAATCTTTATAGCCTGCAGTGAAAAGAAGGATACTTGACGATGGAAAATTGGTCCTCAACAACAAACAATATATAAACAATTACTTTATATAAATATATTAGGATCTAGTATATTACATTTCAAATTGTTATCTACAGATAAGATTATAACTGAATGCAATAGATTGCCACTATTCGCTTCAAATTTTAATCAATTTAATATTTGGCTTTCATGTTCTATATAATATGTTACAATATCTACTTGCGGGTTAATGAACAAAAACATGAATGAACCCATATTAGTTTATTAACTACTCGGAATATAATAATGATTTGGCGGTTTTTAATTGCATTATTCTTGTTGACTCCTTTTCGTATTTCTTGATCCCAAATAGCATCATACTAATAAACTAATAAGTTTCTTAAAAGGGAATTATGGTATATTGCAAGAAGAATAAATATTTAAGTAATTATTTTCTTACCCGTCATGACTTATTATTATTAAAAAATATTTAGCTCTTGAAACAGTTTAACACAATTAAGTTTTGTTGGCTTTCTCTTTGAAATCATATAACTACAATTTTCATTTATATATAGTTTTTAAGCAACTGTTCAAAGAGTTTTCATTTTATTATTATGTCGGTGATTTGAGTGTTTTTTCCATTTACACTGAATTTTACAATTTTTGTTATAAATTTCTTAATGATCGAATAAAGTTCTACCAACTTATTTCAACGTTTAATTTTGATTAATATTTAGTTATATTGTTTACTTATAACAAAATACTAGCGTTTTATATTTCATTCATGACAAATTATGAAATACGATATGTCTGATTTTAGAATAAAATATAGCTTAAATATCATTAATTAGTATCGAATCGTTGTAAAAATCATATTTACAATTGATTATTTAAAGCCGTAACTACCTTATGATTCAATCTAGCTTTCGAACTACAAAATACGTATGAATGATTCTTTTGCCTTTCGAAAAGCTTGTTTTTTTCCAGAAAGGTATCTTTTTTTCATATAAAAGTATTTTTGAAAAGATATTAATATGTTTTATGCTAAAGATTTTATTTGAATATTTTGTTAATTGGAAATAAAATCTAACTAACTATGTGAAGAAAATATTTCCCATTATAAAAATAATTATTCAAAACATATGACTTAAAAACTATATTTGAATAATAATATTACTAAACAACTATGTTTTTGCATAACTTAAACTAACTTATTCATGTTTCATTATATTTTGGAGGGCTTTATTAGTCATTGTTGAGAAAATATATCATTTGTGAGTGTCATTTTTGTCAGCAGAGTGATAAGACGTCTTATCACTTCTTGGCTTAGTGTAATTTATTTTCTTTTTAAAAGAACCCTGGCTCAAAGGTGCTTTCACGTACATCCTCTAGAACAGGAGTCGGCAACCCGCGGCTCTAGAGCCTCATGCGGCTCTTTAAAGCTGCCTTTGTGGCTCCCTGGAGCTTTTCCAAAAACGTTAGAAAATGAGAAAAATGAGATAGGAAAATATATAGGACCAAAATGTGCACCATATGAAGGTTAAATAAGAAATTAATTTTTTGCAGCTCCAGACACATTTTTTAGGTCTGTTATGGCTCTTTAACATTTTGGGTTGCCGACCCTGCTCTAGAACTAAAGAATGATTCCAAAATTTCTTAAAAGTTGTAACATTGTTTAGCCCAGGTAGAATGAGTCAATAACATGGTTAAAAGGGTTGTGTGTTATTGGACTGGACTAAGACTCGATTCCACCTTGGATCAAGGACCTAAATTCGTACTCTTGGGTCCTACCCTCAAACAAACTATAATATATTTTTGATCAAAAGCACCAAAACAAGTAAATTTATCCTTTGACAGAAAACCAAGCCCTTCTCTTTGAGAAGAAACAGGTCTTTAAAGAGAGAGATATATCTCAATTAGTGGCTTCAAAAACATTTGACTGGTTCTTTTTAATGGTCATTCGCAATACATGAGTGTACATAGATTTCCTTCTCATAGATAAACACACTAAGTTAACTACATTGTGTGCTATCGAAAAGTGTGTAGATATACATACAAACAGTTGAGACATTTTAATATATATGTTACAAAAATGAAAAATGTTCACAATTTTTCCACTAAGGAAAAACTACCTATTTTATGTTTATATTAAAATTAGTGATTGTGACAAAAATATACTTTTTCAAATATTAAGGATGTTTGTGCTCTTGTTTATTTGAAAGTATTACAAAATTAACCGTTCTGCTAGGAAACAATGTCTAGTTAAAATATTTAAAAACAGGAGTTAAAACATTATTATAAACTTAAAGTTATTTAAAAACTCTAAAAAGTAGAAAAACAGAAAAATATAAATTCCTTATGCTTATTAAGAACATTAATTTAGAGATATACTTTTATTTCCCAACTTGTCTTTCAAAATGAGTTGAAGCAAAGCAACACCGGACTTTATTCCGAGTCCTGGCTGTTATAAAAGCATTTCATATGAAATGAGGCGACCAAAATTCAAAAAATATAAATTTTTATTGAATTTTTTATAGAGCTTATAATATTTTTTCTTTTTTTTAAATATCATCAAAAGAATTGATAATTTTTAATGCACTTTTGAAACAAAGGATGAATAAAAACGAAAAATGCTTTGTATGTAGAAAAGTCCATTTTAATTTTGTTAAGAGCATGTAACATGCTCAACATATGCAGTCATCATTATAATGTACTCTTTTAGTAATTAAGGATATAGCTAACGTAATTAAGCATACACATACTTAGCCTTGTCTCAAATAAGAAAAGAACACACACACTCTTATGGCCGTGTAATATGATTATATGCCCTAAAAGTTGTAAGGCTGTTTTCAAAGAAAAATAAATGACATTATTGAGTAGGTAGATCAGGAATATATACTAACATTAGAAAGACCGTGATATGACATTACTTTGTGCCATTACTTTACTCGATATTTTTATGATTTATATATATATATATAATTTTCACTAAAACCTCGTTCATGAAAAAGCAAGTACTTCTTATTAATTAAGATTACTATATTTTCTCCATGTTATATTATCTAATATGTTTATAAGCACCATGTTTAGTCCATTTTATCATCTTATTTTTTTATAAGATGAGTTCCTTTAAAATGCATTTTGACTAATGGTCCTATTCCTCATTTATATTGAAATACTATGAAAAAAAACATGTCAAGCCAATTTATCATTGAAATGCAATTCACATGACCCTCTCATTTTTATGATTGCGTCGATAGTCTGTTTGGTTAATTAGAAATACCAAAAATAGGATAATGATAATTATAACTACTATAACTCATTTCAGAGTAATAATACAAACTATTTCAGCAATTGTCTCAAATATCAATTGTAATTGTAAGAAGGAATAATATTCTTCTATCGACATCTTACAACATATTTCTTTGGTAATAAAACTCTCTTCATATGTAAAAACAAATAGAAAGTAATATTTTATTTCAAATTAAATGTAAGTCCTCCAATATAGTTTTGTATTTATGTAAACACCTAAAATATTTTTAGTTCACATGAAATAGTACGTCTATAATTTGTACGTTGTTCATATAAAGTTATTTATCGTGGCACTAACTTTCAACAATAATGCTTATTCTTGATTTTTTTGTTGAGGCACATCAATTTGCGTATTTATATAACCTACTTTGCTGGTTTTGTTTTAGGAAAAATATATATCAAAATAATTTTGCTAGAAAATAAAAAACACCATGTGTTAAGTTCAATGGTTTAACCAATGTCTAATGTCTTAATTATAGAATGGAGAATTTCCTTTTGTGACCCGGCCTTTATCATAAAAATCAAAACTTAAAAAGTTCTTAAAAAGTAGCAAAATATTTATAACTTAAAGTAGATCCTTCAATTAGAAGTTTATTTTTATAAATCGACCTATAGTTCTATTTAATGGACTTTGTGCTAAGAAGAGCAATCTTACGAAAAATATGCTTCAGTCCTTATTTTAAAGTCGAAAAGCTGTATACCAATAGTAAGACATAAAGATAATATTAAATTTCGTTATAAATTCTAATTAATGCCCATTATTAGCAATAAAAATATATATTACACGGACTGGATTTAAAATGTTCACCCAACTATGCATTGAGACTCTTGGAACATAATCGATTGGACTTTTCTTCATACCGGTTTAAATATCGGTAAATAACCAGTATGCTACCATTCGGCAGTATTTACTGAAAGACGGAGGATGAGAATGTGTTTTTTGTGCTTCATTAGAAACCTCAAACCACTAAAAATGTTTTTTTTTATGGAGGCGATCTGACTGCCCAACTATATAAGCGTTGGGAAATAATGATAGAAGTTATGTATTTTAGATTGAAATATTTTTTGCGAGGAAAGACTTTGGTTTTATTTATACAGGTAAAGAGATAGTAAATCCAATCGTTTCAAGGATACAAGGGGTTTATATAAGTTTCGATCAACTAAAACACCCCCCCCTCCCTCGCTAATTTTAGCCAATTTTGATCAATATCGATGAAGAATTGGTTTGAAAATATGTATACGTTGTTTTGATATTTCATATGAGAATAATAATTAATGATTTACGTTTTTAGAAAAAATACTTATATATATATACAATATATGTGGTGTTGTTGCTAAAATAAAGTAATTAAAATAAATACAAAAAAGCAAATACAAAATATTGTTGCTAAAATGAAGTAAGCAAACTTTTTAAGATATTATAAAAGGTTTTTAGCCTTTAGGTACAATATGGCTTATTCATATCCTCACAGATGCAGCTCAATTTGGTCATTTAAGAGAAAAGTTAAAGAATAAATCATACTTTATTTTAATCTTTATATCTAATCAAAAATATATAAATAATTTGAAAATATTTATTTTTAATTCAATCTCTAAAAGCAGCATCTTTTCCTTTTAGTGCGTCTTATATAGTAATAGAATCCATTTATTGTTAAATTGATCCTTTTTATGAAATTTGATGAACTCCTAGCGTGGGGAGTTCCTTGAAAATGAATATTATTGAACAATATTGGAACAATTTAGTCCAAGAACTTGTAAATTCTATTGCTTGGGGTCCAGTTGTGTTTTTAAGGATACTTTTGCAGGTCGATGTTCACGTCTCAACACCCGCGAATGAAGTCATGTCTTCCTTCAAAATGCAACATGTCGTTTTTGTCATTATTAATCAGACTTCATTTTACGTTCGAGAAAGAGGTCCGAGTATGAAAGCATTATGTATTTTTTTGCCTATATGGTTCGATAGAATTGCAGTATCCGATAGGATATAAATAAGTATTGTAGCAATAAAATTAGTCTATCAAACCTAGGATCTTATCAATGAGGTAGAAATAAAATGACCATCCCCTCTCGGGATTAGAATCTGCGCCTCCAACATTGAGAGTTGACTAATGTATTTTATTTACAACAGTACTCTTTTGTTAAATAATAATAATATAAAAGAAAAAATGAAGTATATTCTATCTTCCACACTAAAATCGAATGATGAAATAATTACAGCATATTCTAAAAAACCGGTTACCCTGAAGTTGTAGAGAGTGAAGATATCCTCCGGTCCAGAATGTCTTCCACCGACTTTGCCGAGCGGGGTCTGAGTCTCGCTCCTCTTTCCCCTGCAAAGGAAGCTGAGTTGATGGAGGCGTGGTGATGAAGGGAGGATGAGCTTAGATGATTGTTCAGGTCAAGGTCCAAGCTATAGGTGTCCAAGGACTGTGAAAGAGATGAGGAGACGTTGTCGTAGGGAGAGGTGACAAGCAAATTTCCTCCGTGCTCTACAAAATAGAAACGAGATATGATGCCAATAATATATGAATCTTATTATACCAGGACATACTCAAGAAATGATTATTCCATTGTAATTCTAGATAAAAGCAGGTGAAGGTTTTTTGTTTGTTGTATTGTCCATGCATTAAAACGACGCACTTATTTGCTTATTTGTTTAACAGGAGTCGTGGTAAAACACAAAATATATAATAACTAGATGCAAAAAAGACTTAATAAAAGAAGAAGGGACGAATAATACTCGGCCCTGCAGCTGAAAGGAGCCATTTTATATATATCCATAGTTGATGAAAAAATTGAAATAATGAAGGACTAATTTTTTTATTTCTTGAGCAGTCACGGTATAAATAGCAAGTCTTAAGGAATATAAAACGGAAGAAATGTGTATTTGCTTTATGGGGTTCGTTTTGATTGACAATTGACATAAGTACATAATATAACGATGAATTTGATTAGTTCCTTGGAATGCATATAAATCAAACTAATTATACACACGTAATTCATGTAGACTCTTTAATAAATAAAAAGGAGACATTCTTAATTAAGTCTTAGATATTTCATCAATGTCAGAAAATAAGAGTTTACATGAGTCAGTCATCGTAGGCTCATTTGGGCCATTAGCGCAGACAGAAAATGGTGCGTATAATTAGTTTGTTTGATTAAGCCATGGAAGATTATAGAGTTATGTACACTCTACTATCACGACACAAACGACAACTTGCGTGCGAAAAACAACAACTCATACCATAAAATATGGCTTGAAGTTGCTTATTATATTAGACGAAACTATGTATTATAGCATGTTTATTTCTTTTATTCTATATTTCCTTTGATTAAGTTGAGAATATTATTTTTTAATTATATTTTTAACACTTTTAAATAAGATATATGGAAGCTGCGTAAAGTATACCTTTACCATATAATATATACATTATTTGGGGTTTTAAAAGTACCTTGGGACTATTTTCAAACTTGTATTATTTAAGGTGCGTGTTATCATTGTCAAAATCCACTAAGAGACCACCATGTTCAATGTGCTTTGAAGAAATGAGATAGTTGGCCGGATAGAGTAATGAGCGGCCTTGTTGAAAATTATAAGAGACGTGTTGATCGTGGAGTCATTTTTTAAAAGTTTTGAAATTGACTCAGCTTATCTCAAGAATCCGTTATGTATGTCGATATGATGACACTTGTCAATAGGCTAATCATCTATTTACTGTGACGTCAGAGGTAAAATTGATTTTCTTTTATTTTTTTCGTAGGAAAGTATATTTTATTAGTAAAGTAAAGATATTCAAAGGAAGTAGTACCATTAATGACTTCTCGTTTCTTTGCCCATTGATTTAGGCAATGTAAGGTAGTGCGAATGCTCAGTGTGTAAAGGCGTGTTCAACTCTACGTGTTGAGGGCGCAGGTTCGAATACTCACGAGAGGGGAAGATCAGTTTTAGTCAATCTCATTAGTAATATATTTGGTTCGATAGGCTAATTTCAATGCTATAATCTTTATTTATATCCAATCGGATATTGCAATTCTATCTTACCAAATAGGCAAAAAAAGAAAAGAAAAAGCCAGTCCTCTTTATACATTGTTTATACCATGACTGAAACAATAGCCTGTGTCACCTTTGAGGTGGACCCATAACAGTATATGTTTTAGTAAGAATGTGCAATTAGGGAAAACGGGTGAGCATTTGCGAAATTGGGGTTCCAAAGGCCATAATTATAGCTCATTGAGAGTCCAATTCCACATCAATGAACCCACTGGTTTACCAGTTACCCCTTTGCCATATTCCCAATCCAAGTATATTATGGATACATTGGATATAAATAAAGATTATAGCTTTGAAATTAGTCATTCGAACCTAGGATCTTATCAATGAGGTAGACCAAAAATGATCATATTCTCTCGGGATTCGAACCTGCGCCCCCAACATTGTGAGTTGAACACGCCTTAACGCACTGGGCTATCGAACTCCCTTTTTTGTGCCTGTATGGTTCGATAGAATTGATATAATATCCGATTGGATATAAATAAGCATACTAGCATGTAAATAGTCACTCGAACCTAGGATCTTATCATTGAGGTAGACCAAGAAATGATCATCCCCTCTCGGGATTGCGGCCCCAACATTGAGAGTTGAACACGCCTTAACATGCACACGGCTATCTCACTTCCTTCATTTATTTTTAAATGTGTCCTCACCTAAAATTATTTTAATAATCTCTTTGGATCGTGGAGTCTTTATGTCATTCATGACATCAATGACGGTCTTCCCGTTAGAGTCTTGAAGGCCCGGATTTACATTTTCCTTGAGTAGAGCCTCAACGACCTGTATTTTCCCACAAATACTGGCTTCATGGAGTGCTGTTCCTCGTGGTGTCCGGACATTGATGTCAAAGCCTGATTTGAGGATGAGTTCAATCACTTCCCTGAAAAGAGGAAAAAAGTATCTTCTAGTTATTGCAACAAAAGCTGGTAGTTACATGTAAGTAAAAAAACAACCTCCATTATTCATAAAAAGTTTTCAAATATCTATTAAAATGCTTTACACTTCGTGACAATACTTTGGAATGAAAGCACTTAGTCTGACATGAAAATACTTTTACCATGTGCGAAAAATAGTATAATATTTGATATGTAGAAAGAATGAAAATTGATGGGTTCATTTTCTAGGGACACACAGTGTTGTTTTGCCACTAGGCAATCCTATCATAATACCCTTTGTATTAGCTTTTAATGCAGAGTCATTGATGCATTTCCTTTGATGTAGGTTGATTCTATGTACTCCAGAAACTTTTTGTAATTAAAAAGAGTTGTTGCTGCTTGCAAAATTAGTTACAAAATATAAAAGGCGCTTTGTAAAACCTCATTCCAGCATTTTGATAATTGTGTATTAATTAAAATGGTAATTAATATTTCCCTTAAAAAGCATTTATAGCTGAAAAACATATTATGAACATATATATTCTCAAATATGCTATATGATTCTTAGAGATATGCTCATAGCCAATTTAAATAATAAAAATTAAACGCTACAGGATGCCTTCAATACTAATTTTAGTTTTAATATATCACAAGAGACAGACCTTCAACTACTATGTTTCTTATATAATATATATAAATTAAAGGGCAAAATGCCTATGGAATTTACTAAGGGTAGGATCGCTTTAACCCCAAAGAAAGATGATGGGTCAGACTTTAGTCACTGGAGGCCCATCACCATTCTCAATTATTCATGTAAAATAATATCGGGAGTACTTGCCCAAAAATGAAACCAATTCTTAAAATTGGCACTCAGCAAAAGGGCTTTCTCAAAAAAAAGAAGAATCATCATAGATTCTCCTCTAAAAACATTCAAACTTGCATTGATTCGGTGGAAGAAAGGAAAACTTTCGGAGTAATAATTACCTCCGCCGAAGGAGGTATTGTTTTCACTGGCGTTGGCTGGTTTGTTTGTTTGTTAGTTTGTTTGTTTGTCAGCAGGATAACTCAAAAAGTGTGGAACGGATTCGGATGAAAATTTGTGGAGTTGTTGGAAAGGCCAAAAGAAACAAGTGATTAAATTTTGGCATCTCTGAGTGCTTCTTTAAGATGCAAAATGAGCTAAATACTAATAAATATTTCAGTTAGCCTACTCTGCCAATAGATGTTGAGTGTTGTGCTCTCCTCTTTGATGACGTCAGTTTCTTTTCTTTCCATGTACCTCTACAGTGTAAACAATGATTAGAGATAGAAAATTGAGGGATATTTTGGGCGTGTGAAAGGGAGAATGTTTGAATGGTACAATTGAGTTCAGGCTCTTGTTTGGTGGGGATCGGCGGAGGTTTGCACTTTCTGAGTCCTCTAGTTGCTATTGATTTTCAAAAGGCCTTCGATTCTATATCGCATATTCACATTATGAATGCGGTAAAGAAACTCTTACCAAAGGAATATTTCAATCCTATTCGGGCATTACTGCCAAATGGAACTTCTACAATATCACTTAATGGAACTGAAAGTGATCCCATCCACCTTAAGAATAGCTGTAGGCAAGGATGCTCATCTTCTCCCTTACTTTTTGTAGCAGCGGTTGAGGATCTAATTCGGATAGTTTTGAAAAAGTACGGTGGGTTTGGTGTTGATATCAAGGGCTCAAGACATTTAATAGACCTCTACGCCGATGATGTTGCTCTGACGTTAAAAGGAAACTCAGAACTTCAACTAAGTAAGGAGTAGAAATCGTTTTAAACTTTTTAGCAAAATACGAACGAATATCAGGCCTAGCTATCAACAAGGGAAAGACAACGAAACTACGAGAAATGACTATTAAATTCAGAATTGTTACATTTCATGATCTCTACAAAGAAAACGTATTTTCTGATGGGAGATTTATGTATCCTTTGACAAGGACTTCTCTGGAACACATTCTTCCGAAGCCATGGCACTTAAAATGTCTCCTCCATTGCATCAGAGAGAGGTACAAAAAATAAGTGATTAATATTTGAAAATACTTGGTCTCCATCGATTGGAACAATCGGATTCGACAATCTTTACAAGTATCCACGACGGCAAAAAATTCACAGCTCATGATTTCCGCTGATTTTTTCTAGGTCGTGCAAAGATTGCAGTCTTTTGTTTAACTCAACAATTCATTTATTTGTTGAATGCCGTGCAGTTAAAATTCTTAAGGAATTCCTACTGCTCAACCTACCTACCATTCGATATGAGTCCTCGAATGCTTGGAAAGGTATTATCCTCTTCGGCCTTGAGAAAAACAGCAAGTCTCCGGAAACTAAGGCGTTGACCTTCAGTATTATGAGCTCTAAGGCACTGATTTGTCATAAGCTGACCTCCTACGAACCCCCCATCCTCACGAGCTAAGAAGCATATTTATATCTGCGGCGGCAAGATATGCAGCATTATCGTTGAAAATGCCCTCGCCAAACGAAGGAGGAACGTGGACGTCCGCCGGAACGATAATTAAGTATTATCCAAGCCTCTCCATTCAACACCAAAGACTTATAAAAATAATTCAAAAAGATTTAGTATTTTTTAGCACTTAACATAATTTTATAATGTTTTTGGTTACATTGGTTATGTTCAGTTTTTTAAAATTATTAATAGTTGCTTCGCCAAAATTATTGTGTTAATTTAATAGCTTTTACCTGATATTATATGTTATTTTATTGTGTGTGTTCTATCCCTATGCAAATTTTTAAACTGAAATGTTTAATTATTTTTTTACCTACACGTTTGCTCTGGTTTTATGTATTTATTTTAGTTACATAATAACGAACATGAAGCAAAAAATATAAATATATTGTGAATACTTATATTATTAATCGTATATAATATATATATATTGTGTTTCATAATCTTGAATATTTATATTAGTTATTGTATACTAATTGATATTATAAGTCAATATAATTAAGCTCTCTTGGTATAAAAGTAATTCTGTATTTCAATGTAATGTTTGTGCTTAACACAATGTCTATACTTTATATAAATATATATATATATAATACGAAAAGACTCCTTCGTATAATAATTATCACAAAAAATATTACTATCTCATCGTATTAGTATACAATAAAAATAAAAAGTCAAAAGAACTACAAACATAATTGAAAATATAAAAATTATCTTGATAAAACTAGATACAGATTTAACACATGCTTAGAACAATGGAATAAAACACATAAAATTGGAAAAAGAATTATGTGTCTTCCATAAATAACTTAAAAATGATAAAAAGTTATTATGAGCTTAGTATATAACATATGCAGTTATAATAAATAACTTAATACAGGGCGGGAAATTAAAATGTATTTTTAACGAACTTTTAATTAATTTGTTAAAGTATATTTTGTTCTCCTATTTATTGATCTATTATGTCATTTTAGGACGTACTTTATTGGCTTCTAAAACAAAAAAAATGTGAAATGGTAAATAAGTGTGAAAAAAGCTGATTGTTATTAAATAATAAAAACGGATAAAAAAATATATAAAAGATGTTGAATATAAAGAAGGAAAGGCGGATATTCTGTATTAATATTCATTGCATACCTTGCTAGAGTTCCACTTATTTTAAGAAAGTTTGTAGTTAACTACTTTCTACTCTGACCACAAATTCTAATTCAACATATTTTCTAATTACCTATGTTTTCATTGGCGACACAGATTTTTAGTTTGTTGGTATTGTTGGTTTGTAGCAGATGCTTAAAAGTACTGAACGATTTGGATATTTTTGTTGAATTAGTTGTTGGAATTCCAAAAGCCAGAATTGATTAATTTTGGTATCTCTGAGTGCAGACATAAGGCGCCAAATTAGCTAAATACTACTAAATTTTTCAATTAGCCTACTCTGCCAATAGATGTCTCGTGTGTTAAATTGGGTGCCGGGAGCGTTTCCTCTCGGAATTTCCGTCTAGGGGAACCTCCCCGTTCTCACGCCTCCCCAGTCCTGAAAATCCGCCCGGAAGCTTGACTGCGGCGGGTTGCACTTCTGAGTTATATATGCCTCTAGTTTCACAATTTTCTAATTACCTCATATAAGTGTGTTTGTATAACAAAACGCCACAGATTTTATATTCTAAAATTGATCTTGAATTTTTTAAAGATGCTTATTGAAGCTGAACCCATATGTATATCTTGCTTCATTAGTGTCACGTTGACTATTTTATCTATATATTCCACTCAACCTAATTGACTGTCAACAAACAATTCATAAATCTAAAGTCGACATCAAAATAAATTGAACGAGCAAATATTAATCACGGAAGATTATGTGACAAATAAATTAATCAAACAATATATCTTTAATACGACTTATTATAATCGACTAATATATGTTTGGTCACGTATTATTAATATCTACTGATCATCTCTTGACAACAAGATCTCTCTCCTTAGTTATATGTCATACCACCAATCAATAGGGATATAATGTCATACCATTAATTTAAATAATATTTTTATTGGTTTTCAACGAATGTTATTCAGATATTATTTGCGTCATCCTGAATTGTGGGATCGTATATCTCTTATTGAATCCTGAATTTTATAAAACCAAGCCATACATAAAGTTATTTGCGAAATATAAACCTTTTGAACGCGGTAAATTCAAACAAATTTTCCTTTCTTTTATATTCAATACACTTATAATAGAATGGAATAAAAAACTAAGAATATTGATTCAGATTACATATATATGATAGGCATTATGCGCTTTTATACTTTACATTTAACCCAATAATTTTAAAACAATTGGTAGGACATTATTAAATTTTAAATTGACCATTTAGTTTAAAAATGCAGGATAAAAATATAAAGGAGCCATTAAAGAAGTATGATATGATTATATAAATTCTTAATTATCTTTTTCATATAGATACAAATATATTCAAACTAGAGACATATATACACTCAGAGAGTGCAAACCTCCGCCGTCATGAGCCTTCCGAGGCGGATTTTTCACGACTGGGGAGGCGTAGAGAGACGGAGGAGGGTTCCCCTAGACGGGAATTCCGAGAGGAAGACGCTCCCGGCACCCAATTTCACAGCACAGCGACATCTATTGGCAGAGTAGGCTAACTTGAAAATTTAGTAGTATTTAGCTCATTTGGCGCCTTAATTCTGCACTCAGAGATGCCAATTTAATCACTTCTTTTTTGGCACTTCCAACAACTCCACAAAATTTCATCCAATCCGTTCAGTACTTTTGAGTTATTCTGCTGACAAACCAACAAACTAACAAACCAACAAACGCCAGTGAAAACAATACCTCCTTCGGCGGAGGTAATAAATATGTACTTGTAATTTTTTAGTATGTGAGGAACACTTCCTCCACTGTCTGAGCTATTGATGTACATAAGCAATACGTAAACTTATATCGCACCTCAAATGTTTCAAAATCAAGGACATTTAATAATATTCATATAAAACAATAATAATACTGTGATTAATGCATTACACAGAAGGATGCGCGTGGGCTCTGTGCATAAGTGTGTGTAAATCTCGATTTCGAGGACTCAGGTTAATATAATGATATATTGCCATTTCATATCCTCAGAGATGCAACTCAATACAACCAAATGGACGAAAAATGTATTATAATTCTATACTTTCTATGAGGTATACCTTCCATGGGAGAAGTTGATCACTTTAAGTTCCCCAATATTAATAAAAAATTCTTTTTATTATTAGTATATATATATATATATATATACATATATATTCTATTAGCTCCTGTATGTAGAAACACTAATTTGTTTGTGGGCACATACATCTTTTTTCTTGGATGTATGCCTCGACGATAAAATATGTTCATTATATTTATCCCTTTAGGCCACTATATAATATGTACATATTTTAGGGCAATAGGTATATAATTTTAAAAGATAAAGGAACAAGGAAAAATAATGACTATGGTAATAGTCTGTAGAACTGATTAAGATAAAAATACTAGTACTTAATGTATGGACATTACTTGCGATTTGTAATGCACGATGCAAGACTTTAGTAGGCTAAAAGAGTCCAATGAAAGTATTTATATATATATACTAATATATATAATATAATATCATTTTCTTTATTAATTTATGTTTCAATTCAATAATATAAATTTAATATGATATATAATAAATAAATAAATATATATATATATATATTATATATATATATATATATATATATATATATATATATATATATATATATATATATATATATATATATATATATATATATATATATAATATATATATATATATATAATATATATATATAAAAGGCTTTAGTCTCCTTCTTACTTCAGACGGTCCTTTTGTTTGAGGACAGAAGCTAAGGTATTTGATCTAAGGCATAACTGAAGTAATTAACATAGTCTATAATTTAAGGCTACTTAAACAATATGGTTCTTATTTGGCCCTGGAAAACCAAGGATTTGTAAATGTTATATTTCTGAATAATTGAAGGAAGTTGGTTAGAACTTTTTAAATAATATTCCGTTTAAAAATACAGAAGAAGTCAGTTTGAAGTTAATTTAAAACGCAATATATA
Organism: Caligus rogercresseyi; assembly: GCA_013387185.1. Taxonomy (NCBI): domain Eukaryota; kingdom Metazoa; phylum Arthropoda; class Copepoda; order Siphonostomatoida; family Caligidae; genus Caligus; species Caligus rogercresseyi. The sequence continues at coordinate 23,687,426 of CP045895.1, forward strand.
TATTTAAAACGTATATAAAATGGAATTTGTGGGAAAATATATCAGTTAATATATGAGAATGTAGCATCTGCAACATTTTTGTATCTATCTGTAAGAATATAATAAAAGACAATGGAAAGATAAAAATAAAGATATTTTATAAAAAAACGAAAACCTTTTGAGATATCGACAGTTTCTTATTTGCTTTTAAAATAGATTCAAGTTGATTTAAAAACAAATTCGATGTAGGTTTAATGACCACCATGTGCACATTTTACGAAGTCCATTCGCTGAATTGGATTTTTGAATACTTTTCGCAATAATTGGCTGAAACTGCAGTCATTTCGCGTTGAATATATGTTTTGAGCTCTTCAAACGCCGACGGACTATTGGTGTGTTTGCCCACAAAAAGGTTTTACATCGCACAACAAATATTGCTCGTTGTTCTACAAACCCATCAACGTAATATGTGAGCGTCCCTATTGATACACCTTTAAGGCTTCCTTTAGAATATTATTTCTTTAATTGGCCTCTTTGTTCATTTTCCTCCTGTTATGCTGTATGTTTGGCTCTCTTTTTCTTGATATGTAATGATATAGATCGGATATATGATTATTTCATAGTTGAGATATAGTAGTTACCTTATTTTAAACTAAGATAAAATAATGTTTCCAATTATTTATTAATTATATTTGTAAAGTGGTTAAGCCTCTACGAGAAAATATTTATGTATGTTAAATATTTTGTTTGACGAGTTGGGTTTGTCATTGTATATATTCATTCAGCCTTTAACCCTTTCCTGTCAATAAACACACAAAAACCAAACTTCACAACAACATTCAAAAGTGGTAGAAAGTTTCTTTTGTTGTGAACTTCAATGGAGCCTTAGGTTCACTGCAGATCGTTTTCTTCGAATTTGAAATGACATGAGGGATTTCACGACAAAGGAAGAGTGAAGAAGTGCTATCCGAGAGTAGTAATAAATAACATCCACCTTTTCCTCACTCAATGATGATTCCATTAACTATTTATTTAGAAGCAACTGCATATTTTTATCTTGATGCATTGCTTAACACAAGAAGTGCAGAAATTGGGAATTACTGGCGTAATCTGCTAACGTCAATCAATCAACGTCTAAATAGTAATATATTTAATAATAGTTTTTCTTAAAACTGTTGCAGCTTTAATTATTTAACTTATTTGGGGAGTGACTGAAACATATCGGGCCGTTCAAGATAATACGATGGATCACTTCAATGAAAGCCCATCAGAGGAAGACTTTCTCACCCTCTCGCGCAATCCAAGAGTGATGCGGTTTCGACAAAAGTTCACAACGTTATTTATAAAAAATAACAATCAAGATGCATACCTCTTTGAAATGATGTCCATCGCTTCCCTGTATCCAAAGTCTCCAACAATTATGAACTATATATATACTATATATATATATATATATATATATATATAATATTATATATATATATATATATATGAACTCAAATAATTTATTTACAACCCATTACTATCGTGTTTTTTTATTAATATGATTATTGTTATTTAATGTTATCCAATTCTAAACGTTACCCCTTTTGATATTTGATGCTTACCGTTATGTATTTGTGATTGTTATTTTTTCAATACTACAAACTGAATATAAGCCCTTACTGCCAAGAAAAAACTTATTTAGGGAGTGATTGAAATTATTTTCTATTATAATTTTATTTTTTAAATATCTTTCGGTTTCATATTTGCCAATTTGTTATATATTTCCCTTTCAATATACTTTTGAACTACCCAAGTTATATATAAAATGATGAAAATGAAACTAATTTTATATTTTATTTATTGAATATATAATATAATATTAGTTTTTTTCAAATCTTCTTTATTCTTAAGATGGTTATATAAAAAGTATATTTAGATATAAATAAACATTATAGTTTATAAAAAATATCTAAATAAAGGCGTTAAATAAAATATCCCATGAGTTGATTAATTAAAATGTTGCATTGTTATTTTCAAAATTAAATATCTCTTTGACTTTGAAGGGTAAAACTTGATAACGTTCCCGCACTTATCCACGAATCATCGATGTCAGATGGAATCTTGAGGGTGAAGGTGGTATATCGGGCAGCAGCAGAAATAATCACAGAACGAAAGATTTTTGGTTTTAAGTTTTCCCTTTTTGATAAACAACTCGCAATATAGGCTTTACAGTTTGACAAAGAAACCTCAATTGCCTTGCTTTTGAGAGAGTAAGATCAATTGCTTTTTGAGGTCCCAAATAGAACAGTTGCTTTTACATACTTATTGGCGACGTTCTCTAATCCCTTCAAATTGATGGACAAGAACTTTTTCATAATAGCAACAAGTGGACACTCCACAAAAGCATACTCTACGTCATTGTAAAGTTTGACGCAATTCAGACAATGTGAATCGAAGGATATGCAGTCGGCCGATATCTGTAATTGAGCCGTGAACTTCTTGTCATCGTAGATTCCTGTGAAAGATGCAAATATTCTTAATTTCTACTCTTCCGGGAGAGAAAATCTTTTTAATGGGCAATGGCTACAGCCTCGGCTTCCTCACCAAAACTTACAGATTACATTTTGAGGTGCCATTGACAAGGATGCTTATGCAGACGAGCAGTTCTGATTAAAGAAAAGTGAAAACAACCATCACTAAAACATTATAAGTGTTGTATTATAAACAGTCAATTTTTTTTCCGAATCGTATTTCATCGAATTCAGGTGGATTGCCTAATTTTTGAATGACACCAAAGAATTTCAATTCGTTTTATTAATTGTGATTCGGAATTGGCTTCAATAGTTAGGTTTATATCGTCCACATAGAGATTAATAAGGTGTTTGGACTTACATAATTGGACACCAAATCCACCATATATTAGTTTTAATCTCATCACAACCTCTTCAATAGCTGCAATAAAGAGCAAAGGTGCAGACGGATATCCTTGCTCATTTTTAGAAGAATTGGTCTACTCTCCAAGCCTCCTAGGGTAGTTACAGAAGATCCATTAAGCAGAAGAGATCGCACAGGATTGAAAAACTCTTTGGGGGGCAATTTCCTCACTTATTTGAGTATTTGTTGGTGGGAAATATAATCAATAATTTTTTTGAAATCTATTCCCACCACAGCTTCATATTTTCCTTTAGATCTCACTGACTCAATCACACCTTGAATATTTCGGGAGACGTCATATATTTTTCGATTTTTAGGAAACCCTTCTGGCTATTTCCATTTTTTTATCGAGCTCCTTTTAAATTTCTTGAGCTAAGACTCCGGATAAAATTCTATAGGAATGATGAGAATAGTTATGGGTCTCCAATGGTTTATTTATGTCCCGTTTCCTTTCATGGAATAAGAACTATTCTTCCTTTTGTGAGCGATCTCGGTAGCATTTCATTTTTCATCTCAATTTCTAAAATGAAATGATCTGAAAAAGGCTCTGGTCTATATGCTGTACCTTTAATTTGTCGAAACACTGACGGTGAGACCAAAGCGTGATCATTTGCGAAGATTGGGATCATCTCTTCCATTAAATGAGCTGATGGGGACTATTTCTCTTTACGCCGTCGATCAAATTAAGATGTTAAGCAATGCAAATTAGGATAATTCCTATCTTTTTGTCGAGATCAACATTTATAATTATTAAAGGAATATCTTTAAAGGTTGAGAATCCATTATTCGTTCTTATAATTAGAAAAAATGTTTATATAAACTTAAGTAGATAATTTGACACAATTGAACAAAGAGACCCTATGGTTGAGGTTGCTATAATTATTTAATCATATCCGTCAAATACAGCTGAATGTACAAAAATTAATCATGGAAGAGTTAGTTTCTTCTTCTAAAAATAATATACTGGTTTTGGAGTTAAGTTGGCAGCTACACACATCTCATCGATTTATATGCTGACGACATAACTCTCTCGGTTGAAGCCAATACGGAGACTCAACTAATCAAAGAGTTGAAATACTCTTGAGCTTTTTTGAGAAATTCCAAAAGAAGTCAGGATTGGAGTTAAATAGATCAAAGACTTTTGTTCTTCCTATTGGCGCATGGGACGCAAAAGAAGGGCAAAATATATGGTGTTGCCCGTAAGAAGAAAGTCTCTATTTTAGGAGTTTGCCTGGGGACCGAGGGATCCATGCTGATAACTGGAGAGTGATGTTTTCTTCAATTCCAAATCGAATTACTGCATGGAGAATTTTAATTTACAAAAAGGATTGATTTATACAATACTCAGGTTTGTCCCTGGTGTGTTGTATAAAGCAACAGCTTCTCCATTGATGGCAGAAAAGGTAATTGAGGAGGACAAGTATGGCTCTCAACTCTTTTCATAAGAGATCTCCCTGCATTAAAGAGACCAAAGTCTATGATAGTGGAGGATTAACTCTTTTATCCATTATTATTCCAAAAATTATTGAAAGTTTTTATCGATTTAACCAAAAATCCAGAAGCGGATGGAGAAGACCTATCACAAAAAATAATCTTTATTTAAGGCTTTTATTTGGAACTATTTTAACGAATAAGACAACAGAAGTTTTATCAAAATATGGGCAGCGGCCCCACGTATAATATGGAAGTTTAGTCCAGTGTAAAGTGGGGAAAGTAAGTGGATGTGGATTCATCAAAACGCATGCAAGCCATTCTTCTTCAGAAATTTTTGCACCCCACCTTTACTCGAGGAGTTAGCATTGATCATGGCTCTTTTGATTTGAATTCCACAACAAACTTCGAATTTATGTAAAGATGGAAGATTCAAGTACCCTCTTCAAAGAGCTGCTAAAATGCATAGGATGCCATGTCCCTGGCATCTCAAGATGATGCCTCCTAATCTCAAAGAAGATGTCAACAACATACTAAACTTCTACATGGAATTGCTGGAACTTCCCGATGATTGGAGGAAAATAATTCGGTGTTCCACGTCAGGGATTCACGATGGGAAAAAATTTACGGCCCAGTTACAGATTTCCTCCAATTGCATCATTTTTAAAAATCATTGCAAGGACTGTGGCAAATTATATGTCAACACGTTACATGCCTTTGCAGATTGTCCTGCGATATCAATTTTGAAAACCTTTCTAGCTCTTAATGTTAAGGGGTTGAACAACTCCCCAATAACATTTTGAAAGGTATTTATTGTTTGGTTTCCCAAAAAAGCAAAAAAATCGATCAGATGCTTCAAAAGCGATTACTTATACGATCATAAATGCTAAGGCTCTTATTGCAAAGAGGTTGACCACCAACGAATACATCCGATCCGAGGAACTCAGAGCCATAATGCTCTCAGCGGCGGCGAGATATGGAGCACTTTCGCTACGGATACCGTCAGTGCGGAAGACTCTGGAGTGTCGCCGCGAAAGAAATAAAATATTTCCCATCAAAGTCGAAGGTCTTTTGAAAATAATAAAAAACTATTGAAAATTTTATTAATGTTTTTTATAGATATTTCTTTTATGTGTTCCATTCTATGTTAAGATATTTTCTTATTGTTATGCATTCTATGTTAAGTTTTTAATTTGATTTATGTTTGTTAATCTTTTTTTGAAGTTTTAAGTTTAGACTAAAATGTTATTTATGTATTTAATACACAATAACTTCATTGAAATAAAGATTTGTAAAAAAAAATAATAATAAT
>CP045895.1:23693166-23742196 GCA_013387185.1 Caligus rogercresseyi
ACTTTTTTCAGGTATATGAAAGGGTAATTATTACGGTGGAATACTTGTAAGAAAAAAACCCACTCCAAGTTGGAGGGGGGATATAGTTAACTCAGTCAGTCAGAGGAATCTCCTAATTATTATTATTGTTGTGTTTAGAGTCCTTATTCTTTTTTATAAGAACCAGGAGCTTTGCTAAAGATTACATACAAATATGTAAACATATATTGTATTCTATGATATATGCCTATTTCAATAATTGTTAAAAACCTCCCAAAATATATTCCCTTTTAAATGACTCCTGGAACAGCGTCGCCAGAAATATATACAGTTTTACCCATCAGCATCAAGTCACTATTTTAAGTTAATCAAAAAATGAAATTTTATAAATAATCAATAACATGTTATATGTTATCTATTTTTAATAGTGTTTTATAGTCGATAATGTCTTTGTTTAGAGGTTTATCATAAACTATAATATTATTTTATTTTTAGTCATGTATATATGTCCATAATACATTATATATATAATATATATATATGTCCTCTCTGAACAATAAAGGAGGGAAAAAATCATTGAGATAATGATTAAGACTAAGAAACGGTCAAATAGAAGGAAAAAAAATACTTAAGTAAAAGAACTATATAATTATACAACTCAGTTTTTTTTTCTGGATGGTTCATTGATCAAATGTGGAAAACGAAGTAATTTCCCGGATGATTCAAATCGAAAAAGGGAGTTAATCGTTTTTATTCTTATTGAAATAAACACAAACTGTTTTCTCACTATTATTATAATTTTGGGTTCTTTTTCGGGAAAATACTTCGTTCTTGCCACATTTGGTCCATTTTTTTTTTAGAAATGCCTTTAAAAAACTTCGACCCCAAAACCTATTGTTTTTTCTCCATGTCTCACTTTTTCTAACATATATTCCTTTTTTATGCATTTATAGTGATCTAGAAGCATAGTTGTTTACAGCCATTCAATAATCTATTTAAAACCAATCCAACTACTGTTTACTTATTATTTTTTTACTTTATTTATTTAGAGTAGTTATAATAAAACAATATATATAATTCACATTTTATATTAAAATTAATACTTTAAACAAAAGTCCAACATATTTCTATCAATATATCAACAATAAAAAAACGTGAACAACAAATATTACACAAACAACAAAATCATATAAAATATACTTTCTAATTGTATATAAATAAAATCTAATTTAAAATTTCAGAACAACAAACATTTGAATTTTAAAGTGGTAAAAGTACGGTCTTTTTGATTATTTGTAAATTGAAATATTTAAAGTTAAAAAATTGGTATTTATCCTTCACAATTGTAAAAAGATCCAAATAAAATAATAGTAATGACATTCTACTAATTTGATATTCAAAGATTAAATTAATAATAATATTGTCAATTAGTCTTTAATACGAACCGCAGACTGCAGATCACCTCATAAACAGATGTCCCGCTCTGTCCTATGAGAGGCATGAAGTTTCTCAGAGGAGGACGAAACATTAGAATAATCAAATTTATGCAATGTAAATAATGAAAAATTTATTGTAAATGATTTTAGTATTTAAGTAGGAATAGTATATGTACATAGGTATTATTATCATTATTATTGTAACACAGATACCCCGTATTGTGGTTGTGTTCTCTACTTTAGTGTTATATGTGCGTTTTTGTGTTTAGTCTATCGTGGATGATAGTAATAAATATCAACAAACTGGACACAAACTAGTCTTTAATACTTTCATAACAAACTATAGTTTTTTCCTACGTCATGATTGTTTGATTTTGTTTTGTAACAGTTTGAGTGTTGAGTAGCCTTCTTTTGGAAGGATACAAAGCCCTTGTTATGAATGCGAGATGAAATAGACTTTTTTAGTTTAAAAAATCAATGCTTTTCTTTTTATCTCCTCTTTTTTCTACACATCTAAACGAGTATTTATATGCATCTTTGAAGAAGAGTATTAGATTCATTGATTTTTAAATCAAATTTTTCCTTTTTCAAGAAACATTGTGAAAAACAATACAAATGAACTGAAAAAGAAGGTTTTGAATTGCAATATATAACAGTTGTTGAACTCGGTTCATCAAAAGTGAATGAGTTTCATCAAGATATTAATTTTTTTAAATAAATTTATATTTTGTTACTACTATCCAACTTGTTATATATAAAAATGTGTCTATTGCATTTCCTTAATTATATGATAACAAAAGACCATCCTTAAAAAGGCTTTATGTCTGAAGACAATATTGCTCTCAACCTTTTTAGATCAAGATACTTAAATTTAATGCTCATAATGTCTATGTCTGCACACTCTCCAGTATTTGATTCCTAATAAATACCTCTTTGAAACAAATGCCTTAAAGTCCTATATTATGTGGTCATTAACTGTACGAATTATATTTTAGCCTGAAGGATTTGGCTAATCTTGTACATCATTTAGTGGCTCCAAAGCTTAGAGTGAAAATATACAAAATTCCAATAATTACACCGAGTTCTAAGCTATAAAGGTGACAAGGCTTCTTGATTAATACGTTTATTATGATATTATACCACATATACACACATTAAAATACATAAACAAACTACAGTAAACGATCACACTACGGATCATCTTCGTACAAATTAGGTGATTTAAAATATTATTATTCTTGATTTACTTTTGTATTCGGATGATTATAAATTAAAAAGTTTAGGTTTTGACAAACTTTAAATTTAAAAAAAACTAGTGGAAACGATGTCTTTCTATATTTAATTGTGCTTCTTAGCCACTGCATGTGGTTTTCTATTCCGTCCTACACTTATAATATCTTAAAAAGCAAAATCAATGCTATAAAAAATCTACTCCTTTTGAGACAAATTCTTTAATAATTTAACAAATAATAATCTAAATGTTCCATACAATTATTTATAAATTATAATCTTTTTCTTGGCACTAAATATATATGTTTATAAAATATCATTAACCCCCCAAAAATAATAAGGTAATAATTATGTTAAATCTACGGAGAAAGAAAATGTGCATTCCTTTTTGGATCTTTCTTTTGGCATCAGAAAAATCATCTGTTTACTTACTGAAAAAGTTCGGAGTGCTTTCATGAAAAGTAAACACACTTTGAAGCATATTTTATCCTCATTTAAAACATAAAGTAAGTTATGTGATAGAATAGAATATGACGATGTATCATCCTTTCATGTGATTTGGATCACTAACAATGCAAATTATAAGGTTGATGATCCTCTTTATTATATGCCACCCTTTCCCTCAACTCATATACTTTTTTCAGCCCATTCTGAACATGTTAATACTAAATAATATTCACTACAAATCTTGCTTTGTTTGCTTCTAAAGGTTATATTCTCCTAATATAGTTATAAATAATCATAAAGATTATTACCTACTACAACATTACTTTTATGTATATGCTGTCCTAACAAAAAACCTACTTGCTGGTGAGATTGCTCAATTGGTAATCTTTGTATTATTATTATTATTAAGAGATTGACTATGATTATATAATTGATTTTCATGGAATGAAGAGAAAACGTCACAAATAGGAATCATGTGTTTTTATCAGGTATATATATATATTATATATATATCTATATATGTATCTATCTATCTATCTATCTATCTATCTATCTATCTATCTATCTATCTATCATCTATCTATCTATCTATCTATCTATCTATCTATCTATCTATCTATCTATCTATATCTATCTATCTCTATCTATCTATCTATCTATCTATCTATCTCTCTATCTATCTATCTATCTATCTATCTATCTATCTATCTATCTATCTATCTATCTATCTATCTATCTACTATCTATCATCTATCTATCTATCTATCTATCTATCTATCTATCTATCTATCTATCTATCTATCTATCTATCTATCTATCTATCATCTATCTATCTATCTATCTACTATCTATCTATCTATCTATCTATCTATCTACTCTCTATCTATCTATCTATCTATCTATCTATCTATCTATCTATCTATCTATCTATATATCTATATATATATCTATATCTATCTATCTATCTAGTATCTATCTACTATCTATCTATCTATCTATCTATCTATCTATCTATCTATCTATCTATCTATCTATCTATCTATCTATCTATATATATATATATATATATATATATACATATATTATATATATATATATATATATAAGAAAATCATATTATTATTGATCATTCACATTTTGGACTATTGCATAGTGTAATTATTGCAATGCTAGAATTCTCAAAATGAATTATACTCACTCTTCTCCTTGTTCACGTTTTTATTGAAATTGTTGGCACGTCGGACTATATTATTTATTAATAAACTGTTGCTATTTAATTTTTGCATTATAAAACACAGCTAGAGTTTTTCTAATCTTGAGGAGGAACCCTGATATGAAGAATAGAAGAACTCAAGCTGCTTATTATTATGCAAATAAAAACAACACCGCTGATTGTTTTTTTATGTTATTAATAATTTAAAAAGGGACAAGTTTGTTCCTCTCGTCCGTGAGTAACTGCGGACTCCGTATCAAAGATCTTCTTCCAGAATAGAAGAACTTAAGCATTTTATATAACCAACGGCTTATTAATAGTAAAAAAATGGAGTTTTTTTTTTTTTTGCCTAATTGGTTCGATAGAATTGCATCCGATAGGATATAAATAAGCATTATAGCTTTAAATTAGTCTATCGAACCTAGGATCTTATCAATGAGGTAGACCAAAAATGACCATCCCCTCTCGGAGTATTCGAACCTGCGTCCCCAACATTGAGAGCTGAACACGCCTTAACAAGCACGGTTTGTGATTAATTTAATACTATTATAAAAGAAATACCTGAGAGAAACAAGAAAGATGTCTCCATGTTTTCTAATCGACAGCTGTTTTTCTATGTTAGGTCGGGTATAAAGTAATCCCTTCCCTTGTAAAATAATCCTAGCCTGTTACAAGGCTCAATAATATAGATTAGGACCGAGTCTTATAAATTCCTTCATTAATATTATATATATGTGTGTATATATATATATGTATATATATATATAACAGAACTTCGGAACACAAAAACTTGTTTTTTGAAAAGTTTTTTTTTATAATTTTTTTAGTTACATATACTATTCTTAGCCATAATGTAATATTAGCATTGACTTGCTCTAAAAAATTAACTATATGTTAGAGCCCGAGCGAGTCATTTGAAGGCGCTGGATTAAAAGAAAGGATGATGTGTCCTTATAAATATGAGGAACAATAAGTAAGCTGAAAGATTACAAGAAAGACAAGAAAGGGAGGGGAAAACAAAGGATTCCTCTGATTATGGTTTGATTTCAACCGATAGAGGGAGTAACCTCATATACATAAACAAATACAAAAATAAGAAGAATCTTGTCTTAAAGAAAATACAAATATTTTACATATTTATTTTTTGCCTAAATCGATGTTTTTTAAATTATTATTCCACAGTTCTAAAAATATATATAAGTACAAAAAAAAGAGAATGTTCATAAAATGATGTTAGTGCGTAAAAACATAATTGAGCATGTTAGTTTAAAATTTTAACATCAAATTTGAACGAACACTAAAATAGAATTATAATAAAATAACTTGACAAAATAAACACAGAACATACATAAACGATAAACCTTTCTATTTAAATCCTTGAATTGGCGTAAAGTTTTTAAATAATGTTTCCATAAGGCACGGGAAAACTAAATCGATTGTTGAATACAAGTCTAATATCGAATCCTTGTTGAGAAAAGTTAAATGGACAAAGTTTATCGACCATCTTTCCATTGGAAGAAAGTCCATTTTCACTGTCACTAAGAGTTAAAATTGCTTAGATGATAAATGTCTTCTTCACTATCTAAAGAGGTTCCCACATTTTGGGTCATTTTTTCCCTTTGTAAAGGTTAAACTCATTCTATTTTTCCAACTCTTTAGTTGTGACTATTTCCGCAGGAGCGATTTAAATTATCCACTTATTAATTATTTTTGAAATGTAAATCGTTTTTGTAATTGGAATGCATGAAAAAAAAGATGGATAATTAATAAATTCATAATCTCTGCGCTGTTATCAAATAGAAAAAATTTCATTACAAGGTGTAACTATGATTGTGTAGCTTATAAAGTATTTTGTACATGCAGTATGGACACACAATTATCCTTGCCTTTAAATAAATTCCGCAAACTTTTCTCCGAGAGACTACTTCATTCACAAGGACCTAATGCACAATATCTAAGAAGATATTATTCATGAATAAATTAGGTAAAACAAGTGCAGCTATAGTCTTTTCCTTATAAATAGAGTTTTCCATTATGTGTAGAGAAGGTATGCCATTTATTCTAAAATATGGATCGACTGTGTGTTGTGTTGTCTGTTTTTTGAGAGTTAACATAACTCTAGCCTTTATGGCTACTGATAATTAAATGAGTAATAATTTTGGCCATGTTGCAAGCTGCGATGCAGAGCGTGGAGATTGGTCTTTTCAATCTTTCAATGCAGCCTCTAGTTCTTTAGTCAAGATTTTAAGATTAGCCTCGAGGGCAGCATCAGGAGCTTTGACTGATTTCCAGGCAGCTATAGCAGATTGTTTAATTACCATCTCGTTGAGTTTGGGAGCCTCAGTCTTTTGAAGGAGATCGGCCACCCCCACACGGTCTGCTCTTCGGGCTCCTACGAGGAACTCTCGTGAGATCGTTTAATGCCACTTGTGCACCTTCGTCATCACTTCTCCACCCCTTCTCTCGGTCGAGCTCTTGGGGGAGATGGACTGAACGGGTGACCCATGCACATGACTGTACCTTACCCATCCACGAGAGCCATTCCACGTTGTTTAAATCAATGTACATATTACCGTCTTTTTCCTTAAGGTCATGTTTTATTTTGATTAGGGACAGTATCTAATTAAACTTTAAATTAACAGAATAAATGACTCCAGATCCGTCGTAGAATGACTAATCGGGGCCAATAAGGTACACTATCTATGATATCATGAGAAATATATGAATTCACCATTGCAGTTAACCCTTATAGTATAGTAGGACAGAGACCAATGTAGATCTATGTTTTTATGTCTTCAAGAAGTAAGGAGAGCTTAATTTTTGAATTTTGAGTTATTTTTTTAATTTAATATGAAATATGCAAGTGGTACAATTATATTCAAATTTCCGATTCGTGCCTAACTGTTTAATGGTTCTTCAAAATCAGCATTGATGGTCACTCAGTGAAAGGATTGAACTTAAGGAAGCTGCAGGCAAGGATGTCCTGCATCACCTTTACTTTTTATAGCAGCTATTGAGGAATTTTGTGAGCCCCTTAAAAGAAAATACGGAGGGTTTGTAATCTCCTTTAGCCCCACAAACAATTTATTGGATGCTTACGCTGACGATATAACGTTATATGTTGAAGCTAATTCAAGCGTTCAACTTGTCAGGAGGATTGAGTTCTGCTGAATGCTTTTATGAAAAATAGGTCTGGATGGAATATGAATAAAACCAAAACTGCTGTTCTCCCCAAACGGTAACTGGTTTCCGGATGTTTCAAGTAAAATAATGGGTGTCCCATAATCAACAGAATTCAGGTTCTGGCATTGAATGGGAAAAACGGTGAAACGGAAATGAACTGGATTTCGTTAGATTCTACAATACGCACAAAAATTAAACAATGGAGAAACCTCAACATACTTAGGCGGATCGACTTGTACATATACATATCGTTCCACTAGTGTTATACAAAGCCCACTCATTACCCCTACTAGCTGAGAAGGCCATAAACGAAGAAGACTCCTGGTTGGAAACCCTCTTTCATCGAAGATACCTCTCCTGCCTTAAAAGATCTAGAAAACATATGAGGGGTGGAATAGCTTTTTATCTAAAATAGTTCCAAGAATGTACCAAAATATATTTATGGACATCACCTCTTCGGCCACTTTCTGAATGGTTATCAACATTCTTAAATAAAAATATCTATAAACTCTGTATCAGGGGAACCATTCCATCTAATGAATCCATAAAGTTATTGTCTATGTCATGGAGTGCAGCTCATCGTGTCCTGTGGTCTGGGACACCCATGTATAAATCCGACACGATCGTTGATAAATTCATCAAAAGAAAGCCTTCTTCAAGAACCATAGCGAACCCCGTTATCTAGAAAGTCTAGCCTTAGAAGTGACATTTAATAGTACATGATATTAGTAAACGACACTCTCCTGACTTTTCACATGGTAATATTGTTTCCCTCTAGGGGAACTGCAAGAACTCATATGCCATCCTCTCCTTGGAATATGAAAATGTGTTTTAACCGGCAACATGACGACGAAGTCAGTAAACTGTGCAAGTTTTTTCTATTCTTTTAGACCTTCCTGATGAATGCATAAAAAATACAGCGATCCTTGGTTAGCATCCACGATTATAAAAAATTCACTGCGCAACTTCCAATCTCGGGCAGTATGCTATTTTTCAGTTTTCCGTGCAAAAACTGCGGAAGGATATATAATTCAACTATACACGCCTTTGTAGACTGCCTTCATGTTCAGATTTAGAAGAAGTAGTAGCTCTAAATGTTAACGAGCATAATAACATTGAAGTGAATGTAAAAGCATGTATACTGTTGGAGTAATGGAAGGCCAAGCCCCGTCCGAGATTTGAAGGTACTAGAGTGTGCTTTATTGGGTGCTAAATCACTCATTGCGAGCAAACTCTGCAAAAATGATCCTGTGGACCCGGAGGAATAAGAGCCGTTCTAAATCTTCTGCTCCTTGTTATTCGTCCTTCTCTTTGAAGATTCCTAACACTTCTGGTGCTGGATGGCAAATGCTGCAGATTTATTTAAGTTCTGCCCCAAAGTTTTGGCAAAGTATTTTACAATATTAAAAAATATATTTAAATCTTATGAAACTTTTAAAGAATTTAATTTATTTAATGATTATTATGTTTTTAAGTTTGTGTGTTTGAGTTTTAAATATGTACTGTTTTGATGTTTTGACATTATTTAGAATATTTGTTGTTATATTTATGTTTTGAAAGGCAACTCAGACGAGAATAATTTTAAAACACAATATTTATTGACGTTTTACAACATAATTCCTTCCCCTATATATTTTAATATTTTGTTGTATCTTCTACCATAAAATATTTTAAGCTCAATAAAAAGTTACATTCAAAATTTAAGCCTTTTAATTTTATAACATAATAAAAATGCTCTCACATTTCGTGGGACTCAATTAAACAGTGCACTAATGAAAAATATCAAGGTTCATAAACAATCGTTGATCACAGATGCGGAGCGTAAAAATAGTTTGTGGAGTTATTATTGTATACACATCATGATTAATAATTTGAATTATAGTGAAGAAACAATTGGTTATGAGTAACTAACTTAACTAACAAAATATCGCCAATGAAAATTATTCATTCACTGAGGTGGTTTACAACCCTGTTTAATATATCCCACCATTTTCCCTTGTGCAGATATAATCAAAGAGGCTGCCATCAAAACTGTAATCCTTAAAATAATTTGTATCTTGACACTCTTTTATTCGTTGTATTTTATTATTTAAATATAATTGTAACCGAAAAGAATGGTTTAAAATATAAATGATTTTAATATATTATTAAGCTATGAAGAAGAAATAATAACATGAATTTCTTATTGATTCTTATCATTAATCCATATTTTGACTCATTTTTAATTACTCACATCTTTTTCTCTTGTAAATACGCAATGCGTAAGGAAACGCATCGAAAAACATTTTGCAAGTAAAAAGAATGCAGAAATATCGAATCTAGAATCCTCCTATCCCAATACTCCGGTAAGCCCAAAAGTGTCATAATCTAAAGACATATATATCCTGGCTCTCTTCACGATCAAAATATAATTTTTTGTGCCAACTTTGCGTGCCAAGACTTAGGCAAATAGTGTTTGCTAGCTGATCGTTATAGAGAAAATCTGAACCTCCAGTCTTCAAAAAAGTTATCCCTGCTAAGATAAAGTAATGCAAAAATGTCCTTCTTTTTGGATATGTCTTCAATTCTTCATGGGGGTTCAGATGTTGAAAATAAGTAGGCCATTTCGCTACATCTCTCCATTCCCAAAAATGACTCCCGGCAATATCCTTTCCCGAGCCTGATAAAAATGAGGATTTTTCTTGCATAAAAGTTTTGTACTCTAAGAAATTTAATTGATGTTTTGAATTAATAATCTTACAGCTTAACGCATGAAAAGTACAAGAAAAAATATATTTTATGGAACGTATTAAAGGTTGTGCAAAAATCTAAAGATACTTTGCTTCATTTTTTATGAGTACAAGTTCCACGTTCAGGTAATGTCATCATTGGCCCACTGGAAAGGTACAAACATAGAAATACATATAACCTTTTTTTGCGCTGCTAATACCTTCTTATCGTGTCTATCAGACAATTTTAAAGAAAAAGTTAATTTACCAGATTGAAGAGATCAAATAATCTTCGTGGTAAAGCTAGTTCGAGTATGGCTTTTAATTACTTTCGATCAAGACATACTGTTTTTATAGGATGTCTAAATAATTGAGAGTATGTATGCAGTAACCAAGGTCAATTGAAAAACAAAGTACATCCATATGCCAAGAATGCGGACTTTTCACTTGCCGTTGATTTTAATGACGTCAAAGCGGGGAAAACAACATTTCGTAATGTTATGACTGCTTACGTCATCCAATGACTTGAGATTAACAATAAGATTCAAGACGTTTCATCATACTTAAAAATAAGATAAACATAAATCTATATATGTACCTTGGGGCTACTACATGTTAATAAATTAATAATATCTGAGAAGTGTATTGACAAAAACCCACCTAATTAATGTACCTTTGTGTATAAGAATTAAAGAGTTCAAATTATTGTCAGAGTTAAATAGAGGGGAAATAGTTTTTAAAGTCAATTTTTGAATCCATCTTTTGATAACGATACATTAACCTGGATGACTTAAGCTTGATATTGAGTAATTATAAAGTTCTTATAAGAACTTCTAAGGAGACACGTTCAAACTACTTACATATTAGAGGTATGTTTCACTACTCATAACATAAAATAATAAAATGGTTTAGAAAACAGAGAAACACATACATTATGTATAATGGACTATCTTACTTTTTTGAATAGCTAAAATATTAGGCACGTTTACGTTACGTATGAAAGACATTTATCTTTTTTCAAATAATAATTGATTGTACTTAAGCAATATTTTATTTTTCCATATTTTGGTTCTTATTACTTTTTCTTCTTAAACTTTATTTAATATCAATGCATTCAATACTTAGGAGAAATTAATGTCTCATTTATTGCCGCAGGGTGGCCTTTTCTCATTATGTATAAGTGAAGGCCATGCATGCGCAGAATAAATTTCTTAATCGATTAATTCATATTTGGCAATATTCAAAAATATGCCCTTTTTTAATTATATTCCAAGCACTTATCTATTTCACTACACACATTTTTGTATATATAACTAATAATCATAGAATCTAAATTTAGTTTTGAAGCAATTGCATCTTTTATACTTGTTCTTATTAATATTTATTATCATTTTACGTGTATACAGTGATTTAGAAAAGTTTTTTTCTTCGGCAAGGTCTTTATTTAGTCACTGTATAAAAAATAATAAATACACAACTATACGAAATAGAAAAATGTGTTCAAATATATAGTTTTGGTACCATATACACCTACAATTACCAAAGTATATATATATATATATGTGTGGTGTGTGTGTATTTTACATATTAAGATACAAGCTTTTATTACAAAATAAAAATAGGTAACATTAAATAAAGAACAAGAACGTTAACAAAACTAAATATTAAGAGCAACGTGAAACCTTTGCAACTGCATCTACAAGTTATGGAATGCCTCTGTAAATCTTTGGGTTGGAACAAGCCAACATCAAGCCAAAAAATGTCAAGCACTTCACAAACACATATTTATATAAGGATTTTTGTTTTATTATTATTAACTAGTATGAGTACATGTGTTTATACAGGATGTTTGATTTAACTACTATTTTAACCATGCAAGCCTTGATATATTATTTTTTCTTGGCCCATGGGCATATATTCGACAGATCAACCAACGAAATACAAAAAGGTTGTGCAAAACTTAGTGAAAAAACGCTCAATAAATAACAATCATTTAAGCGAAATATAAGAAAACATTAAAATAATTTGAAAACAAAACATAACAAATTTTTTTTATCTCTAATAAATTTTTTGAATATAAAGAGGCGATTGGTATGATACAAGAAAGGTCGTCGATTTTAACTGTTCGCATTTTATATAATATGTTGTGAACTTTAGTTATGACGGCGTCACATTTGGCATTCTTAGTGAATGTCAGAAAGTCTTCCTCAGAAGTTTGGTCTTGAAAAGGTTTTCTAGTGAGATTTGGAGGGCTTGGTAAGTCTCTGTTAATGCAGGGCAGTTCCAAAGAAGATGATCCGTGGTCTCAGGGTGTGTTTTACAAAGAAACAGTTCTTTCGATCGTCTTTAAAAAAAACCTTGCAAACTTTGATATTAAGATAGAATTGAAGGTTTGTATTATTTTATATAAATACATTTTTGACACAAATTAAAAAAGTATTTACAATTACTAAGATCGACTAAATTTAATTACAAATGTTTTCACTGTTAATGTTATTATGATTTTCATTATTTCTATTAATTTTTTTTTTGGCTCCTAATGTTTGTGATGTAAAATACAATAAGATGTTGATCAAATGATTCAATCTCGAACATAGATTTCCATTCAAAGAACTTTAATTTGATTGAGCTTATTGAAAATAATAAACTTCAGTTTAAAAAAAATTAGCTGATCCATGTCTGAGTTTCATATTATTAAATTTGTGAGACAGGGAAAATTTAAATCCAAAGAAAAAAAGGAAGAATTAGACGAAGGGTAATGTCTTGATTATAATTTTCGTTTGAACCCATATAGTTATAAATTATAGAGAGCTCATTCCCTTCAACAGCAGAGAAACAATGTTCAGCTGTTTCCATTGTGCAACATAAACAAATAATTTGACCTACGTCATCGTACGTTGATCATACAGTTAAAAGATTTGTTTATATTGGACACAAAAACGTATTCCTCTGAAGATTCCAATAAGCTCTCTATGTCTTTATATCTCTATGTTCAACCAATAGTAAGCTTAATGAAATAGATAAAAGGAAATATCTCCCGATACCATCTCTTCCAGCGGGCCGGGAGCCTCAACAACAGTCCTTTCAATACTTATTTTGCTCAAGACCCTTTTTAACTCTCTTAGCGACAGTGAAAAAGGACTTTCCTCCAATGGAAAGATGGTCGATAAACTTTGTCAATTTGACTTTTATCAACAAGGAATTCGATATTAGACTTGTATCCTACAATCGATTAAGGCAAAGAAGAAATATGTAAAATATTTGTATTTCTTTAAGACAAGATTCTTTTTAGTTTGTATTTGTTTATGTATGTTAGTTTACTCCTTCTATCGGTTGTAAATCAACCATAATCAGAGGAGTCCTTTGATTTCCGCTCCCTTTCTTGTCTTTCTTGTTAATGCTTTCAGCCTTACTTATTGTTCCTCATATTTATAAGTACACATTCTTTTTTTTTTCCAGCGCCTTCAAATGAATCACTCGGGCTGCTTAACATATCATATTTTTTTAGAGCAAGTCAATGTTAAAATTACATTAATGGCTAAGAATAGTAATATGTAACTATAAAATTATAACTTTTCCAATAATAGGTTTTTGTGTTCCGAAGTTTGTTATTATTATATATATATATATATACTATATATATATATATATATATATATATATATATATATATATATATATATATATATATATATATATATATATATATATATATACTAATGAATACATTATAAGCCTCAGTCATAATCTATATGATTGAGCCTGGTAACAGCCTAAGTAATCCCTTATAAGGCAAGGGATTACTTTATACCCAACCTAAAATAGAAAAACAGCTGTCGATTTGAAACATAGAGACATCTTTCTTGCTTCTCTTTGACATTTCTTTTTATTATAGTATCAAATTGATAGACAGCTTTTTTTCTCTTTCTATGTCAGGTCGGGTATAAGTAATCCCTTGCCTTGTAACGTATACTCCTGGCATAGAGTTCCAACACTATTAAAATTAATTATATATTCTATGTCATTTCAAAATCCATTTTTATTCTATTATTTCATCATGAAATTAAAATGAAACATTGAAAGAGAGTAGTTTATTAGGCATGCTGCGAATGTCAAAGCATTCGAACGATTTTCAATAAGTTTACATTTTTCGATATAAAGCAATCATTCAATAAATGTCAATCAATATTTAACCTATTAGAACCTTTTAAAAACATGCAAGATAAGAAAAATATTTTGCTAAATGCATATGCAGCCAAATCCGATCAAAATTATTAGGTAAAATATACAAGCATTTAAATTTAACTAATAATTTTGTCCTCAAAATGAATACGGATGTCGTGTATTCTTATAACTACGTTATATGAGCCCTTTCAACTTAGGTCATTTCAATAATACTATCATTTATTACTTCTTCATTATGGTAACTTATAGATTTCAGTTGATTCATAAAATTGTTCAGACTGTTACAACATAACTATTTTGCTATGTTTTCTATTCTCATATAAGTTCACTGTGTGATGAAGTTCAACAAAAATATTCATTCCAGAGAACCTATGGCTTCAAAATCAGACTCATTTGCCCTCCATGTGGCCTGAGTCTACTCCATTCGACATAATAAACGGCTCCAGTCATCACGACAAATGTATCAGATGGAACACCGAAAAGAAAGAAACCCAAAAATGTTATAAAATCTAAAAGTTATATGATTAATTTGCATTAGCATCACTTAATATTACTTTGTTTATTAATATCATATGAACTGTACAAAAAAAATTAACAAAATGCCAACATTAATAAAAAACACATACACAAATAGTTTGACTGGAATTTATTTACTTCATAAGTTTTACATTTCACCTGAATTTATAGAATTTATAGAAAATAAATAGATGCAATAATATTATGCAATTCCCATATTTTTTGTAAATTTAATTTGTCATGCAAAGATACAGTATTGAAAAAAAAGTCTGATTGGAATATGTGTAAAATTAAATTCCTTATCATATTCAAGGAAAAGTGTACGGGTAAATCGTCGGTGTAGTATTCTATTGATGTATAAAACTTTTATATGCAATGCACGAAATGATATGCATGGCTCAAAAGATTATTAACAATAATAATATCCAAGTATATATATATATATATATATAAGATATATATTCCCTTACTATAAGGCAAATGAATATTCACGCCATATTTTTACTCAATCTTATATACGAATAGTTTCATGGTTAAATGGTGAAGAATAAAATATCAGTTTGTGTAGAATATAACAAATACTAAATTAGAAGTATACAATTATATTATCTGAAAAATATTTTGG
The DNA here is from genome assembly GCA_013387185.1 of Caligus rogercresseyi. NCBI lineage: Eukaryota > Metazoa > Arthropoda > Copepoda > Siphonostomatoida > Caligidae > Caligus > Caligus rogercresseyi. The sequence goes on from CP045895.1 coordinate 23,708,689, forward strand.
GGTTATAAGAGATGTTCATCATAACATGTTTTCCGAGAATGTCTAATTTATTTGAGTAATATTAGAAATTGGTTTATGGAAAACCTTAAGGGAATGTGTTAAAAAGGAAAAATGGTTATGGAAAATATGTATGTATATTATTAGGTAAACGCAAGGGAATTGCCGTAATGTACTCATTCGAGGTGAATGATCTACAAATAATATATATCAATTGGAATATATCTACTCTATGGTCTGCAAACTTTTTGTGATGCATATCATTTTATAAAAAGATGAAGTATGCAAATATATAATCTATATTACGATAAGGCAAAATATTGATCATCTTTGAATTCATTTATCAAATATTTATTATTGTGTATATATGTGTAAAGGGTTCAAGTTGTATTAATTTTATTTTCATTTATAATTAGTGAAATAGAGGAATATATACTTTGCATACCGTTTATATATAGATGTACCGTAGCTAATGGACCTCTAGCCTCCTAACATATTCATTTTAACCGGATGCTCAAGATTTTTATGTATTTGATATGTATACCTTGCCCTAGACATCAGGATTACAAAATACAGCATTATATGTAGATACTATAAAATTCAACATTAAAGGAATTGGTTGTAACACATTAATTGACATTTTGAAATTGCTAAGCAATTGTAAGAAATGTCACGGGTATATGAATTTTTTATTTTACAATTTTATTGCTCCCCTGTTTAAATGATCCAGGCTTATTTTTTTTCGGTTATAAAATTATTTATTATAAGATACAACAACAGATACAACAAATAAAATAAATAAAAAATATTTTAGACAGGCTTATTTTATTTTGAAGCTACCTTCAAAGTTTATAGTTATATACAAGTTCATCTTTTTCAATGTTTAAATTTGCTCTTTAATACTCAGGTCGTATTTTTATACAACCCATCAATAATTGATTGTTTTCTCCGGTAATAAAGTAATCAAGGTAATTACGATTTTTCTTAAACTATAAAGTATAAAAATTGTATGATAATATTTTTTTTATACTATTGGTTTGATTTTACAAAAGTCATTCAGTAAATTTATTCAAAAGTCATATAGCTATCAATATATAACTTCTTTTCTGTTAAAATATAGTTTGTTTATAGTAAAAATAATAAATGCTTTTAGCTACTAAACATCACTAAAAAACATCAATTATCTGGTTATATTATCTTATCTTGTTAAACAGATATTCATCAATGTCCAAGGAAAAAGTCAAATAAATATATTTTTTATTAATTAAGATGATAAAACCATCTCCAAAATTCAACCATCATCATATCAATCGATCTTAATATCTTGATTAACTCTAATGGAAAATATGTAATCATCATATCTCTCTATGTCCGTCAGTTTAGAATGACGCTTAGGGACTACTACATATTTGCCAGAAGAAATAATCCTCATATTTTTATTGAAACTAAAAATACCAGTATTTTTATATATATATGGAAAATCAGATATGTGAAGAAAATTATATGGTTTCATGCCAATCAAGCTTATCTTTACTAGTACATTTACATCAGAATAATTAAAATATGTATTTCTTTTGTTATTGCGTTTCCTTTAATCTGTTGTAATGTTAAGTGTTTTTTATTTTATTCTAATGATTGTTTATTTAACTGTTGTTTGCCTTATGTTTAGAGTTTAAATTTTAAACTACAATGTTTATTTATGTATTTTTATATATAACTACTCTAAGCAAATAAAGTCTTTCAAAACATTTTTTTTTGAAAACATAACCCATATATATGATGCTTATGTTTCAATATGTTAGTTAATTTAAACTCAAATGAAATACTTTTTATGTCAAATTACTCACAGGACGTACATCATGGTAGAGGCTGTCGCCAGATAATCAGCATTGGCTATTAAAATACTCTTATACAGAACAAAGGAAGGAACTACGCAACTGAACGGATCAATTACGTTTCAGCTAACCTATCAGCGCTACTATTTGCTTTACAGCAATTTAAGAAGTATAAAAAGAACACAAGTGATTTTTATAGATTTATCTTTTCTTTTATGCCATTCTTACGCAGTGTTGCAATCGTTGTACTGATTAATTATGTCTATAAAAAATATTTTATATATTTACAGTCAAAATATACTTCCATAATTTAAGACAATTTCCTTTATTCATTAGAATTAGTCTACATTATTCAACGAACAACATATATATAATAAATACCTCATTGATGATGACAAAATCTTATTGAAAACATCAGGAATTATATATATTTTTGGCTAATCATATATTCAAGATCGGTATCATTACAATATATGACGAAAAAATGTACTTCCGTTTTCAAGAGTATATTTTCAAATATGTTTTTATTCGGATTAGTAAAAATATAAGTGGAATTTTTCATTTACAGGTTCTGATTATACGTCTTATAGAGTTGAGGTATGTCTTCAGATTTATACGAAGCAAATTACTTGTCTATATTTTCTAATGTATCAAAACTTTTATTCTTTTTTTTGGTATTTCTATCTTGGTATCTGTTATGTAGATTTTGGCTATTGAGCTTAATCTTTGTTTTAACCTATACCAGTGCCTAATAGTAAGATAGTTTGGAAGTCTGACTACTGATTCATATCAAAGGGTTGACGAAAGATCTTAACAAACAGATTTTATATCATATATTAGTAAGTTCTCTGAATTAATAGCAAATTATATGTAATTTTTTAAGTTAATCAAAGAGAACATAATTTTATGTACAGCGACGGCATTTAAATGGAGTTTGCTAGAAATTGTATTATTTTTAATATTTTGGCCACTGTTTTCAGAGGAAAACGCATTCATATGCTGAATATCAATGTTTTTGCATTTTTGATTTAATAAGTATTGTGGCAGTCCTTCATCGATAAGCCGAATCAGCAGTCATGTGCCCAGACTCTCCTACTATAATACACTACAAGTATACATATTTCTCTTATATTATGAAATAGTTCTTTTTAGAAGAACTTTGTAAAAAATATTTAGTTACTTTACAATACTAAGTTGTAACTTTTGTAAATCTGCTGTGTGCAAAATATGCGGATGATCCTTTAAATACCCTCGCTTGAAGGGACCGAAAGGTCATAACCTATTTTCCATGCTTTTAACTCCACCACCAACGACCTATTATTTTTTATATTAGCTTTTTACAAAATATTTTTTTAGTTATATCATTTATATTTGGATTTTGAATTGCTTAAAAGTTATTTAGCCGTAATATTATTATTTGAGGTTGATAGGTATAATTGATATTTATTTGTTTTTAAAATATAATGTTTAATTAACCAAGTGCCTTGGATTTAAGTATTTATTTTTTTACATAATAAACAAAATGATGAAAAAAGTATAACATATAAGATTATATATTATTTAAAAAATGTAGCATTTATAAATGGTTTCTTTATATTCATACATCAACTATTAAATCTTTCACAGTTGTGCATTCCCAAACTGTATTTTAAAATGTAGTATTTGAACGTAAAAATTCCAAACATATTTACCAAAAATGTATGTGTAATCTAATTGCAGTACCACTATTCAACACATTATTGGCTCTGGGAGCGCTTTGGCGAAAAACACATTCTAAATCTAATGTTCGTCTTTACTAAAATTTAAGCATGTACAGGAGTGGTAAACTAGATTTGGCCTGAGACAAGTAGACCTTACAACATTAAATAAAGTACTAATACGTCATTTTGTTAAGCATGATTACAAATAATTAATTATGAAATGACTAATTTTAATCCTTCAATACCCTCATTTTTAAATTTTGTTTTTCTACTTTACCCATCATGGGTTTTTAGGCATTGTTGTTATTCCTTAACGCCTAAATATACGTTTAGCATATCCATTCAAATATAAAACCTATCGTTAAATTAGTCATTTTTAGGAGTTTTATTAGTAAGGTCTTCCTCTTTTAAGAGTATATGAACCTGTACCCTCAAATATTGGTAGTTGGACATGATCTCATTGTGCTAGGAACTAATAACTCTTTTCATAAATATCATAATACTCTGATACGCAAGGAAAACTTACTTGTGCCCGTTTTGACTCGCAAGGTGTAACGGTGTATGCCGATAAAGAGTGCCACCGTAGGCCGTATACGGACAAACAAGCTCCGGGTGAAGTGTTAGAAGTAGAGAGGTTGTGTCAATCCTACAAACAAAATTATACTCAATTCATTCTATCTGGATTGGAGGCATATTTTTTTTATTTACCTTCCATACTGTGCAGCTAAGTCCAGTGCAGTTTCATCTCGGGCGTTTTTTAATATTCGGATCAGCCCCATATTTTAACAGGAGGTCCACAACCTCCAAGTGTCCATACTGGGATGCCGAATGAAGAGCCGTTTCTTGATCGGCATTCTATAAAATAAAATATCTATTATTTGTTTAGCCTTTAAAATAACTGGATACTTAAGAAAATAGACTGGATGAGTTGTTTGATGAAATCAACCTATAACCCCGCCTCACTGGGTGGAAGAATTTAAAAGTCTTGGGAATAGAAAAAAAGAAGTCCTGCAATATATGCCATTGTTGTCATCCTTTGTTATGTTTAATAATCGCAGTATATTTTCCTCTCTACTAAGACGTCACTGGGTGTATATGTATTGTCGATTCTCCCTTTTTTTATTCCTTCACAACTTGGCAATTAGACCTTGACTACCCAAACAGTAACAAGGTTACCTTCTCTACAATGGTTCATATATTTCAATAATACATACATTGCTTTCTGAAGTTGTAAATCCCCTTAAAATTAATCCCACCCTTTCTTCCTTGAATATTTCCCATTCTACATTAATTTAGCTCATGGTGCATCTAATTATATCCAGTTGTACCTATAAAAGTGTTGGTCAACGCAAAACATTTTTTCCCTCATCAGCAATGTTTATATATATATATTAATATATAATATAATACCTATTATATATATATATATATATAATGATGCTGGGATTGTTCATGTTATTTTGGTTTCCCGTTCAGCGTTCAATCCTTTTTTTGGCGTTTCAATCAGCGTTTAACCGATGTTTGGAGTTATTTGGTGTTATTCACCCTTTGTTATCCCCAGGCATGTGTTGTAATGTCATAAAAATATCAGTTTACGTGTTACCCATTAAGCATTCAAAGGGAAAGGTACAACTCACCACTTCAACACCAGCCGGTTCACGGTTATTGTCTTAATTTACTTTGCCGATGGTCATTGGGTCCCATCAATCTCACTGATTAATTATTGGGAAACCACACCTTTCAAACATGAGGCATTGAGTATCACTAGTTACGGGGTACCTAAGATACGAAATTACCCACCTATGGGCCCTGCCATTTACAATGATGATATATTTGGACATTAACTTGTCATTTTGTTTCTTTAATCACTACAGTCTTAATTATGTGTTCGAATCTCTTTGCCATTGGTCCTACCAATCTCCATGATATTAGTAAAACTTTTCAAGTTTTAATTTATCAAATTTCTATTATATATTAACCCCATTATACATATATCATATTTATCATTTGCTTTGCATTTCTAAATTGGACTTGAAAGACAAATAAAGTACAACAATATTTCTGTACATACACTATGTTTCTTTTTCTTGAAAAATATTTTTGGGTAAAAAAAAAATCATTTGAGAAGTCAGTGTTTTTTTGCTTATGGAAACATTGATTCTGATATAACTGTCGTTATTATTGTACTTAAGCCTTTAAATAGAGACAAGAGCTCATAGGTAACAGAAGCATGAATTATTTATTTTTTGTTTGAAAACTACTAAAGGAACCGAATGCGAGGGACAAAAAAATTATCCGAGTCTAAGAAGTGTCCGTTCAAAAAATGTCTAATGTCATTGTCTAAGAAATGTCTGTTTAAGAAATTGCTGTCAAATAAAAGTCTAGGAATCGGTAGATCCCAAAGGGATCCAAAGATTTATAATGATCCTTTAGATGCTATAGTTTAAGAGTTGTTTTCCCTTCCAACCAAATAAACGCTTAAACAATCTGATTAATTTTGTATAAAACTTATTTCCGTATATTAAAACAATCTAAAATATTCCACTCTGAACATTGAACGCCAGGGCTATTTCTTGGTATTCCGTTCAGCGTTTAGATATCTTTTGGCGTTCTGTTCAATGAAAGCCGTTAAATTTTGAGTTTTATTAACAAGCTTGTTATAATATATCTATATATATATATAGATATATATATATAATATAGATAGATATATATATATATATATATAAAGAACCAATGCAGTGATAGAGTTGTCCATGTGTTCTAAATGCAGGGTTCCAGCCTGCCATATTGGCCTCTTTGTAGACTATGGAAGTCATTGGAAAGCTGAATTGTATCGGAGAACATTTTTTAGTAAGTGCTTAAAATCTGCTCCATTTCCTCTAAACAGTTGAGTGGAAGTGCTGAGGGATGGCAATTCTACTTTTCTGTTTGCACAACACAGACCACTGGTTTCTCGCAGTATCCGCAAATAACATTCATTTCACCAATATCTTCCTGGGGATCTTTGGCATACTCAATTTCTTATTGATTAAAGCAGAGTAATATTTATCTGCCTTTTTGTAATTTTTTTTTGGTCTTTGTGCGTTCTTTTTGTATAGGTTTCGTATATATAAGGACAAATATTTTTGTTTTTCTACAATTGTCTGATGATTATAAAATGGATTTACTCAATATTTCTTACAGTTAAATTAGGGTTCGCAACTGATGGACCATGGGTTAAAAGGATTTCGACAATGGCTGCTCGCCCTGCCCAGGCCGCTAGATGGAGTGGGCTTGAACCCTTTTGATCAACGCTGTTGCAAGAAGCTTCATAGGTTAGAAGTAGCTCAACAATGTCCCTGAAAGAAAAAAAAGGAAAAATATGACTGAAAGAATATAGAAATAAATTATGGAAGTGATATATTTCCATGGATTAAAGAAAAACAACTCACAAAGAAAAGTGTTTATAAGAAAATTGCCCACAGGGTAGTTTTAATATGCCGAATGAGAAGGTCCTTCATAATATATAATAGTTTTATTTATATATATAATAAATTGCGAGCATTATCTGCATGTAATTTTCTCTGCTACGTAGTTTTCCGCAGGCAATTTTCTTATAATTCGGGCATTTCAAGTATAATATTTGAAATATGCCCTTTTTAGCATCTATATATTTTTGTGAACTGTAAAATAAAAATGAGTTTAAATAACGAACAAGGATATTTATTAAATCCTGTAACATAAGCTTTTGTCATAGATAAAATGCATTCTTGCCTTGATGTCTATTCTTCATTTATGTGCTTGAAAAATACATTATTATCATTCCTGGCTTCTGGTTATATTAACTTTACCTTATTAGTTCTTTCTATTTAACGTATAGTAAATTATTTATGTTATTATCTACAATTTTCAATTATTATCATTGTCATATATCTAATCCTATTAAAGCTTAAGAATTTAAGAAAAAATTATAAATACGTAGCACAAGAAAAGAAAAGCCCTCTTAAAAATAAATTAAATTTCATATAATCTACTTTTCATTATATTAAATCATAATTTTATGTGTTAGATCATTCAAGCTATCTTATTACAAGAATTATTCTATTAAAAGTAGTTTGAATGATCATTAATATAAAAATTATTGTACAGCTCTTTGAGTTCAAAGGCTTTCGTTTAAAAATATATATAATAAGTGCATTATGGAAGATCCAATGATTGATACATAAAGTGAAGTTTTTTATTACTCGATTTATGGTTCCACATTTTTTTCTTTTCGGATATATTTTTTTTATTTCCTTCTACAATAAAAGCGTAAATATATACACTAAAAACAAATTAGACATACAATGAAATAAAAACTCACTGGACAGTTGCGCAAGTACAAATACATAAATAAACATTATAGTTTGAAATTATTATCCAGTGATATAATAACCTGATATAAAATTCTACTTGTTAACGGATAAAAAATTGTATATGTCTTCTTAGACTTAATAGCAGTCATATATTGGACTGAGCTTGATGGCACAAAACAGACCAGGTCTCCTGCCCATTTCCATCCAGTTGATGATGACGATGAAGGGATTTTCAATTCAAAGGCATCGTACCTTGCATAATCCAATAGGAACATGACATCTTGAATATACATAGTATTACCATCAACTTCTTATGAAAAGTTTGATTTCAAAACTAAATACGTCAGTCACAGTGTATAATCATGGATAGTTACTTCTAAAGTCTAAAGTAAATAAAAAATATGTTAGGAAAAATAATACAACTTTAATAGAGGCTTAAAAATACATGTCCCATTTTTTTTGATATACACATATGATTTTAATTTTCTTTACCCAATTGGTTCGACAGAATTGCAGCGGACTGGATATAAATAAGCATACTAGCGTTAAAATTAGTCACTCGAACCTAGGTTCTTATTAATTATGTTGACAAAAATTGACCTTTGGGACTCGAACCTGCACCCTCAACATTGAGAGTTGAACACGCCTTAACGCACTGAGCTATCGCACTTCCTTTTTATAATTATTTGTTCCGATTTTATCAAAAATATTTTGGTTGATGCAGTCAACGAATTAATTATGATTAAAGTTTTCATTAAAGTGTATATTTTTTTTTCAAAAGTTGCTTCAAATCATAGATGCAGAAATGGGAGCAAATTACCATAGCTATTGCTTGGGATATCAACAAATGTTTCTTGTCTTAGTTTTTGTATTCAATACTCTGTGAGTACCCTCTGCACCTAAATTTAATTTGACAAAACTCATTGTGCATCAAATAGAACGTTTTGTACTGAAAAGTAAGTGATTCCTTGGGCATGATGTGAATTCGATTATGTGGCTTCCAATTTTTTGGTATCAAAATAATATAAAAATATATCCAATACATAAGGTTGTTTGCTTATAATAATGAGGCTACCACATCTTTCATAATGTTATAATAACATTATAATAAAATATCAGCGAATAAAAACGATATTCTCACAAACTGTGCCTTTGATTGTAAATTGATAGCAGTCTTCCTTAAAAAAAATAATCTATTGATACGAGAAAAGTAAAAGCAGGAAATAAAATCGACAATGAAAAACGCTTATACTTACTTCCAGCAAGCATACTTTTTTATTGTCTCTTTTAAATTTTAGGTATTTCAAAATACATTATCCTTTTTAGATATTATCACTCACCAGAATATGAATAAATATTAATCTTTCATGAAATAAAAGTATAAAAGCAAAGTAATTATAAGGAATATTTTTAAGAACTTTGATAAAACATATTTATGATTTTATGGATGTTATTTTGTAAAACACTTTTCCTATTGCACTCAAGACAAGTTAATATTAAATCAATAGTTGTCCTATAATATCGGTTATTACTCTCTATATCCTTATATTGAAAGAAGAATGTGTCTGATATAAGTCTATGTCAAACAATAAACTATTTTTAGCATGTAAATAATCAATAATATGAAATATTTAGTGTACAAAAAGAAAGCACACTAAATAAGATACAAAGTCCATTAACAAAATCTTTGTCTTAAAAACATAAACGAAAATTTTGATTAAAAATATTTTATTCTTCCTCAGTATTATTATAATTCCCATAAAGTCAAAGTAACCTGATTAATTATTACACGACAATTGAATGAATTTGTGTAATTAGATCTTTAAAATACTTCTATAACTTGTCTCATCTATTATTCAAAGTAATGTGAAGGCTATAACTGGGCCGAAATTATCGAAGAAGGAATTGCTGAAAAACAAGATTTGATAGTCAAATTAATATTAGATTGAGGGACGATATGTGGCTCTTGAATTCACTGGAGTAAAGCCTGACTCGTGGAACTATGTCATCAATTGTTGGATCTACAGAATACCTTGCTCAAATCCGTTACTTCTTCCTCCAGAAGAAGATAGTGCTGCGACACGACCACCTTGCTAAAATATTTTACATAGATTATTTTATATTTTTGGCCCTAAAATTTTGCTTGCCCTTACCTCTTTTCTGGTGATTTTGACACCTCTTAGCCTCGGGTATTTAGCTCTATCCTTTTTTTTTTTTTTTTCCTTCGTCATGGTCAGTCGGGCTGGTGTTGTCTGACGAGGTGGACTTTGTTATGCGAAACATAATGAACGCTTGGGTAAGCAATTTGTAGATATTAATGACCCCATCATTATTGATATGATCCCTTCCCCAATCCTTGTGTTCGTTGGATTTCTTTTAACTGATTAAAAATGCTTATTGTTCTAGTGACTGAAAGAAAACCACAATGCGTAATAAACAAATACAGTCCATTCATTGAGGAGGAACGCCCGTAATTGGGAAAATCCGCGTCGCTGTCGAAAAGGAGGGGGAGTCCGATCCGGGGAGGGTCCGGAAATGGAGACAGGGTTTGAGCTCCAAAGAGTGGAGGAAACTACCCCTCCCATGTACGCGCATCAATAGATATGAACTCGCTCAGTGTCACTGTTCTTATAAATACTATGGTTTTGTCTTTGTTTTTATTAGTATATCGAGCTGTAATTCTGTTTTCTTTGATTAAAATAATGTAAAACGATTTTTAAGCATTTGTACGCAATAAGAAATAGATTTACAAGTATTAAATTTAATATATTTAACCAAGGTCCTTTAAAACTTTTATAAGCTCTTGTTTAAAAAATAATATCTTAAAAAAAATTAAGCTGATCTTATCCAAAACTCTTCTTTATTGATTGTTTTCATGACTCTTTTTTAAATCTGTAATAACAATCTAGCCTTTATCATTAAAAAGGCGGTTTTTCTTTATCTTGAATAAAAAAGAGGTTGCAAGCTGAAGACATAAATGATTAAAATGGATGCCAAATGGCTACTACATACCATTAGTCTGTAAACGAAGGATAACGAGTAACTCCTTCATTTTTGTGATCTCAACTGAGATGTATTTCAAAAAATAAATAAGTTATATAAATATATATATATATACAAGGTCTCTTTGATGAAAGAGAAAGAAACGTCTGTTGCCCCATCTGGTAATCTATTTATATAAGAAGAGGATGGAAATTGAGGAACAAATAGGAGCAGAGAGACAGAGAGAAGGAGAGTAATCAGCTACAAATCTATCATAGTTTAATTCTTTGATACTTTTACACATAGAGATATAAAGATATAGAGACTGATTCCTTCAATAGCAGAGAATCAGCGTTCTATTGTTTCTGTGTGTCCACTATAAACAAAGTAATTGATACTACGTCATCGTAAGCTGATCATAGAGATAGAATCATAGAGATATAAACATAACACAATGCCGTATTTCTCTTCCCTCCAATAGCAGAGAAACATCGTTCAACTTCTTGACACAATGACGTATTTCTCTGACGAGTCCAATAAGCTCTATATATCTTTATATCTCTATGCTTTTACATTGAAAGAGAAGAATAAAAAATGATGATCAAGTTCTTGGTAATTAAATCAATAAGTTTACTCAGTTAAAGTCAGTGATGATCTATTGTCGTATAAATATTCATAAAATAAAAGAAAAGTAGGAAGTAATCCCTTTCATCTATGTAATTATAAAGTAATAGTCCATGAAAACGTATTTGGAAGGTCATATCCATGAGTTGAAATAAACAAGCAGACCCTTCTTATCCAGAATTTTGCATTCAAATCCGCACATCAAAGCAAAGCAAATCTCCAAATTATACTTTTGGGCATGTTTTATAATTAATTGTTTTATTTCATTTAAACGTGTCAGTATTTTATGTATTTTATTTCATAAAATTGATTGGTGAGCTTATGAATTAGCATTATAGCATGGATAAATTAGGCATGATGCTCATATTTTGGTGTTGAATATTGTTTTTATGTATATAAATACATTGGAGTGAATCTTATTTCACGTTTTCCAGATTTGATCGTCGGGCAACACCTAGGGTTTTACCTTAATGCATAGTAAAAAAGTTGAAAAATAATTTCACAAATAAGGACGTTTATATGCATCATTCTTACTAATGTCACATTTTTATTTATTTAATTTTTCTTCTCAGGTACATGGAGATTCGTCTCGAAGTTACCGAGGATTCCTCGTGGCTAGCATAATTTATCTGAAAATCATGTTTATAAAATGCAGGTAGACAAATAAGTGTCTCCTCAACGAACGCAAAAGTTATGGAATATCTTTCAGGCATTATATCAATGCAATTGTGGTTAGGATCTCAAGAAGTGCTCATTAGTTTGTATATACATTCAAAAACACACGTGTCATTTACGTTTTTGAATAGTTATTTTGGGGAATTACACCCAAAAATATTTTTTATAAAAATTTCTTAGAAGATCAGAAATCGCTTGTTAACTCGAAAGTGAAGTAAATCTTGCGTATTATGAAGTGTACTTGAACGTAGACCATGATTGATTTACGCATGACCTCCTGATGGTAATGGCATAAATCATTTAATAACTGACAACATGTCTCTAATGGGCCAATCAATTACCCAAATGCCCCTTAAATGATGACAAATAAGGTAAAAATTTATATTCACACTAAGGCCTCATTGAATGGATCATGAAGGATCTTGAGGGGTAATTTATAAAAAAGTTTATACAAAAATACTTATACGTTATCGATAACGCAAGGAAATGAATTGACCTTCAAAATCATATTTTTTTGTTTCCAAAGTTTTTATTACCTCTAAAAAGTTGGTGCTCTGTAAATTATATCTAAAAGCTTATTGTAGAAAAGTTTGAACCATAAAACAGTCCTTTTCATACATCATCTTAGGTTTTCATACATTATCTTAGGTTTTTACGTATTTTGTTCTACAAATCATAAAATGAACGATTGAATAAAAGAAACAGCTCAGTTTTGCCACGCCAGGCCACCATCTCAATATGGTGTTTATTGATTTAAATTTAATGGCCTGTAGTGGGTGATTGTTGCTGCTATAAAGTTTTCATGGCTAAGAAATTTGAAGGATGAAATTACTTTAAGTAAATGACAGCATGACTGTGTCACCTGTCAAAAAATGACATTATCATAGAGCTCTTTGAATGATTAAGAAGGCGTAACATAAACCCTTTGAATAAAATAACCTTTTATCTTTTTTTATTGAGGCTTAAAATATTTTAAGATATAACAAAAATATAAAATAAAATAAAATATATAGGGTAAGGAATTATATGTATAACATAAATAAACATTCTAGTTTAAATTATTCCTCGCCTGAGTAGCCTATCAAAACATAAAATCAAAACATAAAATATAACACAAAACACTAACAAACAATGCCAAAACATCAAAACAACGAAAATTAAAACTTAAGCACAAACATACCTTTAAAACATAATACATTAAATTCTTTTAAAAGTTTCATAACATTTAATTATATTTTTTAACATCGTAAAATACTTTGCCGAAACTTTGGGTAAAACCTAAATAAATCTGCCGCATATTGCCATCCAGCACCAGAAGTGTTATCTTTCTTTTATCTTTCACTATATATAATACAGAAGGAAACTATATATAACGTCTAAAGAAATTATACAGAAAATATTCTCTCATTGTTTTATAAGGCCATGAAATGGTAAAGGCCAACTTTTTAAGAGTAAAAATCAACGTTTTCTTAGTGGTCCACCAATATGCATTAGTGGTAGCATATAGTTAGTGGATTTCATTGGACTCATTCTAGAAATATGATGGCTTCAGTTTACATCCCTTTAGATTAAGATATAATAACAACCATATATTGTACAAAAACATCATAGCATCTTCCTCTCCTTCCAGACTATATTAATCAAAGTAGGATGAGTCCTCTCACCTCCCTCGCTTCCTACAAAGAAATCAATGAAATATTACCTTTTACAGACTAATAGTATTGCTGCTATAAATATTGATAATGTCTTGAACATGTGTCTCAAAAAAAGCTCAATTATTATCGACAAGATTAAGAATAACAGATGCTATGATCATATTTGAGAGTAGACTATTGCAAGGTCGCTTTTTATTATACCTGTTGTAATGTTAGTTATTTCAATAAGTACTTCTAGTGATATAAAAGTATTCCTAATTTAAGGACCGTAGTCTGCAAAACTTGTACACGAACGCATATAATTAAATTCCATATGTTTTTCACTTTGAAAAAAAATACATCCACTAGAAACTACTCAAGACAAATCAAACCATAGAATCTTTAATTAAATGTATTCATGTCAGGCATAAAATTGTGCGCTTTCATTAAATTTTGGATGTTTAAATTATTTACATATATGTATATATATATAAATATGGAAGAAAATGCCTTCTTAATATGTATTATCATTTGAGCGGCTTGATACTTCATGTTACTACTTGAAGTATATAATTGTTACCAACACTCTATCTCTGAGAAAGTATATTTGGAAAGGCTAGAGATGAAAGAGTATTTTTTTGCAAGGGCGCTTTGGATATATTGGATCATTTTTATTTGTTTGTCCATTTGAGGTAAAATTAAAACAAATTATTTATTATTTGTAATTTTGAAATTAACCTTGGATTCTTTACATTTGGGCAGGAATCAAAATGAAGCCAATTTATTACGACTTAAGTTCAGTATATTTTAAATTAATGCAGGAGTAAAAAAAACTCCTCTGTCCCAAGATTTTTACACTAAAATATGCTTTGTTTTTGCTTACGCCGTTTAAAGAATATTTTGTATGGGAATTGTTTTTTAAATTATTTTGTTAAATAAAGTTATACGGAGCGTGCAAACAAATAATATTTGTTTGCCTAAATCCTGAGTTCCCAACATTCCTGCGTTTAAATGAATCATCTGGCATGCGAAAGAGCTGAAAAACGTCTCCATTATTTCATTTTTGCCAAATTGGGAACTACATGTAGTACATTTCGAAATGGGAATCTTGAGAATCAATGGCTTAAATGATTTTATTATGAAAATAATCATTCAAAAACAAATATTAAGATACTTTTTTTGCTTATTTGGATGGATATAATTGCAGTATCCGATTGGATATGAGCAAGCAAACTAGCGTGTAAATTAATCTATCGAATCTAGGATCTTATAAACGAAGTTAACCTACCCCTTTCGGGAATCGTTCCTGCATCCTCGACATTGTGAGTTGAACACGCCTTAACTCATTGATCTAATTTTTCATGTTTAAATAGTTGGTCGTGTTTAAAAGTCTTTGTATGTACGAAATAAATAGTACGAGGAATTATGGAGGGTCTGTAAAAAATATTCACGTTAAAATTAAAAAATTGATTCCTTTTTCAGGGATATACTATATTCAAACTTAATTCATTATGCCACATAAAAGCACTCAATCCAATGCTTCATGAACTATTCCTTTGCTAAGCTGTAAGTAATTTATGTTGCACCTAAAAACTATCATTTTCCTATTCATGTCTCTATGGTCTCTCGAATAGACGTTTCATATGTAGGTATGGAAGAAACAACAACCATATACTCCATTCAACAAACCTTTTAACATTCAAGCTCATCCTTCTTATCCTTCGAGAATTACTAGAGTTCTCTGCTTTTTTATTCGATTCAAGATAAAAAAGGATGAAATAATATTAATGTATTTATGTGGATAATGCAGTCTATGGCTTAAGAATTTAAGACCTATACCATATAAATAATGCCTTCATCATTAAGATACAGCACACTCATCCAGTGGGTATAAATAATTAAAGAGTGTGCACGGTTTTCCCCTTGAAACCTGATGCTTTTAACATATAAAAGTGTAATGTAATTCGTGAAATAGAGTTGTGTTTTAAGCAATGCCAGGGTACACATATATATATATATACCATTAATATTTATTGCAACACCTTCAAAAAACATTTGTTTTTAATAGCATTTTTGCTCTTTCATTTTATTGACATTTATTGTCAGTGTTCTAAATTCGAAGCTAAAAGAATAGTCCAATATTTCCATCGGAATTAAGACCAATTATAATATCTGCCACAGCTCGCTACGCAGCTTCGGACTTAAAAATTCCCTCTGCATCTTACTCTTCATGGACATTAGCGGCATCTGTAATTAAATATTATCCTAGAATATCATACTCTCTTAAAGTAATATACAAAAGACTTTTAAAATATTCTAATAAACGCCCTTAACTGTTTTACTTTTTTGTAATAATGTGATATTTTAAATGTATTTAATTTGTTTGTTCAGCATTGATGCTAAAATTTTAAGCTAAAATGCTTACTTATATAGTCTTACTATGTATTATCATCGATTTTTATATATAATCTTATGTATATATATATTTTCTGAACTGTTAATTTAAAAAAATAATTTAGCTCACATCTCAACCACCAATATACTTTACTTCACGTAACGCCCACTGTTTTTTAATTCATGCTCTGTTTCATTGAACTCATCACGTTCTACAAAAAGTATGTTATCTTTATTCTCATAGTTTTTGTGGTATCACCGTTTAAAGAAATAACATTCTTTATTTAAGTTCCAATGGTTCCGGAGGTGTCATAAGTTTAGATTAAAGATAAGGAAACTTTTACATAAAAGCACAATTGAAAATTAGTATATAATTGATACGGAACTCAAGTCATTCAAGTTTGAAATATTTGGTGGATAAAACTCTGAGAAATCCTTTTTTAATGGACAAATTCCTTAGTTGATTACGCATCTTAGGTAATATTATGGATTTTGTTCAAATATATTGTATTGTAAAACATTTTGATTTAGTGTTTAAGAGACGGAATGAAAAATACAATCTTTTTATGTATTCTGTTGTACATATCATAAAATTGAACTGTTGAATTTTTTTTTGATCTCGCAACCTCGAGGGACTTGTTCATTGTGGTTTTGAAGGAACTCATAGAAGCTAGTATTGTAACTAATAACATCATTTAACAATAATTATTACTGCTAGAATTGGTTCAGTAATTAAGAATCAATGATAAAAAATGACTTTGCCATGCTGCTTAAAAACCCAGTTATAAATAATTATCGCAGCTTAGTATTAAGCATTTAATTTACTTGAAAATTTATTTCAATAAGCTATTCCCATGTATGTGAAGAAATATAATTGGAAATATTTAACATACATGTACATGAGTAATTAAAGTCTTATGTATGTTTTTCTGGGTTTGAATATGGTACAAAACTGGTAATTTATTCAACATCTTTTCTAATCATAAAAGTTGGCCATAAATTAATTTTATTATTTCTCCTTCGCTTCAACTTCCCTTTTTATAAAATGGATGTGCATATGGTAATGTATTTTCTATCAATCACTTAATATTCCAAATGAAATAATGGTTTAAGCATTAAAGAATGTATATATGCTTAGTATTATCTAATTCCATTATATAGAATAACTTGGTTTACTAATGATTTGAAGTATTTTTTCCACACCAAACTGAACATGCTTGTCTTAGCCACATTGCTATATTTCCCAACAAGCACTTTTTGAAATAAAAAAGGGAGTGCGAAGGGCGTGTGCGTTCAGGCGTGTCCAACTCTCAATGTTGGGGGACCAGTTCGAATACTCCCGAGAGGGGATGGTCAACTTTGGTCTACCTCATTGATAAGATCCTAGGTTCGATAGACTAATTTTAATGCTATAATGCTTATTTATATCCTGTCGCATGCAATTCTCTCGAACCAAATAGGCAAAAAAATGAGTAGCGGCAATGGAACAGTTAAGTACTACTTTAAACCAAAAATATGGATGCTTTGGCGCTCTACTTGTCTTAAAACGGCATCTTACTGATCTCTATGCCGATGATATTACACTAATGGTAGAAGGAAACTCAGCAAAACAGGTCATCAAACCTGTGGAGGTTGTTCTTAATTTCTTTATAAAATCACCGGTTGCAGGAGACGGGACCACATTCGGATTGAGGATCTCCTTAGGAGTGCAAAAATTCCCTCCCTCAACGAGATAACCGTCATGGTTGTGGCAGTAGAGGCCTGGAAGTGCTTCCACTCCAACGATGGGGATGTGGTGCCAGAAACCCCATTGGCGATCTCGTCTTCCCAACCCCAAAGAGACCGACGAGGTCTACGACTTCGGTGGCGTGTCCATTAAGGGGCGGCACAGACACATTTGCGTCCCACGCAGTGTCTGTGTGGAACAATTTTGAGTCCCTGAGGTCGGCCAGGACACTAGCTGCGGCAAGGGACGTAGCCAGGACCATTGGCCGCAGTACCCCAATTTAGGGGGATTTATTTATTTATTTAGTATTTTTAATTTAATACGTGTTTTTAGTGTTATATATATGTGTATGTGTTTATACACAGGGATGGTTTTTATTTTTATTTTTTTATTTATATTTTATATTATTATAACTAAAACGGACCAGCAAATAGCTGATTATTTAAATCAAATAAAGGATTACACACACTCTAAAGTCTCTGGGATGAAAATAAATAAGAGTAAAACGGCCATTCTTACCATAGCCTCCTGGAAACCTGCCGAAAATGTTATTATTACGGGATGTAAAGTTGTTAAGTCATTGCAAATTCTAGGAATAGAGTGGGGAACGGACGGACCCTCACAATCGAATTTTGAAAGACTGCATACTCAAGCATTAAATGGTGTAAAGCATGGAGAGGGTTAAGCCTTCAAAGAAACGTGGATCTTTATAATACAGTCCATATTTCGCAAATGGTCTACACGTCAACTGCCTCACCAATTATTGTAGAAAGGCTCATTCAAGCTGAAAATCACTGGTTGGATACCCTTTTCGATAAACACTACATTTCCATTTTGAAAAGAAGACGGTCGCAATTAGGAGGGGGGCTAGTTCTCTTCAATAAAGTAGTACCTAAATTGTATCGGAGAATATTAAAGGACCTAGCTATATGCCAACGAATGAATGGAGAGGGTATATATATGTTTTCAAATATATTATCTGCTCTCTTATTCGGAACAGATATGTCTAATTATAATGTAGCACAATTCTCTGAAAACTGGGCAGCTGCTCAAATAATTTTTTGGAGAGGTTCTCCAATATTTGGACAATAATAACATCATTAACATAAGAATGCCAGTAAGCCACCATTCTTTAAAATGTTAAACTTTAAACCAGGAGAACTGGGGAAAGTTGCACTATGAGAAGGAGACAAGGAGGTTTCTTTATCTGTGCAAAGAGTCGCCAAATATAACACGCAGCTAATGCCATGGTTCCTGAAATTCACCGACAAAGAAATCGGGACTCTTGAGGCCTAATCTGTTGCCAAAGAACATTTAAAATTCTTTAAGACTTATTATTAGTAAATAAAAGACTAACTCATTTGGGAAATAAGTTGGCACAGATTACTAAGAAATAAAACGAAAGTAGTAGTTGGCTACAGGGTGTAAAACTTATTTCAGAAACAATTTAAAGTACAGACTATTAAAATAGCTATTGTTTGTTAAAATTAATTAATTCACAGAGTGAAATCGTATAAAAAACTAGACACATTATGAAATTACGTAGCTGCCATTCTAAATAGATTTACGATTCGAAAAATATCGTTTGATATTTTTTGGTTCACATATTCATATAATTATAATATTTATCAAATATTATGATTGTATATCTTATACATTGGCATGAAGTATATATATATATATATATATATATATATATATATATATATATATATATATATATCTGTCATATATTTTTTTTGTGGTCAATTACTCAAGTAATCGTTTTCATATTTCAATGGAATGAATGAATGAAAACGATTTGAGTTCATTTGAAGATAATAAAAAATAGCTATTGATAAAAAGAAAAAGTGGTTTTCTTTATATGAAGTTTTGATGTCAAGACAAATATTCCATTGTGACATTTTTTCTTATTGACCAACATATTTACATTAACAATACTCAAAGATGAACAAATAATGGATGTGTAAATAATGAAAATAGATGCTGAGGTTTTTGAGTGAAAGTTTAATTATATAAAAAAAAATAGCACAACAACGTTGATTATAAGTATTAAATACGTTAAAGTATTATAGTTTACAATGCAACATTTATATTGGAGACATAATAGAAAATCTTCATTGAATAAATATTGTCAAATAACACTATATTAATTAATACGGACAGAAATATAAAATTAGTATAAAAAAGTTAATTATTATTTATACTTAACTACTCGTGCTTTCAATCAATATATAATTCTTTCTGTTTTATAATGTAATAAATTGTAATATTTTTATACGATGATTAAAAAGAAAAATAATTTGGCTGTTTCAAAATCGTAAAATCTATTTTAAATCAGCAAATATCAAATACCTCCTCTGTAGCTAACGGATCGAGATACACCCCCCAGAAGGTGTCCTCGTCATAATAATTATTATGTATTACCTTTACGTATTTTTAGTGTTTGTATTCACTATTTTAAATAAATGATATCAAGGATATTTAAATAATTTATCGAATCGAATGAAAATGCTCAAGAGAGTCCGTTTATTAAAGAAAAAATGTTGTTTACTTTTCTATATTATATTTTAATTATACATAAGATAAATAATTTTGATAATTCCACTATTAAATTTTTATTTGTTTCTAAAGGATCAAAGCAAACACTGGAAGAATCCCATATTTTTGATTCAATTATAGATGCCAATACGTTTATAATGTACTTTCCTGAAAAAATCATCATACCTTATTAACATGGTTTTGGAGAAAAAACTAAATAACACGCTATGTCAAAGCAAAACTTGACGGATTCATTAAGCTTGCAATGCATCAAATAACTGATAGTAATCTTAATGATGAATAAACCAATCGTATATTGTATCTAAGTCATAGTGTTTTTAGTATAAAACTTTATTAATTTAATTGCCATTTAATGACATTTTTAATTTTAATTTTCTTAGTCACCCATGAGAGTTATTTAAATTTTTGCAGACGAGTTATATATATATATGTATATATATGAAGTATTTCAAAAGAAAATATGAGCCTCTATTGTGGTGACTTTAACACCAAAAGTGAGTTTTGGAGCGACTCTATCACGAACAGGAGGGTGAGATGCTCATCATTTGGGACTTTAAAATCGAGGTTTTGTAGCTTTGTTTGCCGGTGGTATGGGAAACACTATTTTTGATTTAACCCTAACTAATCATTGGAGTCACCATTTTCATTTCTCTATGGAAGACTGATTTGGAGTATTTTGAATCCGACCACAGATTCATTATGTTTGACATCGGTTCAGTGAGAACTATATCTAATCACTTGAACATTAAACATGATAACTGGAATAGTTTTAAATGTGATCTCGAATCTCAGAGGCGAGCAGTGTCAAAGGATTGTATAACTCCAATGATTTTGTTTTTGAAGCGAACAATATCACAACTACTATACTCTAATCTCGTAAAAAGACATGTGTTGTGAAGTCTGGAATGATTCAAAAGGCCAATCCATGGTGGAACAATAAATTAAGAGAGCAAAGAAGAAAAGTAAATACCTCGAACACAAAAAAGGATTGCTGAATACAGAATTTAAAAGCACTCTACAAAACAATGTTAATGAAGGCCAAGTGAAATGCATTAAGAGAATGGGTAAGTAGTTTAGAAGGACTGAAAGATCTCTCTGAACTATGAAGACTTATACTAACCGCACAACTATCCGTGTTGGTATTTTGGGAGACCTTAATAATCCTATGGAAGTCTATAGTTGCTGTTATCCACAAATTTTCCTAGTTCAACAGTTAGTGGCATAGAAGATCCCCCAAATATTAGTCTAGTCATACGGATTTTTTACCTCCTGTGGATAATTTTGAGATAAAATATACATAAAAACAGCATATTTTATTAACTGTATATCATTGATTAAGAATAGTAATTTTAGTTCAACCCCTAAGATAAAATTGTAAATTAAAATATTTACTTATGTGATTTTTCATACATTATCTTAGGTTTTATGTGTTCTGTTGTATATATCATAAAAATGAACTATTAAAAAAACCTGGACTGAATCAGATACCTTATCTTGCGAAAAATTTGACTGATTTTATGCTGGAGTGTTTGAAAAGTTATATTATGCTGTTTACAATTCTGTTCACGCACCATTGATTTGGAGAAAGGTGAAGTCATCTTACTGTTTAAGCAGGAATAGATGACTACTCTGATGCCAAGTCCTTTCACCCGATAGCACTAGTAAACATGAGTTTAAAAATTCTCGAGCGTATGGTGCTTTGGAAAATTCAGTAAATTCCAACGTAGTTTTAACATACCAGTTTTCGTTTACCAAGGGCAAATCTACAGACATAGCAATTAGTACATCAGTGGACTGCTGTGAAAGCAGTTTCCACAGAAAGCAGGAGGCCATGGTAACCTTCCTTGATATACAGGGTGCCATTGACAGAACTAAGTTCAATCACATAATCGATGCCATGAAATGTATGGGTTAGATAAACTAGAACTCGTTGGTATAATAACCTTCTGAGGTGCAGTATAGTTATCGCCCAGCTTGGTGGAGAGTGTGCGTCAGCGGTTCCGACAAGAGACTGCCCACAGGGAGGAATTTTATCTGTACTAGCCTGAAACTTCGCTTTTCAAGAAGTTTTAAAATGCTTAAGAAAACCAATATATAAATTGCATATGCTGACGACCTAGCTTTATGCATTAAAGGAGCTGATCGCAAACGTTAGTGCAACTTATGCTAGAAGCCCTTGATAAGTTTTCTCTTTGGGCATCACGTAGATTTTCAGTGCTAGTAAATCTAAGTGCATGCTCTTCTCTAAAAAAAGAAAAGATCAGTGTTTGTCCTTAATATAAATGGAACTGTGATTGAGAGAGTAACTCCTTCAAGTATCTGGGGATTATTATAGACTCCAAACTCAAGTGGAACGAGTATGTGAAACACATAACTACAAAAGCAAAAAGAAGTCTCGTCTCACTAAAGACGTTCATCGGCCAAGACTGGGGATTCAGTCCAATCAGGTCTAAGTAGATCTATGAGACCCATGTCAGATCGGTTGTGAGCTACGGAGCCATTGTTTTTGCACCAAGGTTGCACTCATGTGAATTTCTTTGAATTGAACTTCGTAAAGTGCACAGACTAGGTCTATTGAGTATTACTGGAGCCATGAATTCAACCTCGGCTGCTACAATAGAAGTTAATTGTTGGTTTATTTCCACTAACCTATATTTATTTAACGTTGCCTGTTTATAAAAAATACGTACAAAAATGGACAACCAAAGAGTGGACACTTATATTTTATGGATGACTACATAGCCAAATATACATAGTATTCCTATCCCTGGACTTAGCACTGAGTCTGGAATATAAAATAGTAAATAAATGGTATATAATTGACTATAATCTCGTTGGATATACAGATGTAGGATATATAAATGGACAAACAGGTAGGATGGGCACTAACAAAGCAAGCATGGCTCTAAAGCTTAATGAAACGAATACAGGCGGAGTTTGAAGCAATCAGAAAGCTTGCAAGAAATATATTAATTGCTAAAACAAGTGACATAAAAATACTAATTATTTCCGACAGTCTCTCCACTATATATAATTTGGATTGTAGGCCAGGCACAACAGTAAATAAAGACATCAACAACTGTAAATCGCTCTCGAAAAACCTCAGTGCAACATCACATTGAGATGGATAAAGGGCCACAAAATTAGTACGGGCAACTAATTTAAATGTGCTGTGGCGAAGGAGGGAGCTTCAAAAGATTGCCTGTCACTGTCCCAATATCGATGTGTCATTGCAAGAGTGCCCTACGTCAGAGTAGCATGTATGTCTACAAAAAAAGACTGGCGAAACCTAAAGACTTGTCGGCATTCTTGGATGTTAATTGGAAAGTCATTTTGAAGAATAAAATTTATATAAGCAAAAGACACCAATTTATGAATATTGTGGTCATCGTCACCCACCACATTGGTCTGAAATGTCACATATTCAAGATAGGAAAAGCAAAAAGTTTTACGAGTCGTATCTGCAAGGATGAGGAGGAAACGCCGTAGCATCTCATTTTTGACTGTGCCCGCATCATAAAGGAGATGATGTACCAGCTCACCGAGGAGTCAAAAGATAAGAAGACGCCAATGGTAGTTTAATGCTTGAAAATATTGATATTTTCTATAAATTTAACTTGTTTAATAATAAAGACCTTAGCTCCTAAGAAAACTTTCAATGGCTGATACCGGATTGGGTTCCGGTGGGGTGTGGTTTAACCAAGAGTTAAAGAAGCAAGCAAACAACAAATATATATATATACATATATATATATATATATATATATATATATATATATACATATATACGTAACCTTGCTTTATCATTATTATGTTTATTATATTTCCCCAAAATTACATTGATTTCCATCTCCTAAAGCTTATGCATATTTTGATGAATCATGCAGGCTTGAAATAATGCATATTTTCATTTTAATGCCCGTGCTTTTCATTGTTAAATTTTTATTCTTTCATTTAGTTAACCACAATATCCACAAACGCAAATCAATTTACAAATAAATAAGAGTGGAGTTCCTTGATGATATTTTTGGTTCTATATTTTTCATTAACTTATTTTTTATGTCCATTATTTATCATTTTTAGTTTTGTAGAGTTAATTAACAAATACTCATTTACAAAGGCCTTGATGGTTAACACTCATTGTTCTTTGTATTTGTAAATAACACAACATAGTCCTCAATTATAACAAAAAAAGAAGACCAATCATTATGCTGTATTTATATATGGAATTAGTTTCTTAAAAAGAGAATCAAAGCGAGGATTTTTTTGTATCCGAAAGATCAAACATTCACTATGCAGAACACATTGATAACTTTTTTTGTAGACCGGAGGGGAAATCATATTTTTATCAATAATTTACATATCGTTTTTACCCTAGGAATAATGAATTATTCTAAAGAGCACAGTGAATCTTTCATATTTTAAGCACATTGAACATACGACATATAATTATCATAACTCTTCATCACATTCTTTGATTAGCTTAAACATATATTTTACATTTTCCACAATTTAACTCATTGAATGTTCTTCTTAATCCACTGTTCTCAACTCTGTCTATACATAAAAGGTTTCAAATGGACTTATTACCACAATTAAACTTATTGAATGTTCTTCCTAATCCACTGTTCTCTACTCTGCCTATACATTAAAGGTTTCAAACGGACGACTTATTATGGTTTTGCAAAAGAAAGCCAAATATGTATCCTATCATGTTTAAAATTACTTTTACACAAAGTTGTATGTCAATGAACATTCAGAGGCAAGGTCCCCTGACAAACGGAGATGTAGTTGTTATATATTACACCAAATGAATATAAACGACAAATCTTCGCCAAATCCCAAAAGAATAAAAAATCCGTTTTCTTTACATAGGACACAAAAAGTTTTCTAGCAATCAATTACTTACAGCCAACCTTACTTTGAGTAACGCCTTACAAAACAAAAATTAATCAAGTTTTAGTATATCTTCATTCGTAAAAGTACATTACTGGTAATTGTTGTTTTGTTTGTGGAACAAATTTGATTTGCCAATAGGAAAATACATAAGACTAACATAGAAAAATCGTTTGTATTGTGATAAGCCTGAGAAACTGAAGGAAAATACATTGTTATTAGAAAAAAAGGGAAAGAAATTGCATCTTAATCCTTTCCTCCCTTCCCCTTCAAATTAAATAACTCCTTTTATTTGTAGATCAAATTGTGTTCTTTTTAATATCTTTGTTTTCTTTTTTCATATATGCAATATTTTTTTGGGATTTTTTTTTCGATATATTTGTAGGAAGAGATTCCTGCCTGTGTTGCTTCCACCGTGAGAGGTTCAAAGCTGTAGTGAAGTCCAAAGGAGGATATGTGGAAATATATTGAAATACATTTTGTAAATTACACATTGTGCTATCATGTTTATTTAAAAATATTTGTGTAAAATTTAATACAAAGATTGTAGTTTGTAATATGTGAGTCTCAATTTAAGTGAATCAGCCTGTATATATATATATATGCTATTTATTCTTACGAAGCAGTTGTAAGTTTATAATGGAGTTGAATTAAATTTAGAAATAGCGATGTACATGCTGATACCGGATTAGGTTCCGGTGAGGTGGGTCTATTCTAGGGGCTAACACAACAAACTATGTACATGAATTGAAGTGAACAATATGGGTTTTGATTGATTTGAAATGAATCGTTGTATTCATTATCCATATTATATATATATATATATATATATATATTTATTTATATATTTGTATTATCTCATTTCATGTAATTCATATTTTAAAGTAGTTAAATAATATATATATATATATATATATATATTAGGGTTGTTCTTATTTTTCAAATGTTTGAAATGTTAGCGACTTTGAGCATTTTCTGTTTCTTGGTGATAAAAGAAGACGACATACAAAGTTTGAACAAAATCGGTCAACATTACGAGGTCGCGCAACGAGGTCAAAGTTTTAAAAATTTAGTAAAAATATAGTTTTCCGCAAATTTCTTCAAAATGGTGGACGTTACAGACTTCAATAATTATTATTAATTTAAAGTAAATCTAATTTACTACCAGACGTATGTTTGATGTTTTTTAATAAAACAAAGTTTTCAGTAAAAACAAAGCAAGAAAGGGAGTGATTATTGTTAGCTTATTTCATAGCTTTTTTTTGTATCAATTAACTTCACTCGCCTGTAGAAGATGACTTGTTCGCTTCAGAGTAAAATAGTACTTTTAAGTTTAGTAAAACTTTAGATGATAAATCCAAAAATGACCTTAGTTGCATTCTATCAATTCAAAATTCAGTACAATCTGAGTTTACATCATATGATTCAGAGCCTGTATTGACCTATAAGAAATCGATTATGAAAAAATAAGTAATTGTGTTTCTTAGATTTGCGTCAAGGTATCCTCTCAAAATTTTACTTTATCTCTGACGCATACATAATCCATTATATGCGTCATTTTGTACGCGAGATAGGCTTTTTTTAATGTGCATATAACTCTCTACTTATTAAATTGATATGATTTAGTTTACCAAAGTATTAAAGCTGGTTACCAAGCTTTCATTTGATATATTTTGTGTTCTAAAAATCGCTATACTTTAAGAGATATAAGCAAATACGTACTCTCCCCCAAAAATTGATCTTTGATATGAGAATATACGATTACCATTTGGTAACGGCAGTTAGTGTAACCTGGATAGGAAGAAAAAAAGAAGGAGAGGAGTGAGGCCAAAATACTCCCTCCCTTCTCTTTCTCTTTCTATCCAGGTAACACTAACAGAGTTACCAGATGGTAATCGTATATTCTCATATCAAAAGATCATTTTTTGGGGGAGAGTACGTATTGCTTATCACCAAGAAACAGAAATGCTCAAAGTCGCTAACATTTCAAACATTTGAAAAATAAGAACAACCCTAATATATATATATTATAATATATATATATATATATATAATATATATATATATATATATATATATATAATATATATATATATATATATATATATATATATATATACTTTTGACAATGTACATTTAAACTAATATTTAAAAATTGCATTACTTTTTATTTACAAATAAAGTAATACATCATTTTTTGTCTATTTGGTTTGATAGAATTACATCTCAATAGATATAAATGATCATACTAGCGTATAAAAAAGTGTATCCAACTTAGGATACTTTTTTAGAAAATAATTTATTGCTGCACATAATATTACATTTTTACACATATGTACCTAAGTACTGGTACATAAAAAATATTAACTTTTTGTGCCCTCGCAATAGGCAATAGTTGTCCGATTGGGTTTCTTCTGCAATCCGTCCTGAACGTGATGTAGGGATGTTATATGCTTCAGCCAGACTCCAATGTCAGTATTTGGAACTGTCCGTTTCTTCGCCAACCGGCGGATCTATTATAGTCAAGGGTTTGGTAAGTTCACCGTTATTTAATTATTAAATGCTTAGACAAAAACACGTCTACACTGCACAACACACAAAAAATCTCCCTAGGACACTCTTATCAAGTCGACCCAAATTGACCTTACACTCTCAGAAGAAGTCGAACCTGTGCCCTCAACATTGAAAGTTGAACACGCCTTAACACACTGAGCTATCACATTCCCTTCTTTAATTTAAATGTTAAATAAACCTATAATGATGTATTCCCTTAAATCATTATTTAATTTAGATTTCTGAAAATTGATAATACGGTACTTTGCATTAGGAATGGAAATCTGGAGCATAGCCTTGGTGCTTACAGATTGTATGACTGTTTTTGGCCGTGAGAAAGGGAGAGGGATAGAAGAAAGAGAGAGGGAGAGAGAGAGAAGTTTCCTTCTCACTTTTTCATTTTCCCTCTCTTTCCTCCTCTTTTTCTCTCTCTTCTCTCTGTTTCTTCTATCCCTCTCTTTACCCCTCCCTCTTTTTCACGGCCAAAAACAGTCATAGAATCTGTAAACACCAAGGCTAAGCTCCAGATTTATATTCCTACTTGTATATTTTATATCTAATAAATCGTTTTAGTACAAATTTCTAACATTGGACAAGATATAGACTAATATTATTGATATTCATTTGTTATGTTTGTGTTTATAAGATATCCAGCCGCAACTCTATTTTTGCTGTTATATATAAGTAGAAGTTGATTTACTCTGAGCAGCACTTAGCATACACGATATAACACTTATTGGCCAAAAATACATTAAATCCTTTCTCAATAGAGACTGGATCAGCAGGGTGATTTATCAAACTCTTCTAAAGTAGTTTAATCTATTAGTTAATGCGTTATAGTGTTTATTATTCTTTACAATTGAAATATATTTAAATATTTAAAATAATATTAACCAAGATAATATTCATTAATGATAGTCAGGGATGGTTTAACTTGAGTGCAATCAATATATTTTATGGTATCATAGATTTAAAAATAAGCAATTAGATTATTGAATGAATAATTACGTTTTTCTAGTTTATGTAAAAGTAATTTCACGATGGATTATTTTATCGTGAATTATGTTTTGAAATTTAATGATTAAGGGAGTGCGTTGGCCATGTGAGGAAATGCGATAGCCATGTATGTTAAGGCTTGTTCAACTTTCAATGTTGGGAGCGCAGGTTCGAATCCCGAGAGGGAAAGGTCATTTTCGGTCTACCTCATTGGTTAGATCCTATGTTCGATAAACTAATTTTAATGCTTTAATGCTTATTTATATCCTGTCAATGCAATTCTATCGAACCATATAGGCAAAAATGACTCCTTTATAACTTGCTATTTATTATGGAAATTAAAAAATAAAGTAGATAACCAAATCCCATAGCACAAAATACGTACTAAAAATAAGCATATTATTTGATTTTTTTACTCTGTTGTCGATTACATAACTCAAATAAAATAAATATTTCATAAAGTACTTTCACCTCAAGAAGAAAAATCAAATACGGCAATGATCAGACGTCGTAAAATTTATGTTTTTTGAACTATTTTGATAATTTTTGATGTTGGAGCTTGGAAAATGTTTCTTGAACCTTCGGGTGAACGCTTACGTTCCTTTTTCTTGCAGTGAGAGGATTTCGAAGGATAATACTGCGTATCTTGCCTCTGCAGATAGGTATATTATTCTTAGCTTTGAAGGGACGCAAGTGTTCTTAGAAGGTCAGCTTTTGACAGAATTTTGAGCGGAATCGTTCCAAAAGGTTAATTCTTCCAATAGGAGAGTTGGTCCAAGGAAAGGACATAGGAGTGTCTAATAATATTAAGTGTTTCAATATTAGGAAATCGGGTGGGGGCCGAAGGGATTCACGCTAATAACTGAGACATAATAGTTTTTACTTTCAGTAATCGAATTGCTTCATGGTGAGGATATAATCTTCAGAAGAGGATCGGCCTCTAAAAAACTCAGGTTGTCCAAGTTGTTTTGTATAAGTCAACAGTAACTGAAAAGCTATTCAACATTAAGAAAATGGACTTTCTGTTCTCTTTAATAAGATACATATTCAAGCAATAAGGATGTCTTGATTCCATATCAAGGGAGATGTAGCCAAACTGTATACAATTATACCCAAAATTTACTTAAAGATGTTTGTCGACATGACGATGTTTTCTCTTAAAGAATGGAAGAATACGGTCATAAGTTGTTTTTTTGCCTTTATGATTCGATAGAATTGCATCCGATAGGATATAAATAAGCATTATAGCATTAAAATTAGTCTATCGAACCTAGGATCTTATCAATGAGGTAGACCAAAAATGACCATCCCCTCTCGGGATTCGAACCTGCGTCCCCAACATTGAGAGTTGAACACGCCTTAACACGCACGGCTATCGAGCTCCCTTCAACGGTCATAAGTTTTGCCCTATTTTATAGACTATTGCATGGACCAGACCTGACAAAGAACATCTTCTGATTCAGAGGCTCAAATAATATTTTAGAGATGTGTCCCAAATATATTTGCGATCTTAAATGCAAAAGTCCGAATAGCTTACAAATTGACTATGCATGACATTTTAAGCACCAAAGATCTTTGTGCAATAATTTAGCAGCTGCCGCCAGATATGGGGTTCACCATCTCTGAATATTCCTTCCCCAGCCAACAACTCTTTTTTGCACCCCAAAAAATATATTTTCCAACCATTTCTAGATGATCAAAAAAAGTTCAATCTTCAACTTCTGTTTAATTTTTTTGTTATTTATTTTAGAGATACATTTTCATTTTTATGTGTATTTAAAAAAAGCATATATTTGGTTTATTGATGTCTACAGATTTTGTATATGTATATATACATTTTTTATTATTTTTTTATTCAACAGTTCATGTAAAAATTTATATACAAAACAATATATAAAATTGATGCTAATAAGTAAAAATACAATATATAAACATTTTAGTTCATAATTATAGCAACATACATGAACATACTACCTAATTTCTCCAAAAGTAAAACTTAAACTATTAAACATAAATACTAAAAACGAAGTGTAAAGGATCATTTAATTTTTTAAATTTCTTTAAAGTAATTTTAAAGCATCTCTTAAGACATTGGAACGGGAGGGGACATATTTCACTAAATCGCCAGCTAGCGTCCACGAGTTGTCCGTGACCGAAGGGATCCGTAGGTCCAATGCAGCATATCGAGCGGAGGCGGATATGCATATTGCCCTAAGGTCCAGCGGCTGCAGGGGATGATCCAATGTAAGGCTCTTTGCCACTAGGGCTTTGGCACTAAGTAGAGCGTTGTTTATAGCTTTTGTCTTCGCGGAAGCCCTTTGACTTGAAAGGCCAAATAAAATAGAGGCTTTGCAGTACTTTCCAGCGTTAGGTGCATCCAAGCCCCTTACATTTAGTTTAATGAATCTCACCAATATGTCAACCGATCGACACTCTGCAAAGGCGTGAATTATAGAGTTAAAAATAACACCACAGTCTTTGCAAGGGCGGGAAAACTTGAGGAGATTTGCCGAAATCAATAACTGTGAAGTAAATTGTCTTCCGTCCGTTATACAGCTAATAGAATGCCGGATACGATTACTCCACTCTCTCGGAAGATCCAGGAGTTTTAAGAATGCATCACAAATGAGATTGCACTCCGACAATCCCATATGCACAGGGGGAGTTAATTTTAAAAACCAGGGCTTTAGCACATTATGGAGATTTGCCGCCCGTAACAAGGGAAACCGAAATCTTCCATGATTAAGAGAGTCATGGTGATGTAAGTTGTGGATAGTTAATATACCCTTATTGATTGCGAGTTTCTCAAGATCCTCCGGAGTTCCTAAGTTCTTGAAGAAATGCCTTTTTGAAGAATTATATCTATGATATCAACAACGGAGTCCTTTTCAAATATTGGTGTGTTTTTTCCAAATGATTCTTTGGGCACAACCCCAAGTAACCGAAAGGCTAGAGGTAATGCCGTTTGTTAGCTCAGAGCCAAACATAAGCCAGTGATAAATTTTATTAAATGAAACGCAACGCCTCCATTCACAAGAAGGATGTTTCGCTAAATTAAGGAAGACTTTTAAATAAATCTTGGGAATTATCGTAGCGAGTTGAACTATACCTCCTCCAAGAAGACCTCTCTTCTTTTAATAGTTGGCAAATACATCCTATGAAATAATGCAGCCAGCCAATTGTTCTCATCTAAGATGGCTTTTTCCGCTATCAAAGGCGACGAAGAAGCTTTGTAGAGAACCAACGGAACTACTTTTGTGTTGTAGAGGTCAATTCTTTTCTGAAGACGGAAATTTCTCCATGACAAGATTTTTTGCATTATGATACAGCTGGTACTTGACCAATTCTTTTCATACACGCCGGTCCTACACCATACAATACCCAAAACCTCAATTGTAGGTTTCAATTTACAAGCACGGATTTGAGTACAAAGACTGGGTTCCAAGAACCGATTGGTAAAATAGAGGTCTTATCTTTATTGACTGATAGACCTGAGCTAATTTCAAATTTATTAAAATATTCTAAAATAATCTCTATCCTTTTAATAAGCTGAGCTTCCGAGTTAGCTTGAAGCATTATGGTGACGTCATCTGCGTAGAGATCGATTATATGAGAACCCCTCAAAGTCCACGCCAAATCCGCCAAACTTTCGAATTATCCTCTGAGCAAACTCCTCGATTGAGGCTATAAAAAGGAGAGGGGCCGAAGGACATCCTTGCCTACAGCTTTTCCCCAACTTGATGCTCTTGCTTTCTTGTCCATTTAAAGAAATAGTAGAGGATCCATTAAAAAGTAATGCACGAACAGGATTAAAAAAAATTCTCGGTAAAATATTTTTAACTGCCTTTAAAATTTGAATGTGTGAAATGGAATCAAACGCTTTTGAGAAATCAATAGCTACAATAGCGCCATATTTTCCATTCTTTCTGACCGAGTCTATTGAGGCTTGAATATTATAAGATATGTCGTGAATTTTCGGTTTTTAAAAAACCTTTTGATGGGGGCCTATTTTTCATTTAAAAAAGCTCCCATTTGTTGAGCTAGGACACCCGAAAGTATCTTGTAGGATTCATTTAAAATCGTGATGGGCCTCCAATGGCTAAAATCAGATCCATCTCCTTTTTTGGATCAGCACAATTCTTCCTTTGGATAATAAACTGGGCATCTTTCCTTTTTTCTCCATTTCTTTGCCTACCTTCAAAAGGGAAGGGGTAGTCTGGTCAGGAAATTTTGTGTAGATCTTCCCAACAATACCGTCCGGGCCACACGCTTTATTGAGCTTAAGATGTTTTGCGATATATTTGAAATGCTTTGAAAAGAGTACACTGAATCCTGATTACTGGTGAGACATTTTCTTGGGCGGGGAAAATGTCCAACTCTTTCTTCAACTAGAGTCTGAAAGCGGCGATAGAAAAAATCTAAAATATCTTGATTATTTGTAAGGATCTTCTTACCATCAATAATCTTGGAGACAGAACGGGCCAATATATTTTCCTCTCTCGAAAAGGTCCCTAATTCGTTTGTTGCAGTCATTTTCACGGCTAACTTTAGATTCCATTTCAGCTTCCGCCACCTCAGCTAATCGAAAAGCGTAATA
>CP045895.1:23742296-23809450 GCA_013387185.1 Caligus rogercresseyi
CCATTCGTCAAGAGAGCTGGAGATGGACCTCTGAACCAATTACCTTGTCCTTCTTGTCCTTTTGCATCTTGAGTTTCTTCTTGTGGGCCTTGTTTCATTGCTGAGACACTGTGCAGCGGCGGTTTGGCGGGACAGGATGTAGAACAGAGCATGCAAAAAAGCTTTTTGTGTCGGCATTGTATTTCCAGACAGTCTTCCCTCCAAATTCCCGCATCAACGCATGTGGATCACCGACTTGGGCATATCGAATGTGGACGCTGAATATCTGTTGTAACCTAAAGTATGTTGTTGCCACTGTATATCTGGTGAGCTTGTATGAAAAAGATGAACAGACAAATCGGTGATGAAAACCCCCCTGATATATATATATATATATATGGTAGCAGAGTCCTTCTCTCTGCTCCTTAATGTATATATTATATTAATTACAATTTGTAAAATAAGATAATATTTGAAAAAAGAGGTATACAAGGAATACCTCTAATAAATATAGAACAGTTTAGACTAGATAACCAAAAGTGTTAGACCTTCGATACCTTTTGGTTACATTGGTGACCCCGACGTGATCCCGTCCTCTCCATACTCCTGGAGAGGACGAAGGTACCCGTGGTATTAGTAAGAGACGCTTCGGCTCCAGTTATCTAAGATTGGCTTACTAGATTCAAGGTTTATCATACCTCCTGATCTCCGGCGTCCTCCTCGTCCCTTGACTTCCCCATCCTCTCCATACTCATGGAGCCTCGCCATCCTCTTTACATTTCTGGAGCCTTGCCGTACTCTATCTTCCTCGCTACATCGCCATTCGCCGTCTTCGGGCCCAAGCCTTCCCACCGTCCCCACGATGTCTACAACTCCTCCGGCCCACTGCCACCTAGCCGCTCGCCGTCTCAATGAGCCATAGCCTCACCACGCTTGCACAATCTAGCACTCTCCATGCTCTCACCTTCAAGCTAGTACAACGCCTTCAACGTCTGTAGTAATGATGGACCGCAATTCTACTTTTTCAAACATCCAGGGATTTCATTCCCCACTGGATGGCAGTCGTGTCTACAGCTTAACGCTTTTTACGGATCCATGCCGCTTAGGATCCACAACTTCAATAAAGTCATCAAGACACCGGCTCGAGAACTACTCGCCTCTAGGATAACATTTCCTCACAGCAACTTCAACGAACCCTGAACTCCCACCTACTTACTTGCCTAATAGCCTGGAATGGGCTGCAAAATATCCGTCGCCCCTGACGTGGAGCAGGGAGTTCTCGTTTTCTATTTGTTCTTTCGTTCCTCCTACCTCGTCACTGGGGGGAAGCACTGCAGCAGAGTCCTTCTGTCTGCTCCTTTATGTATATTATTATATTTAATTAAAATTTGTAAAATAAGATATATATTTGAAAAAAGAGGTATAAAAGGAATACCTGTATAATAGAGAACAGTTTAGACTAGATAACCAAAGGGTTAGACCTTCAATACCTTTTGGTTACATATATATATATATATGTATATATATGTATATATATATACATATATAATCATATTTGTTCAAAATATGCAATAAATGTGCAGAAAAAGGACAAATATGCGTTATATGCGTTAAAGGTCGTTTATACACAGAAAGTATATTTACCAAATTCCTGCAGCCCTACTTATAACTACATATATTATAAGAATTACCTACTATGTTTATATAATTATAAAGCAAAATTCTGGACTTATATAATAATCTACCGATTGATCCCAAGGTTCAAACTTCATGCTACAATCCACCATAACGTAGTTTTTTTTAATTTAAAATTTCTACTTCTTCCACTCTTTCAACCAATAAAAATTATATCTCTTAAATACAACAGTATATTATTAGTTAAAACAGACATTTAAAAAAAGGTTTCATTTGCGCTCAGTTTGTGGAAAAAAAGCTTAAGGAAAGTCTTTATACCTATGTTTGAGAAAAACTATAGATTATGAGCCGTTACTGATAAAAAGAATATATGAACTCTGAAATGACAAGAATAAAAAATAGTATTCTACATGAGTTTAAATTTATAATGTAGAAAATGACGTATGAAAACATTTAGTTCCTTAGGATTGATGGACTTCGCCTGTTTCACTTTTCGACACATCAATTTCATTAAAGGGATTTAAAGTGTTTTATTATTTATTTTAGATATCCATCAACTGGAATTATTTTTGTGATGCAAAAAATTAATCTAAAAAAATAAATGATGCCTCAGTATTCTCTGATTACCTTTTTGAGTCCCTAATTAATTTCAATTGGGCTTATGCACATCTGAAAAGACTTTGATCCTTGAATGGCATTCAAATGTGAGCAAGCATTCAATTTTGCTTACTATTCATTTACACTTAACTAATACTTCCCTTATAGATAGATTGAATACAAGATCCTTACTTATTTATTGGTTTTATTGGTTTCTTCTAGATGCTTATATTGACCATAGACTTTGTCTTCTTTGTCTTTTATTGGAAAAAGTAAATAAAAATCCTGAGGTTAAGCATTTTCCTCGACATAAGATATTTCCCCATTAAACAAGCGTTACAAAAGCTAAATGAAGAAGATTGGACTCTCATTGGACTTTAATTTTGTTTGGTGTGGCCAATCAATCTGAATTCCCTTGTATTATAGATAAACTCTCACTATTGAAACTGTCTATTGCCTTACGGGAGTAAAATAGCCGTGTACGTTAAGGCGTGTTCACTCTCGATGTTGGGGGTGCAGGTTCGAATACTCACGAGAGGGATGGTCTACCTCTGATAACATCCTAGGTTCGATAAACTAATTTTAATGATGCTATATGCTTTTTATATCCTGTTGGATGCTGCAATTCTATCGCACCATATAGGCAAAAAAACTGTCTACTAATTATATACCATAAGTATATGGACTTCGACTTTTAAGATGGATAATACCCTTTAGGAGCAATGAAGTAACAGTAAAAGTTAAATGACTACGAGTTGTATTGTCTAAATCCCTCTTTGAAGCACCATTTTCCAGCTAAATCTGAAAGGTTTTTTTTTCTAAGAAGTTTTATGTCTTCATCCATCAGTAATAAAGCAAGTTGGTGTTTAAAAAAAAAAGAAAAGAGAAGCAGTTAAGCCCTTTAAACTATTTATAAAGAGGCCCACTTTCAATTGATTTGGTACATACTTCAATCTTGGTATAGAAATTCACAACATTACAACTTTTTTCTACAAATTGTAGCTTAATCAATTAATTGGTTTTAATACAATAAAAATTTGCTCCATTTGTGAGACGACAACGCTATCATATCGACTGGGATCTAAAGTCAAATGAATCATCTAACAAGACGAGCATCTTATTAGCCTTTTTTATAGGATCTTATATTTAGTTATTGTTGTTTTAATCAATACGTGATAAAATGGCCTAAAATACAACTAGCATTCATAAACAATAATGTTTATTACAGCAAAATATGGATAAATATCAGATCTCAAAATTACCATACAGATATCGAACCTTAGTTTGATTGACGGAATAATAAACTTCATATATATTATTAAGAATAAAAAACGATAAAATATTCTTAAAACTGTTTGATGTTCTTCCAAAGGTATTTTGATCTAAAAGTATAAACTCATTTTCACATATCTGCTCCGAAATCAAAGATTATCAATAATAGTCTTGATTTCATTGAGATAAAAAAATGCAAAATATAATTTAACATGCAACAACAATATTTCGAAGTTTATTCGTTTAAAAAGATAACCAAAAATATATAATTTTATACTTGATTATAATTTTTACAGGAATATTAATTAAGAAAAACGCTAAGGATATATAAATGCTATCCTCCTCAGCTTGTCCTCTAATATTTATAGTATTTTAATATTTAGTGAGAAAGCAGAAATAGAATCTAAATAATTGGTTTAAGTCCTTTTATATTTTGCATGATCCATTTAGGGCCTGAAATAATCTCATTAAGAAAGTGCATCGAATAATGAGCTCTATGTTTCAAGTTTTTATATGTTTATGAGGACTTGTTATACATATATAGACATTAAATGCATTCTGGAAAATACGACCAAGAGTGTATGCATATCTTTGTTAATAGTGCTATAAAATACAAACTACAACTAGAGGCATATATACACTCAGAGAGTGCAAACCTCCGCCGTCACGGGGTCCTTATGAGCCTTCCGAGGCAGATTTTTCACGACTGGGGCGGCGTAGAGGGACGAGGGAGGGTTCCCCTCGACAGAAATTCCGAGAGGAAGACGCTCCCGGCCCCCTATTTCACAGCACAGCGACTTCTATTGGCAGAGTAGACTAACTTGAAATATTTATTAGTATTTAGCTCATTTTGCATCTTAATTCTGCACTC
Source organism: Caligus rogercresseyi (assembly GCA_013387185.1). Taxonomy (NCBI): domain Eukaryota; kingdom Metazoa; phylum Arthropoda; class Copepoda; order Siphonostomatoida; family Caligidae; genus Caligus; species Caligus rogercresseyi. The sequence continues at coordinate 23,746,651 of CP045895.1, forward strand.
AGAGATGCCAAAATTTAATCACTTGTTCCTTTTTGCATTTCCAACAACTCCACAAAGTTTCATCCGAATCTGTTCTGTACTTTTTGAGTTATCCTGCTGATAAACAAACCAACCAACCAACAAACCAACGCCAGTGAAAAACAATACCTCCTTCGCGGAGGTAATAAGTAAAATTGTAATTATGATGGACTCAATAAAAAATAAATTATCTCCAGATAATTTGTTTTAGAAACATTATAATTACTGTGTGGATTATGCTATACAATATGCTACAAATTATAAAATATGATCCCTTCATAAAAATATAATTTAGAACGATACCTAATAGTTAAAGGAGGCTTTTGTCATGTTTTTGAGCGGGTAAAATTCAATCATATTAGAAAGCATTAAAATCAATGCATGGAAGAAATATATATTAAGCTTAATTTAGGCAAAGTTATCTTTTATATCAGTCATAAGACGAATAATACTACGGTCAACCAAAGTCAATAAAACTACTCAATTGATCATCAAATCTTAATTTTGTATAATACATTTTTGTATACCAATTGTATTTCAAATGTTGTATAGTTTTGTTCTTCTACCATGTAACAATTTTAAATCATAATAAGATCTATTTATAAATTTTTACTTTACTTACATTGTCATTTGTTGGGAACTGCTAATGATAATAAATAATGCTTTATTATAAGCTCATAACTCAAAAAAATTATGATAAATAATTATGATCAAATAAGGAAACTTTTAACTAAGATAAAGCTGTGGTTTGCAATAGAATATGACATAAAGACATATCTAGAGTTTTATAGATGTTACTACTTGTTTGCTGCTAGGACAATTTATAAAATTCAAATTTAAAGGAAATATATATATTTGTTCCTTGTTATCTTTATAGCTTTTATCTATATTAACTATAAATCATGATATAAAAATTTCCTTGATGAATTGTTCTTCTGTGAAAGTAGAAACTTTAGCCTGATATTGTTTGTGTTCAATTTGTATCTTAGATATTATTTATAATCGAAGTGGCTGATTGGATCCAGACAAAATTACGACAGTATATTTATACTTATAGCAATAGAAGTTAAATATATTTTTTTTGTAGCATAATGTGGGTACGAACCAAGGTGATAATATGGTCACTGCATACATTATGTATCTTATTCTATTTTTGTCAAAATATTTTCCTCCACAATAAAAAAGTGGTAGGCATAAATGCAAGAGGAGGAGAGGCCATCTAAAAGTTCTTATCACAAATGCAAGGGAATGGGGTTATCATTGTTTTTAGTGATAATAAAAAGTCAAGAAGCTAGTTTCTTCTTTCTCTTTCAAGACATTGATGCTGGAATATACCTATAAGTGGAGGTAGAAGGGTATTTAGTCATTAATTTTGTTGATGCATATAGAAGTTATCTTATGATTGCCTGTCGACTCCATTTCAATGAGTATCAACATTTACAAATCCAACCAACTTCAGCACAATCGTTTATATATTTAACTTTTTTCCTAGAGTTATAAAAAAAATATTTTTTTTAAAGATATAAATTGAGTACAAACATTATTAGTTTAAAATTACTACTTCCACAAAGAGCAATTCAGCAAGGAAGTTAGTTATCATGAACATATAATTAATATAAAAATAAACATCGTACTCATTTAAATCTGAATTAATTATAGAATTTTAAAATATTTTTGATAATTTTGGAGCATCCCTTGGAGGTTAACGGAAAAAATCATATTTCTTTCGAACGAATAATCCAAGAATCAGATTTTGACTATGGTATCCGAAGAGCTGAATATCGAGCAGCGGCTGATAATATGATGAAGCGAAGGTCCCTTGATCCTATCGCGTATCGCTTAGTCAAACAGCTAGCCAAATGTTCCTTAGAGTTTAACATTGTTGACTCTATCGATAGAGATCCCAGATCCAGCATGTTTCTTCTGCTTTAGAGCCCAAACAGAATGGTCGCTTATTTGTATTTTGAACACATTTATTCATGCCTTGAACGTTCAGTTAAAGAAATTTCTTTAGAACATGAAAGACTGAGCAGTCTTCTAGGGATATTTTTTTAATATTAAGTAAAGGCTATACACATCTTCAAGGTTATTAATTAATTAAATATTTGATATATGCCTGAATATTTATAAGTTTTTTCAACCTCATTGTTAGTGTCTAACACTAAAAGTGTTCGCATTTGACCTTGACTATGATGTTTGCCTTTATTACATCGTATTTTCCAAAAGTTATAGATCAGTTTAACCTTGATCATATACTTTTCTTGAGTTTATCCATCATTGGTCGTAAAATCGACCCAGAAACAATTTTAAATCAATGCATTCCATGAATACTACCTATATAATCTTGTAAAAAATATATTTTGCATCATATGAACTATATCGCAAAAATATTTGGTTGTTCATGTTTTTGGCAAAAATATATTTATTGTCATCTGGTGAAAAAGTGTTTCATGTCCATGACACTCACAGTGTTAATTGTGTAAAAATGGTCCAACTTTGAAAATGTGCTTAAGCGTTTAAAAAGGAGTTGAAGAATATCGAAAATAAACGAGAGTAAACTATACTACTAATATTTACTTTCTCAAATGAATAACGTATTCCACGTAAAAATATATAAAATAAGGAAGACTTCAAAACCCGTTTCAATAGAAAACAATAGTACTTTCGTTTAAAAAATCATATACTGGATTTTTTATTCCGTTCCTTTATAAAAAAAGGGATTTGATTATATTACCCAGGAAGTTAATTAAATAATAAATTTACTTTATTAATTAAAAAATGAAGTTTTTCTCTTTAAGCCATATCCCATAGTTTTGAAAAATGACTTACGTCCTCTTGTTTTACTTTTATATCACACACACACACAATCATTAACCATACAATATAATTAATTCTAAAGAAGAAGCACTTTTTAGGTCTTCTTTAATCACTTTTTCAAAGAAGACTTGACAATAGATTAATTATAAATTCCTTATATATTTTAGTACTTTATTCTTGCCATAAATATTTTTTTAAATATTAGTCTGTTTTAATTATGAAAAGCTTTGAATTTATTATAATTATTTTCATATTTTTTTGCTAGAAATAATTTTATTCACAGAGTACTAAAAACATACACAGCAAAGAAAAAACACACATAACATTAAAATAATTATAAATACCTATTTAAAGGAATACATGACCCTACTAAGGTTTCATATATAGTCTTTAAAATGGATACATGTATTAAATGCATACAAAATTTAAGAGTACATCGATGTTTTAAAAGTTTATATTGTAATTTAAAGTTTGTATTATAATTTAAAATTAATTAGATAGAATGCTGATAAAATGATTAAGAAGCTTTCACAATTTTGGGCAAACACTGGGCCCTACAAGCGTTGCACAAAGATGGTGGAACTGCAGGCGATAGGCATCCGACAAGCATCGTCGCATTCGGAGTAATAGGAACTACAAGCCAAAAATCGCCATGATAAATAGAAACAGAGCTGCAGGTCATGTTTCTGGACCGATTCCACAACGTGAATTTGGTATTTGCGACAGCAAGAGTTTGGAATATCTCCCCAGAACTCAATTTTGTCAGGAGTGTGGGATAAGCAAAATAAGTTGCTGGAAGACAGTCACAATAGCTTCTATCTACAGGGGTGTGCAGGCGAATCTAGACTTTTTTTAAGCACGGAAACAAGATACTCATATCCAAGAACAAGACCTTTTAATTGACTTTTTCATATCACACAAATTTAAATGACTTTTCTCTTAATGTTCATTCAATCCAACTTCCTCCTTTCACAATAACAGCCTCTACACGGTGCCTGAACCTCCCAACGGCATGAGCCACCTGTTCCCTGGACAAGTTGGCCACTGCCTGGATGATGGCAGCTTTCAAGGAGTCCACAGCGTTGTGAGCACGCTTGTTAGTGTCCCTCTCAAGGACGCCCCACAAGTAGTAGTCGCAGGGGTTGAGGTCAGGGCTGCTGGGGGGCAGAACTCCTTTGATCAGAACATGTCGAGATTCTCTAAGCACCAGTTTTGCACACCAAATGGACGTGTGGGCGGGAGCTCCATCTTGCTGGTAGAGATAAGGACTACCCAGCAATCTTCTGGATCATCCAGGGCTTCACCACAGTCTGCAGTGTCGACATGGGAACACTTGGATCGTCATTGATCATCGTCTGAAGGCGATCAATGAAGTCGGCGCTCCTCTCCTGACTTGGGATCGGTCTGGAGTCTTTCTTTACGGTGTTAGGAATCCTTCCTCGATGTCCTCCGACTCCTTGAAGGACTTGGCAATGCTGTAAGCAGTAGCTTTGGGAATTTGAAGAAGTCGATGATCTCCTTGGGCGCACGGCCGCAACGGAGCGCCACAATAATGGCCGTCTTGTGCTCAAGTTCCGAGGACATTTTCAATCTTTTTGTTATTAACAAAGCTTATAGGATATACTAACCAGTTCATACATTTTTAAGCTTCTACCCTAACTGGTTTCTGAGATACAAGTACTCAAAGTTAGTCTAGATTCGCATGGACACCCCTGTAGTTCTTTGTTTTTGTTTTTTTTTTTTACTTTTACCGTTTTAAATTACTTTTTGGGTTTGTTTTTTCGCTTCTCTATTTTATAATAGTTTCATTGGATCACAAACTTGTTAGGAGATAAGATGCATTATATATTCCTTTCAACCCATCGTTAAAATGAAAGTGACAGAATAAATATTTATGTAATCTAATAATCATTCAAAATATTATGCCATGGTAATAGATCATATCGTTTGTCCAGTTTTTAATACAACTACAATTTCATTAAGAATTTATGTTTATTGGTATTCTTATCATTAATATGCTTACTTTATTCAAAACAATGTAACACTTGTTTTTCAACATTGGGCACTGAATAGTCTTTACAACTTTATGCGTAAAATGTCAAAAAACGCCTACATATTTTTTTGAAATGAAAAAAAATCAAAAGAGCTTTTTTATTGAAAGGAAAGGATGGTATATAGATTGAATATTACTGCCAAACGACTAATCGAAAGCGCTTATTCAAAATAACTTGCTTTATTTTCTCTCCTGGTTTAAATATATGATTGTCAAGAATATTCTTCCTCTAGGTACTCATTATAGTTAAAGTACAGAAAAAGGAGTATGTTTATTTTTTAGTGGAGCAATAGAAACACTCAAAATATAAAACTCATGTGTTTATACTATAATATATATATATATATATATATATATATATTATATATATATCTATCATATATATCTATATATATATAATATATATATATATATCGTATATATAACTATATATATATATTATTATATATATATATGATATATTATACATATAATATAATATCTATTCACAAATGTACTGTTTATTTGAGAGGAAGTAAACAATTTTGTTACATTTGGTATACACGGGAAATATGACAGATTTAGACGGAAATAGATTTACCTCGAAACGAGGGAATCTAAGATTATAATAATGTTATTAAACGAGACTCATTTGTTCAGAAAATGAAAATTTTATATTTTGTATACATAATATACATATTATATTCCCTTTTCATTTCAAAGAACATTTTGTCTAATGGGTATTTTTCATTTCAGGTAATTAAAGGATTAAAAATACTCTCATTCATATGGAAGTTTGCTCTATTTACCAGATTAGAAGATAATAAAAATAAATTATTTACCCCTGATCCAAAGGGGTTATCCTACCATAATTTAAAATATGATTCTTTCAACAAAGTTATTTTTTAATCCAACTGCATAGTTTTCATGTTATAAATTTTCCCCCTTAACTATTAATATATTTGTCTTAGCTTTCAATGATATTATATTATTAAAATTGGCGAATAAAAAGTCAATTTTTTTCGAACTTATTAATAAAATACAATCTATGTTAACATCATAAAATAACTTTAGTCAGAGTTAGATATTTTCTGAGTGATTAATTAATTATGTTTAACTTCTCTATTGGGACTCCCATAGGAGATTTATAAGGCTTTTAGAAAAATAGATAGTTAAAATAACATGTAATTATGGCGCCAAAAGTGAAGTGTTAGTTCAATTATAGTTTTTTCCGTTTATTAAGGGATAATGGGGGAATCCTTTATTAGGTCTCTATAACTGATTTTTTAGTGTGTTATTACCTTAATTATACAAGGGATTCTAAAGACGATATATTTTATCTCAAAGATGTTTTTTGTATGTAAACATAACTTAACGATATATTTTACATATTATTACATTTAAAGTCTTATTAGATTATTTTACTTTTTTACGTAATATTTTACAGTATATAAAAAAGTAAAATAATCCAATAAGACTTTAAATGTAATAATATGTAAATATATCGGAATATTTAAGAGTATAAAGGGAGCTCGATAGCCGTGCGTGCTAAGGCGTGTTCAACTCTCAATGTTGGGGCGCAGGTTCGAATCCCGAGAGGGGATGGTCATTTTTGATCTACCTCATTGATAAGATCGTTGGTTCAATAGACTAATTTTAACGCTATAATGCTTATTTATATCCTGTCGGATGCAATTCTATCGAACCATATAGGCAAAAAAAATTAACAGTATACATAAGAAATTACGGAATTTATCATGTTTATTTGTGTATGGAACAACAAATGCTTGATAAAGCAAAAATAAAGTATAATTTATTCTGATTGATATTTTACAACAAACATTTTTCTATTTTCCATTAGCTGTATCTGCGGAATGCCTATAAGAGTTGATTATTGACTAGGGATTTCTTTAAAACATATTCATTCGATACTCATATACAAAAATATTTTTCATGAACCACAACTTAGCTGAGCAAGCTGTCAAGCTGAGGATATAATATTAGAAAGTCCAAAATGCAGGGATCAAATAAATATATATATCAAAACAACTTTTATTATATCGTTTCTTTGAATATACACTCTGGATTATCTAGTCATAAGTTGTTGTTTTTGCAAAACCTATGATGAATTTTATTTATCATACCTTTATTTATTCTTATAAATGGCACCAACTTCTTTTAAAATTTGCCTTTAAAGTGATATTCCACTGTATTTTATTCATCAAAAAATTGTCAATTAACTTTTTGTGGCGAAAAGAAACGAAATAAAGGTAACATTATATGTCACCGAGTCTTTTGTATTAATGCAATGAACAAAAAAATATAAAGTTTTATAAATCAAAACACTTAAGTTATATTTCTTAAAATCATAATCTTTACAAAATTCTTGTAATTTTAATTAGCATACAAAAGGTATATTTAAATATTTGGCAAAGTATACAAATATATTTCTTAAACGAGTTATTATTAAATTATGATAATAAAATAAAAATTGGCAGATATTTATGTCATACTTTAAAATATATATAACTATTTCAATATGTGTATTTTATTTATATGTAATATTTTGCGAGAGATGCAAATGACTTATGATGTAAAGTTTTGAATATCACTAAAAAATATAACGACTAACCTCACTAAAGCTTTGTTTCAAATTTTTTAAACTTGTATAAATTCAAGTTATTTGTATTAGTAAAATAAGGGGTGTATCAACAAACTAATTTTGTTAAAAATGTGTCCAAATTGTGTAGGAGTCATTCATTATTATTCAAAAAGTAACGGGCGTATCAAATGAATTATTTGTAGTAATAGTAAATATTACTTTATAAAACATTTCATTTATATATATATGTAAGACAGAATACATAAAAAACTAAGATAATGTATGAAAAATCACATAAGTAAATGTTTTATTTTACAATTTTATCTTAGGGGTTAAAAGCACTATTTTTAAACAATAAAAAGCAATTCAAAAATCTCGATTGATATACGTACTAAAATATATTACCATAGATTTGAGCTTTAGAATGGCATTACTTGCAATTCTTAAATTTCTTCATTATTGTTGATAATGTCTTCTGGTGGATGGAGGCAAGAGAAGGAAATTATTTAATTCTTTCGAAGCCAAAGTCCATGAGTAAACCGAAAGGGAGAGGATCTTCAGGTCCAGGGAAGCATATCTTGCCACTGCCGATAGGAGTACTGGCATAATATCCGAAGATTGCAAAGGGTCTTCAGAAGTAATTCGCTTCACAATTAGAGGTTTGGAATTCAAGATTGCAAAGTTTATCTCCTTTTCTTATGGGGGGGTTCATATTCTGCCAAGTCCAAATAAAAAGACTTACAAAGATTCAGTAAGATTTTGTACTGCTTTACATTCTACAAAGGCATGGAGGGTCTTATTGAAAATCTTGCCACAATCTTTGCAGAATTCTATCTGAAGTTGGGCAGTGAATTTTTTGACATCATGTATATTGGTGAGGGAGCCTATGATATTTTTCCCCCTTAAGAGAAAAAGTCCAGCAACTTTAAATATTTATTCGTAACTAAATCCACCTCATTGTTATAAGATTTTCTAGACAATTTAAGGTGCCATGGTGCTAATGTTTTTTTAAGTTATATAGCCATTTCTTGAGATAAAATGCCTGATAAAATTCTATAAGATTCATTTAAAATTGTGATTGGTCTCCAATGGCTAAAATCAGATCCATTCCCCTTTTAGGAATTAAACAATTCTCTTTTTGCTAAAACCTTTGGCATTTTTCCTTTCTTCTCCATTGCTTCGCCAATCTAAACAGGTAAGGTATGACTTGCTCTGGTAAAAGAGAATAAACTTTTCCAGTGATTCCATCCGGGACACAAGCTTTGTTGTTTTTATTTTTTCATTGAGATAAAGAGATATGTTAGCGGAAGTAAATATTTCTGAATACCCTTTAATCCAACGTTTTGCCCGGGAAAATTGCTTTCTCTATTTCCCACTATATATGGGAAGCGAGATCTAAAAAATCCCACGATAGCTTTCGTTTCAGCTAAGGATATTCCTTCATGAACAATTTTTTATGGATGTTGCATTGCAAAAACTTTTTATTTGAAAGATCCTGAACTATCTTGAAACGATCCTTCTCCTTATGCTTTGAGTTCAGCCCCCGCGATCTCGGCTATTCCAAATACTATTTTATAGTATCAGCCATAAAAGAGCGAGCAAAAATCTAATCTTTTCTAAGAACTGATTCTATGTGAGACTGATCCTTGTCGCTGTTAATCTTCTTTCTACTGAGAAGTAGTCATAGTAATGATTTTGTTGAGTTTATGGAGAGCTTGGTCCGAAGATCTCAAGTTGGAATGACCGCTTACAAGTCTTTTCTTTAAAACATTTAAAAAGTATCATACTTCAAGAACCATCTAGGGAATTTGAAAAGTCCATCTAGAAGAGCATATTTTAGGTCCAAAAAGATGAGTTTATGATCCGAAAAGAGTTCTGGACGGTAAGAAGATCCTTTCACATGACGGACTAGGGAAGGAGAAAAAAAATATGTCTATTCGTGAGCGTAAATGATCTCTTGACTATGAAAAGTCCCTATAGTTTACCTGATCATAATATCAATTAGGTTAAGTTGCATATGATACGATTTAAAATAAACTATTTGGGTATTTGTTGAAAGGCTTATCTTGGTCCACATTGAGATCCCCAATTAATATAAAAGGAATTGAGTTATTTAATTTGTTATTAACTATAGCTTTATAAAAAGGGTAGCACTTGGCGGTAGGTCAATAGACGTTTATAATATAAAAAACTAATCCGTGGGTTGATACTCGAATTAGTTGCCAGTCACTTCCAAACGAATATTCCTTTATACATACCAACACTTTTATTCTTTTCGAATATAATGAAAGTATGTTATTTCGTTAATAAAGACGATTATTATATAATTATTATTCGAGTCGCTTCTTTAAAAATATTGAATATCAAAAAATATGAAACACATAGATGACAAAAGAAATGATGAATACTAAATTATCTTTACGTTTTTTTTGGATTCTCGAACAGTTTGCTTTTAGTTATGTCATAAAGATGGTAAAGCTGAAAATGTTCCATGGACAAGATGTAAGGCCACAAGTCTTCTTAGTTGCATTATAATAGTATTAAAGAGTATTATCAAATAGATTACTAATTCTTTATACATGAGTTCACTATAGTTGATATCAAATGATTTTAGTTGAGCTTTCTCTTATAAGACATGACCTTACTTAAGATAAGTATGTGCATCCTTTGTAGATGACATCGACTTCATGTTCATTCCACTTTTCTGTATATCAATATTATCAAATCATTAATTGTACAAATATAAATACTGGAAGAAATCTAGATTACACCAAAAATGAAGAAGGAGAAATATACTAAATTTTAATACGATAGAATCAGACATCAAAACAGATTAGCAATGTGAATTCAGATATTTCAAAAATACATATAATGAATAAAGAGGTGAACTTGTTTTACTAAAAAATATTTGCCAAAGTTTATATATATATATATATATATAATGATGCAACATAATCAAATCTAATAGAATAAAAAATAAGGAATTTATTATCCAAAATCCCTCAAGATGGAAATAATCAACTAACGAATACGAGAGATGACACAGATACTCCCCACAGAATAATAATTATATCCTATCCTCCTCTCCCTATCAATAGTAAGTGCAGCAACATATTCAACAAGTAGACCAAAGAGGCTTTCATTTCATATGAACACGCAACTCCTAGAAATGAGTTTTATTCTCTAAGAGAAGAGAACTTTCTTTTCACCAAAATAAAAATAACAACACAAACATACTAGTATTAATAATGATAATAATAACAAAAACTCATAATGATTACGATGAAGGTCCATTTAAGTATAGTGTAATGTACATATAGAAAGACAGGAGGTCCATTGTAAAAGGAAAGAAAATGGCATGTTGCTACTAAATTATAATGAAATAGATGGCAAATTACAATAAATATCAATTTCAATTTACAATGCAATTTGAGGGACGTTTCATTTTGTACAAATTTATTAAATACTTGTTTCGTAATATTTAATAAAGTCATTATTGTAGAAGTAAATTTCTATGAGTAGATCCATACTAGTGTTCCCTTCCCGAGAGTCAAACCTTGTTTCCTCTACACTGAGAGTCCATCCCGGTTCCACGGAGTTAATATGCTCTCTTTTGTTCCCATGCCCTATACATATATATATATATATATATATATATATATATAATATATATATATATATATATATAACATATATATAGGTATATATAGTATTTGTGTATATAATATGTGTTTTTTCTGTCCTCCGAAATATTTATTGCTGGAGTTGGACATTGGGTAGCTCAAATGTAGCTTCTTCACAATATTGCTGACTGTTTATACATACAAAAATAATTGTATACACTTAATCAAAATACAAATTTATTATAACTTGTGTGACGATCATTAATTCATGAGACTAAAAGCTTTTCCCATGGAAGCTGAATCCCTGCCATAAATACGGCATACATAGATATATTAACAATGCTTTATGATAAGAATCTTCCGTAATCTTCTCTTGAAAGGACCTTAAGTCTATTTTTGTTCATATAGAAGGCTTTATGAATTATTATTTTAGGTAAGTCCCCACATTGTAATTCTTCAAAGATATTCTAGGATTGTTGTAAGATAGAAATGTCCAAAATGTCCACAAAAATGTACAGCTTCCAAAATTTGTGTTTTTTGTAAAAATCAATTCCCCCCTTTCTTTCACTTTGCAAAACTTATAACCAATTAAATTATAAAACTCAAATCAGTTGTGCTAAAAAATTAATAAACATTAAATCTTAAAAAATGGCAGGGCGGAAGACTGCTCACATTCAATATATATATATATATACCACTTGGTAACTGCTGATAGAAAGATAGAAAAAAAAAGAAGGGAGAGAAGTGAGGCAAAATACTCTCTCCCTTCTCTTTCTCTTTCTATCCAGGTAACACTAACAGCCGTTACCAAATGGTAATCGTATATTCTCATATCAAAAGATCAATTTTTGGGGGAGAGTACGTATTTGCTTATATCTCTTAAAGTATAGCGATTTTTAGAACACCAAACATATCAAATGAAAGCTTGGTTAACAAGCTTTAATATTTTGGTATACTAAATCATTTCAATTTAATAAGTAAAGAGTTATATGTACATTAAAAAAGCCTATCTCGCGTACAAAATGACGCATATAATGGATTATGTATGCGTCAGAGACAAAGTAAAATTTTGAGAGGATACCTTGACGCAAATCTAAGAAACACATTATTATTTATTTTTTTCATAATCGATTTCTTATAGATCAATACAGGCTCTGAATCATATGATGTAAACTCAGATTGTACTGAATTCTGAATTGATAGAATGCAACCAAGGTCATTTTTGGATTTATCATCTAAAGTTTTACTAAACTTAAAAGTACTATTTTACTCTGAAGCGAACAAGTCATCTTCTACAGGCGAGTGAAGTTAATTGATACAAAAAAGCTATGAAATAAGCTAACACACTCCATTTTTTCTTTGTTGTTACTGAAAACTTTGTTTATTAAAAAACATTAAACATACGTCTGGTAGTAAATTAGATTTCCTTTAAATTAATAATTATTATTGAAGTCTGTAACGTCCACCATTTTGAAGAAATTTGCGAAAAACTATATTTTTACTAAATTTTTAAAACTTTGACCTCGTGTCGTCTTCTTTTATCACCAAGAAACAGAAAATCCACAATGTTGCTAACATTTCAAACTTTAAAAATAAGAACAACCCTATATATATATATATATATATATATATATATATATATATATATATATGAAGTCTGTAACGTCCACCATTTTGAAGAAATTTGCGAAAAACTATATTTTTACTAAATTTTTAAAAACTTTGACCTCGTTGTGCGACCTCGTAATGTTGACCGATTTTGTTCAAACTTTGTAAGTCGTCTTCTTTTATCACCAAGAAACAGAAAATCCACAATGTTGCTAACATTTCAAACTTTTGAAAAAAATAACAACCCTAATATATATATATATGTGTGTGTGTACCTGAGCTAATAATTCAAAAACAATAAGAATTTAGAAAAACAGTATTCGTTTTATATTTAAACTCAAATTCTGAATACCGTTTATTTATATAACGGATATAAGAGTATTTATTTAAGTATCTATGATGTTGACCTAATGTCTTCTTTTTTCGCGTAGTATTTTAAAGACATATTTTAATTATACACATAACAACAACATAAAAATGACAAGATTGAGGCATGGATACTTATTATATATTTTGTAATACTTATATCATACGGTTCTTTGCATTATATCACTTTTTAAAACACATAAAAAGACAAATTGCTTTTAGTATTATGCCCATTTACTCTCATCCATATTTGTGTTTGAACACATAAATAGACGTAATAAATAAGTTTTCTATTTTTAGTACATTATATCATCAAAGTTACAATTAGTATATTTGTATAGATTATTACATTGTATCATAAAAATAAAAATTAGTATTATAATATATACAAATATATATATATATATATATATATATATATATGTATTATACATATATATTAAATACTAATATGTTATTTTTTTTGATACAATGTAATTATATATATATATATATATATATATATATTACATTGTATCATAAAAACAATGAGTATTATACATATATATATATATATATACAGGGTGGTATATATTTGATCTTACCACCCTGTTTATATATAATTATTATATATATATATACAAACTTAACATTTTTTAACTTTAGTTCCCCATGAAATGAACAAAAAAATATGTTTCATCTTTCATTTGAAAATAAAAATACTACAAAATATCAAGTTTTAATTTTAAACTATAATGTTTATTTATGTATTTTTATATATAACAACTCTTAGCAAATAAAGTCTTAAAAAATTATTTGATGCAAATGAATTGTTTCTTTATATGTATGAGTCATCATTATAAGATTATATATATATATATATTTAATTCAATTATAAATATTTTCAAAATTGTCTTTTGCCTCTTGGGAGTTGAATCTGTGCCCTCAGCGTTGAGAGATGAAAAGATTCCACTGGGACTAATCGTTTCCTTATTTATAACCATTGGGTTCGATTAACTTTTTAGATTATTATGGTAAGACACAGGACTGGGTTTTTGAATAGATTTTCGAAATTAATATTTTAAAATGATCTGAAGAATAAACTACATCTGTTACAATCATTCCGGAAAGATTTAAAAAAGTCTTTTTTCCTTCAAAAAGCGATGTAAGAAGCATCATCTAAATAATTGGATTACAAAGTAGAATCATCAAGAGGCCTCATTATTTTAATGAAGTAAGAAATAAAATAAGGGATACAAGAATAACAATAAGGTGTATGAAAAACGAGAAACAGTTTTTATGAGCAAGAAATTTTGCTTAAAAAACCCTATTTTATATTTTTAGAAATGGGCACATAGTTGTTCTATAAATATTGAGTGATAAATAAACGGTAGAAACTTTAAATATATTTGTATACAAAATTATAACTTCTGGCCCGTTTAACAAGTATATAAGTATGTTTATCTTTCATAATTCAAAGATTTTTGTTGGTTGTGCTGTGTTATTTTGAATATTCTATTTGAGTATATTTTTGAAACGTGCAAGTATAGATAACGAGTTTATCTCCTCAAAATTTTATAAAGATACACAAACATCAAAGAGATTTTTTCATTAAAGCAATATTTTTGCCTTTATATTTTTTTGCACATTTATGGTTCAAATGAGTTTTATCGATTTTCTGATATATATATTCTATCTAATTTAAATTCAGATATCGAACAAACAAGCACCCAATGTATGATTGTCCCAACATGTGTGTTGTTTGTAAACACACTTAATATTATACTTTATACATTTTTCTTGTGAATTTAATATTCATTTTCCTAAATCTTTCTTGATTTGCATAACAACATAATTTAAATAAATTTAAAGTTATACACATGAAATATTTCAAGCATGTAAGGAGAAGTAAGAAACCCTTCAACCGCCTTTTGTATATATATATATATTTAGTTTAAATGGAACTGCATTCATAAGAATACAAGTAAATAATGTTAAAAATAAGTTCAATGAATGTTTTTGATGTATGTGTGTATTGGGAGGTGAAGTTCACATTATAGGTCTCTATCACAAAGTTGTCATTGGGTATAGTTTTTAATTTAAAAAATACACAACAATGACCTTCAACTTCTTAAATGAATTGACAAAATAAGTTTTTTTTTCGACATATTTGAGTGTATAATTTGGAAATTATATTTTTGATGGCTATTGCATCGGAAAACTAAATACATTATTTTGTAACATTACTAATTTTATAGGAAAAAGTTATTCATTTCGAAGAATATTACTTTGAGCTTGGCTCTCTAATAAAGGGGGTTTGATTTGTTTTAAATGAAGCGCATATCTGAAACTCTATATTGAGTTTGTGTAGACTTTATAAAAATAAAAAAATTACTAAAAATATATTATTATTTGGTTCAAAGTTTCTATTTATTCATAATCTGTTTTACTTTAAAAGTGTTTGGACTTTAAAAAAGGATTTTTTACAGTTCATTAATTTTTTTAGTCCTGAATGTCACATTGTCTCATTGAATAAATAATATTTTCCTATGAAGATATAACAATAACTAAGAAACACGGGAAGCTCATTACACCGTATCCTAATCTAAAATAATCAAAATGAGTATAGTTATTGTTGTAATTCGATTAAACACTAAAAACAAATATTTAATATAACTCCGTTAAGCTGCTCCGAACCTAGCTAGTTATGTAATCTTGAAATTAACATATTGTCAGGAAGATCACTTCAAATATGCACATGTTGAGGCATGATAAGTACTCTATAATTATGAAGTTAATTGATGTAAATGGATAATTTTTTATTTAAGCTTATTTTTCCTCAAAAAATGATAGATGGAAGGAATATATAGAGATTGCTGCAAAGTTATAATTTGGTATCCTTTTCAATGCATTTCAATTTAATTTGTGAATCAGGTGCACTTAAAAACCATTGCATTATTTATAAAAATAATCTGACTTAAAAGAATTTGTCTACTAACATTCCTTAGCAAAAGTTATTCATTCGCAAAAACAAAGACGTATAGATGTATTGCCCAACAGATTCATTATTCAATTTTAAATTAAATTTTATCTATTTATTTGTACAATATATATACTTTTAAATTACATTCAAATAAATTTATCCAGTGAGCTGCCTATAAACATTTACAGCCATACATACTTTTTCAATTCATTATAAGATCAATACAACCAATCTTTGAGAGTAATCTTATTGATATCTCAATATATATATATAGAGTAGAATAATTTTATAAATATGATTTCAAAAACCGTATTTTTCATTTAAATATTACACATCAAGGGAAGGGTAAAACATCTTTGACGGCACTGAAGGAACAATAAACACACACAAAATGTTTCAAATAATCATGCATAAAAACATCTATTTCCATAGATCCTGAAATACTTCGTAGAATAGTAGATAGTAGGACCAGTAGCAGAAGTTGAAAATGAAGAAAAAGAATGGGAAAAGGTACATGGCGATGCGATCTATTTTATCATTGCGATGTCGCACTTTCCCTCGTACTGCAAGGAAGCCACCTCCTCCTGCAGATGACGCTCCGCTTGAGCTGTCAGAGCTGTCTCCCCCTTCAAAAGAAGGGGGTCGGTACTTTTCATCCTCAATATCTCCTCCTCCTCCGTCAGGACGATTATTGCTGATGATGTGACGTCTGCAGGTGACGGAGCCCGTTGTGTTATTGTTGTTTGCAAAAATATTATTCCCTTTCCCCCGGCCTCAGGCTCATATACCTGCTCCAGAAACTGAGTTCCTCCTGGAGGTCCTGAAGAAGAAGTCGATTGGATCCGATACGTGGTTCGAAAGGATCCCCCAGTCGCCATGGGTATACTCTCCGAGTTATCCGGCTTTCTAGCCTTCCGAGACCGTCGACTGCTCTTAGTTCTCTCGCTTTGAATGATTTTAAGTATGCAGGCATACTCTGCAAGGACGGCAAAGACGTGAAGGATACACATGACAACCCAGGTCTCCACTGCCGTGAGTCCCTCGGACTTGGGAGCATTCGCCGTCACGGAGTTAAATATGTTGACGAGGACAAGGAAAAGCGTTACTAAGAGGGCCATGCGACCTGTAAAAAAGGAAGAAAATAACAAAGTCAGTTCATTAAGTGGGAAAAAGCAAGAAAGAGGTCAAATAATCTTAGTTTGATTTAGGCTTAAATATATATGGAAGTTTTCTCGTTTGTTGTTCCTGTCTTACCTGGTACAACCTCAGGAGGAACAATGAAAGATATCCATGACACAATAACAAAAAGACCAGAAGGTAAATATGTTTGTAAAAGCACTGGAGTTCTTCTTCTATTTAATTTGATCTGAAACAAAAAGTAAACAGGAGGCGTGGATTAGAAAATATATATTTTTAGACAGGAAATAGGACATTATTTCAAAGTAATATAGTCTTAAAAAGAAATTATAAAGGATATTAACTATATTTTTAAGATTAACTTCGTGTTGTATAATCCAGGTTCCTCACCTTAAAGCCCGTCTGTGAGTAGTCTCGATTAGCCCACTTGACCATCTTATCCTCAGGATCCAATGCAGTGATATTGATTTCATATTGTTGAGCCCTTTGATTCGCAGCGTCATGTCCATAGGTACCCGTGAAAAGATTTGTGAGGCATCATGGATGTAGCTCCCCACATGAAACTTGCATTCCTATCAATTAAAGGGCAACATGAGCGGATTCTTACATATATGTGATATATATTTATACGCACACACACACTATACAATCATATTATTATGTAGAATGAGAAGCAATCTTGAAATTGATGTGAGAAAGTGAGAAAAGAGAAAATGATGAAGAAGAAAAAGCAGAAGGAGAAGAAGAAGGCTACAAAATGTAATTACAGGTATCATGATCATCATACAGAATTAATTGAACCCTCTTTCTCTATCTGTGCACGTGTAAATATATATATATATATATATATATATATATATATTGTTTGTATGAGTTACTTTTATCATGGACTATCATATGATTAACTAATATCAACAGTTAAATAATAATATTTAAGACTTGTGAGTCAACTGCTTTCCATTTTATATAAATTACGCGCGAAAAAAGTCGAGGTTTAGTGATTATATATGCTTTTCTTTTTTATTTAAATGCTTTGACAAATTATAATTAAAATGAACCTTTTTTAATGTCTTCCCTTTTCTCTTTTCATTTTTTGTCTTCTCGTATTGGGCATTCTGCTATTATGTATGGGCTGCACATCTACCTATATATACATATATATATATATATATATATATATATATATATATATATATTGTAACGGAGTTTTATGCCATTTGTTAGTTAGAATTTATCTCCGTTTGCGAATATATATAATTTTTTATGCCATATACAGATAACTAATTTTTAAGATCTATTTACGCTCCTCTAGAAATGAAAAATAATGACAGAGTCTTGGTGAAAACCTTCATCTTATAAATAATTTATATATGTTGCTGCTTCTTACTTTCTTCAATTTTCCATTTATATATATTTTTCTAAAGGTGACTCAGTTAATTGAGAGTTAGGTATATACATACTATTTGTGGAAACAAATATTTAAGCAATAGTCTGTTGCTAAATGCGATTAATGAGCTTGCATTGGAGATAATGGATTTTAAGTATAATATTATGAAAATAAAGTTTTGGTTTAAATACTATTATTATATCACAGCGTAAGAGGCATGCTCTATCATACATAAGTTTGTATGGTCATGTTAAAAGGGAAATGAAGTGATTTTGTTTATCCTTACCTGGTAGTCGAGAGGATATGCACTGAACTTCATGGGACATGAAATGATGGCCTCCGTAGAGACTGTATACAAAACAGATCGATTTTTAAATAGAATCACCCCAGAGACATCCGTCACGATTTGCCGCTTTTGAAACTGTTTGAGGTTCAGTATTTGCACGTCCGGAAGCCACATTCCATTGATGTAATTTGTGCTCCCCATGATACTCCCGTCCTCGCCCCATTTACTCGATGACTCGTCGATCAAAAAGCGGGACTCGTTCCAGGTCAAGTCAAAATAGAGTTCAAACGTCATGGATAGAGAAATGTCATCGATCCGTGAGACTTCAAAGACCCAAATGTCCACGTGGACATTGAGAGGTCCCTCTGTGGGGGGGACGACGTCCTTGTCGTAGTTGGAGGGGAGGCAGAAAGGGTTCTCGGAGAAGTCTGGGGCTTCAGGGTCGCAAATGGGGAGAACACCCCGAGAGAGCTGAGGGCAGCAACATAACAGAAGCAGTAGAAACAGGAATAGAGAAGAGAAATGGATAACATTTCAAAGGCAATCCATATAAATATATCTGGAAAGCAAGAAGGGTAAATTATTATTATTATTAAATGAGCCTTTAAAAATACGTTTTTAAAACAATATGAAGAAAATCATAATACACCACCTCATATATAGAATGCTTATAAGGAAAGGTTATATGCCCATAAACACACACACCAAAGAACACTCCTTTGAAGGATTCTAAAAAACGATATTGAACTTTAAAAGCTCTTAGATGGACTCTTAAATATTAGGGTCTAGCAGAAGTAGAAAAAATATAAAAGTGTAGGCCTGACTATCTTTCATGACAAATTTACTAATTGGTTGGCCACAAATTGACAAAAAACTATATTGAAAAATCATATGGGGCATAAGACTTTATCATATATTTGAACGGGTGGATAGTATTGGCAATAATAGGTAAAATTACCATACAAAATTACTGCAGCTACTGCAATTTGTCATATATTTTTATATGAAAATTAATTAATTCACCGGAATTTTTTACTCTGATGAATATATAAATTTATCTGTAAAATGAGGGCCATTTGGATATCTTGAGAGGAGACTATCATAGGCTATATAATATTATATTAAGAAACTACTTTGTTTCTATATTCTTTTTGGAACATAGTTTGGCAATTTCTTCGATTTTCTACAGTATATACTAAAGGGATCCGCCAAAATATCCTATAACATGCAAGATATTTGGATTTTTCACTTCATCCCATCGGAAGAAGACTTTTACGTTATAAAATTAGTTTAATGAACAGTGATTTTGCTTAAACAGTTTTTTTTTTAGTTCATAATTTTTGATATTTGAATAGGAAATCATATTTCTTGATATTTTGCTTATTTGACTTACAGCATGGATAAAGTATTTTATGACTCTTCAAAGGGGGTTAAACGAAATGTAGTTATTAGTTTAGACTTTGTAAATGTAGAATATTTTGATAGGAAATTGTATGTGTTCACAGCCAGATTTATTATTACAAATAATCAAAAGAAAAAATCATCAAGGTAATAAAATTAATTGACTTCACAAACACATAATCAAGCTCACAAACTTCCTTCAAAATCAATTCCATTGATTAATTTTTCTTTATATTCTTCCCTATTTCCTATTGTATTTCTTTCCCCCCTACTACTACTGCTACTTAAGAAAAAAGCACATCATTAATTTGAAAATATATAGGAGGTATGTAGTACATCTCTACCCGAAAGAGTGGCTTCATACCTTTATTTGTTCTTTGCTTTTTAGATTGAGAAAAATGTGGTTAAGTAAGACTAAAGTGGATGATTAATTCTTCTTCTTCTTCTCACTCTTGAGTCTTTCACATCTTTCTTAACGACACAAACATAACTGAAACACACAAAAACTTCTTCAATACTCTGATGAGACAAAAAAAAAGAAGAAAAGAAGGCTGAGAGGGAGAAGCAAGAAAAAGTTAAAAAAGGGTTTCTCCTCTCTAACCGAGTGTTCATCTTTTTATCGCCGTTGTGACTTGCTCTTTCATTAATTTCTGGGCTCTGACTATATCAATCAAGGAATGCATTCAATGTAATAGAAAAGACAAATATATACATATATATATATATATATATATATATATATATATATATATATATATATAATATATATATATATATATATATCATAATCAGGAAACGACCGGGTACCCGGCTCGGATTCCGGCTGTTTTTTGAGCGTCCCGGCCCGGAATTTAAATATTTTCTTTCGTTTGTCATTCATAAAGTGACGACGTTTTTCTTAGAAAAGGCTTTCCAAAAAAAGTCCTGGCCCGCTTCAAAATTTAAGCCCCAGCCCGGCCCAGGTTCCGGTGAAAAAGGTGTCTCGGTTGTTTCCTGATATATATATATATATATTCAATAACAAAGTATTTTGAAAATTGAATAATAATATGATTTCAAGAAAAGTAAGACATGGTTGGGGACAATTAATTATCATTTTAACTTAAAAACGAATCGATAAGTTTTTATTATTAAAATTGATAGTAGTTTTTTGAGTGTGGAAAATATTTTGTAAATATTAGATTAATGGAAAATTTCATAGCACGCATACCTTCTGAAATAGAATATTTATCGAAAAATACTTTCTTGCAAAAATTCATAGCTTATTTTATACCATTATACTTCAAGTATAATATATTTTTTATTTAAAAATATATTATGCTGTTGATTATCTAGCTGTATTAATATCGATACAAATATATGATTTTTTAATATGATAAGTCAACAATTTGAGAGGGACTCAAACATCATACTAAAAAAGTTAAAAGGCATTCTTTTGGGCAATTTAATAATAATGGAACTAAATTTTGAAGGATTGAACTGATGGTTTGATTTTTATTAATCAAAGTTAACCAATTTAAAGGTTGGATAGTATATTAAAACTCAATTTCTTTTTTTAGTAATAGGTTTTGATGTTTTGTGTTACACAGGTTTTTATGAATAACTGTTTGGCTAATTTTTGTTGGAAAAAAGTTTTAACGACATCTTCAAAATTTTATGTTATACACTCGAAGTCCTTTCTAGCATAGTTCGTTTTTGTATATATATATATATATTAGGGGGTATTATAGAAACCTAATATTATAACCCTCACAAATGAAACGAAATCGAACATGAAACACAAAAATTGTCAATAACACATTTAAGAGAAGTTATCTTATCTCAATTTTTTTTGTTTCCGGGAGATTGTATTATTAATATCAAAACTTAATCAGTAACCAAAGATAGTAGTAAACTAGAGGCATGTATATGTACACTCAGAGAGTGCAAACCTCCGCCGATCCCCACCAAATGAATCACTTGGTCTTTTTGTCATTTCCAACCCTTTACGCACTGTCTTTTTAACTATACATACTGCTCCTTTAACTCTACACACTTGAATTATAGGGGGCGTTCCAGTTCATCAAAGAGGAGAGCACAGCACAGCGAAATCTATTGGCAGAGTAGGCTAACTTGAAATATTTATTAGTATTTAGCTCATTTTGCAGCATCTTAAAGAATCACTCAGAGATGCCAAAATTTAATCACTTGTTCCTTTTGGCATTTCCAACAACTCCACAAAGTTTCATCCGAATCCGTTCCACACTTTTTGAGTCATCCTGCTGACAAACAAACAAACCAATCAACCAACAAACCAACGCCAGTGAAAACAATACCTCCTTCGGCGGAAGTAAAAGATGTGAAAAAAAGAACAGGAGATTTTTTAATGATAGTTCTTAAAATGCTATGATTAATTCCAAACAGATAATACAGCTCTTTTTTTGCCTTTTTAATATGCGTGTTTATCATCAATTATCTTCAGTAACACCGAATTATAAGCTGGTATTTCTGGTATACTGCTTTATCGCAAAGAAAAGGTTTTTACAAAAGTAAAAATTGATTTCACTTCATTTGATATAAGAATCTGCTTTCATTTAACCAAAAATGTATTTTCATTTGACTTCATTTCCTTTTTTCTAAGAGAGCATATATATATATATATATATATATAAATATACATATATATATAAATTTATCATTTGGTTATATCCAACCATTTCACAGTGAAGCTCCATGCATTTCTGTATATTTTCTGTCATTGTGTCTTAATAATTTAAAATACTTACTGTATTTCTATATTTATTTATTTCAAATTATTATTTTCAATCAACTGATGTCGTGTTTCATAGTTTGAAAAGCTGAAACGCTGTTTGTTAATGCAAATTTGAAGGGGAGTCCTGAAGGTACTTCATAAAAGTCTTTTTTTACACCTGGCCACAATTTAAAAAAAGTCTTTTATACAAATTATTTTTTGAAAGTGATATTTGTCAATTTTTAAGTGGAGTTAAAAAGTTTATAACATTTAATCCTGACGGACTCTGAAATCGGTGTAAGTTGAATAAAACAATGGGTGAAAGCTTATTTGAATAGCCCCCTCTAATAATAAGATATAAGTAAGAGTCGGGGGCTATGATAATAAATCCTTATTAGGGTTTACTTAATCCTGCACCATTTACTTTCATAATATGAAATATAGTTGTTTATGTTCATAAGTATGAAAGAGCACATATTCCTTTAATGAAGGGCATAACGAAGAGAAGCTGTGGTCTTGTTAGATGGAAAATAATACCTACTGGCCAAAAAAAGTATATCTTTCATTGTCAAAAAGGCCTGGACTATCTAAACATGTATAATTCTGAAAAATCGTTGTTAGCACTACTGAAAAAAATTATTTACCAGAAAAGCCCAAAAACTTATACGTTTAAATGAAACATAAATAAGCTTTAGTGTTTAAAATTGCAAAATACCAACTGAAATATATGCTTTTGAGTATTGGTCAGTCTATTTCAAGACTTTCAAAATTTAGTATTACAAGTCGTTTAAGAAGCCCTTACTGAACTCTTTCCTTTTGTAAAGACATGGATGGGAATATAAAGTTGTGAACTGAATTAAGTTTTTTTAGACGACGCATTTATTTAGAGGAGGAACATCCAACTATTTATTAAAATATATGAATGCATAATATACTACCAAAATAAATACGAATAAACAACAAAATGGGTGCACTAAAAGTAAAATCAAGGAATTGTTGGCAAATATTTGCAATTGATAATTTTCCAATGACAATCGATAAGGTTGTTAGAGAAATTATTTAGTCTGCTATTTTTGGGGAATTCTTTTTTTTTCACGTTTGATCTTTACATGATTTAAAATTTTATACATCAAATATGACCTCATAATATATTTATGATTCATCAGTGTATTTTTCGTAACTTCACAGTGAAATTAAATATGTCTATCTATTCTCATCTTAATTTTAATAACAACCGTGTGTAGTAGTAATTAATTATTATGAGGACTAGCTTCTCATAAATTATTTTTAATTTCTTAATAGTAAAATAAAATATGAAATATAACTAAAAGAGGAGCTAATTTAATAAGTTTATAACAGACACTTGATATAAGCAATTTTTTTGTTAACTTGAACATCTCCTATTTATTATCCTTCTAATTGTTTTTCATAGCAACACCCCAGACTTATATTAATAAAATAAAATAGACGATCGTTCTCATCTAAGAAATATATATATATACCTATATATATATATATATATATATATATATATATATATATATATATATATATATATATATATTATATATTATTTATATTTGTATATATATGTACCTATATATGTATATATATATATATATATATATATATATATTAATAATATAGTAATAAAGTGGACGATTGTTCTCATCTATATATATATATATATATATATATAAAACAAAATGGACGATAGTTATCATCTAAGGAATATATATATATATATATACAGTGTGCGGAAGCAAAAAAAGGAAAATTCTGATTGCTAATGAAAATGGTTGACTTCAACTAGAACAACAAGGGGTAGAACATGTAGCTATATTTATTCTTAAGTAAGACAGTATTAAGTGAGTAATTTTCAAAATGATCACCATTGACAGCCACCATGGCCTCGAGATGAGGTCAGAAAGCCCGGCACACTTTACGAACGTGCTCCTCTGATATGGCAGCCCACTCCTTCTTCACGGAGGCCTTCAGGGTGTTAAAACTCGGGTGAGGAGTTACACAGGCTTTGCTTTCCCCAAAGCCCAAGTTTCCATAGTCCAATGGCGCCGCATCGGGTGAGGGCGGGGAGCAGAAGTTGGCAGGTAAAAAATCTACTAAATTCTCCTGACACCAATGTTGCACAGCTTTAGCTTTGTGCCCCGGGGCTCCATCCTGTTGCAAACAGTGATTGTCATCAGGGTATTTTGCATCTATCCAGGGCTTTACCTGTTTTCTTGTTTTAATCTATAGGATTACATTATTTTTATTGCATACTATTCTGTAATGTGAATTTTAGTGTAATACATAAAAAAATTATATATATATAGGTATATATATATATATATTCATTCTCCAGTGACGTCATTGAGTAGTTACACTGCTAGGATTAAATGTTTGTTTTTGTATTGCCCAGACCTTATTATACAGACCTTGATTTTTACGATCCTAGGTTTCCATAGAGTAATTATAATGCTTTAATGCATATTTAATTCTACAATAAGTTAATTCTGTCGAGCCAAATAGGAAAAATTGAATAAATTTAACTAATCGTTTACTATCAAAATTAAAGCTTCAGCTCAAAAAACAAAACATTCCCATATTATATATAAAATATTATTTTACATATATTTAGAAGTGCCTAAATGATCCTTTTCTTTTATGGCAATTAAGAAATGTGGCTAAGTAAGTTTCCCTTTAAAATATAAACACATGCTAAAGCATCTCAAGATTTCATCTTATAGCCTTTTAGGACCTAAATATATCCATTCGATTCTTCCCTCCATTGATAAGGCTAATTGATTGGCGCAGGAACTCATCAATTCTCTGTGCCTCATGATATGCTTCTAAACCATCCATTTACAAATATATCCATCATTTAATTAAAATAATACTTATGGTTGCAACTACGTAATAATGTTTCTATTATTTCAATAAATTAGTCAGACAATTTACCCAGGATAAAGTTTTATTCACTGCCCAAAATATAATAAAAACATTTATATACAATAAATGTTTTGTATTTTGTTAAAATTTAATTTTTGTTTATTATGTTTATTTATTTGCTAAAATAAATATAGTGTAAAATCATAAGAATACACAAGAAAGTAAGATATAAAAAACATAATCTTAAGACAGTTACGTTAAAAACAAAACATAAATGAACATTATAATTGATAAAAGTTATTTTTTAGGTATAACACAAAATTGTTTGTCCACGATATAAAGGCTATCAAATTACAATAACTGTTTGATCTTCAAATAAAATAATTATTTGAATTAATTTATTCGATCATCAAAGTAATTTTGACGGGATGATGTGGATTTATTTTCAAAATAAATAGAAATGGCCAAGTGGAGTTGCTCAAAATAATATATTTGGATTTTATATTTGTTATTCGTTTAATATCTTTGAACAACATATTTTAAAGGTTTTTAGAACATGAGAGTTTGAACCAGGCCCGGCGGGATGGGCGGGCCTGAGGGGGCCAAGCCCGCCCACCGAGTAACGTAGGCCCACCCACCCACTGAGTGACGTGGGTCCGATTTTTTATGAATGTGCCAACTGAGCCCCCCCCCCCATAACAACTGTAGGGCCCCCCAAAAGCCCGGGCCTGCTGCCGGGCCTGGCTTGAACACTTTCAATTTCCTTTTGAAGTAAAAGGTGTTATTTTTTGCACAAATATCTAAATATTTCTTTAAATACTTCTTATAAGCAAACTTTCGTTAGGTACCCTAATTATAGCCTTTGCATCGTTCAATGGACTCCATTGCATCATCATCTCTTTGATGCGAAGGATTATCTTTTGTCTAAATATTAAATCCATAATTATGTTATAAATCATATTTGCATTTGTTAGAAGAAATTTTGCATGTACTCACATGCAAAATAGAAACTGCATTGCAAGTACAGAAAGGCTTAGCATACCTCTGCTTTATACTTAATCACTATAATACGATAAGAATATTGTCCTTTTATTAGCATATTATGTAGCAAAAGTCTTTTGTGGAAAGAAAAAATATGACGGCTTAATCCAGGTAATACCTATTATACGGATAGGATTGAAGGTATCCTTTGAATAAAGTTATTTATAAACTAATATTATTGGTTGTATGGTTAGTATGTACACTAATTTAGACGGAAAAGCTATATGCATATATGTATATATATATATATATATAGGTGTGATCAAAATGTATCCGACCTTAATTTATATTGGTCAAACGAACACAGCTATGGGGGCGGGACTTGCTGTGTGGTTGGGAGCATGACTACTGCGCATGCTCATTTTTTTCTACAGCTCCAATACAAGTCAGTCGGCGTCAGGCCATTCATGATTGAACAGGTGCAAGTGAGTGTCGTCGGATTTTATTTTCTTTAAAATGTCAGAAAAAGTCGAACAGCGTTATTGCATAAAATTTTGTTTTAATCTTGGTGATTCGCAAGTGGAAACAATTCGCAAGATAAAAAAAGTGTTTGGAAATGAAGCGATGGGCACCACACAGATAAAGGAGTGGTACAACCGCTTCAAAGATGGCCGCTTGTCAGTTGAAAGTGAACCACGCTCAGGGAGGCCCTCAACATCGAAAAACGATGCCATCATTGATCAAGTGAGGAACCTGGTGATGCAGAACCGCCGAATCACGATCAGAGAACTTGTAGACGAGGTGAATATTAGTTTTGGTTCCATTCAATCAATTTTGACTGACGACTTGGGCCTCAGGAGAGTCTGAGCAAAATTTGTACCAAAGCTGCTAACATTTGAGCAAAAACACCTTCGTCTGGAGATCGCACAAAACATGCTGGAAACTGTGAACGGTGATCCCGACTTTATGAACACAGTGATTACAGGTGACGAGTCATGGGTTTATGGGTATGACCCAGAAACCAAGCGCCAGTCAACACAGTGGAAGCATCCTTCATCCCCGAGGCCCAAAAAAGCAAGGCAAGTTCGCAGCAATGTCAAGGTCATGCTTACTGCCTTTTTTGACTCCAGTGGCTTAGTACATCACGAGTACGCACCACACGGTACTACAATCACCAAGGAGTACTACCAAGAGGTTCTGCGTCGCCTTCGTGACGCAGTGAGGCGCAAGCGCCCGGATCTGTGGGCAACAGGCAGTTGGAAGCTCCATCATGATAACGCTCCAGCACATTCTTCCCATTTAATTCGGAACTTCTTGACAAAACACAGCACACCAGTGGTTCGTCAACCTCCCTACTCTCCTGACATGGCTCCCTGCGATTTTTGGCTTTTCCCAAAGCTGAAAATGCCACTAAAAGGGACCAGATTTCAGACCAGAGAAGAAATTATGCAGAATGCGACAGACCATCTGAGAGCCATACCGAAGGAGGACTTCCAGCGATGCTTTCAACAGTGGCAGAAGCGTTGGGAGAAGTGTGTGGCAGCCCAAGGGGACTACTTTGAAGGGGATTAGCATTAAATACTTGTATCATAATAAACGTTTGTTTTATGACCAAAAGTCGGATACTTTTTGATCACACCTCGTATATATATATATATATATATATATATATATATATATATATATATATATATCGGGTTAGGCACCAAATTTTGTAGTAAACTGTACGAGGGAACAAAATGATAAATATATTACTAATAATTAACGAGAACAAAAACGTAAAAACTAAGAGGTTGAAGAGCCCCTTGGGCATCATGTTACTCAATATGCCCACCATTATTGTCGATAACAGCCTCAACACGGCAACGGAAGCTGTGCAGCTGTTACAGATATACTCCTCGCTCATGTCGTCCCATACCTCGCGGATGGTTTGATGTAAGGCCCTCAAATTTGGATGATACGTCTGTGTGGTGGTCTTTTCTTAGATGCTCCACACGAAAAAGGCCAACGGGCTCAAGTCTGGGTTTGAGCTGGGCTAAATGTTGGCCAGCCAGAAGTCGGACATGTGGGCGCGGTAGAAATCCTGGACCTTCTTGGACGTATGGCATGGAGCACCATCTTGGTCCATGTATAGCTTCCATCAGGGTACGTGGTCCTCCGCCAAGGCAACACCGTCCATCTCAGGACCTTGTGGTAGTCAGCGGTAACCACTTTCTCGCCGGGCTTGAAAAAGTACGGAGGCATCTTCTTGCCATCGCTCGACACAACCCCCAGCATCACTATCTGTTGCGGGTGCTTTGTTCGGTAGGTGCCCCCAACCTGGTCTAATGATTTGGCAATATACCGATCATTTCGCCTATTGAAGACGGCGTCCAGGGTGAAGATCTTCTTTTAGGAGAAAATCTTCACTCGAACGCTGGACTTCTTGCAACGTTCAAGGCGCCTTTGCTTCAAGCGATCGGTGAGCAGGTGTCTAGGAGTCCTGGCATACGATTTCATTCCCAAATCCTTGTGAACAGCCGTCCTGATGGTCTTAGGGTCCACGCTCATCTCATAGGCCATGGAATTCATCGACGATGTTGGGTCCTCGGCAATCTTGGCCCTGATGTCGTCCAGGAGATCTCGAGTTATTTTTTTATTATGCCCTCCATTTCCTTCGGCATCCGAGGTTCCATGACCAGCATTGACAGCCTTCTTCATGTAGTAAGCAGTGCGGACGGAGACGCCAATGGTCCCAGCAGCCTTTTCTGGGGTGACTCCCGCTCGGAGCAAAGCTAACAACTTCTCTAGTTTCACTCCTGCTTAGACATCTTAGAATCAATCTCAAAACTGTTCTTATAAAAGTTGTTTATCTTGATCTAAACTACCAACTGAGACCGAAAAAAAACAGTCTTAAGTAAAGTGGGAAGGTGAAATGGGGGATGGAAGTTTACTGCAAAATTTGGTTCCTAACTCTGTATATATATATATATATATATATATATGCCTTGAGGCACATTAATGATGGTAAATATACAAAAGAAGAAAATAGGAAAAAGAGAAATATAACATACAAAATACTTTAGACATGCAAACCAGATAATACTGGCAATGACATCACTATACACAAACACACACACATATATATATATATATATATATATATATATATATATATATATATATATATATATATATATTGATAAATATTTATGATCTGCATCATACAAAATAGAAGATTATGTTTAAATTAAAGTATTTTTTTTCTTGGCCAACAGTCATCATTTTATATTTCAGTCAAATCAACAAACAATAGACATATTTAAAAAAAAACTTAAAAGAACATTTGGGTAAAAATATTTTTTCTTACGACATGCATCCTTTAAATCCTTAATGTGGAGCTTAACCATTGATAAAATCCCGTAAATATCGGTGCATGATGCACTTCTCCTTGCATATAATTCATGCTGTGTTTTTGTAATTATAGAATTTATAAAACGTTCATCGAGTCCAACATAAAAGGCTATAAAGTCACTTCTCTTAGGTTGATAAAAACTTAAATTGTCGACTAAAAGATCGGAAACGGATTTATTTAAAGCACCAAGATATCTGAAGTCATAAAAAAGTGGTCACTGGACTCATTCTCCGTACGGCAAAAATAACATTTACTATGATCTTGCGTAAAAAAATTGTCTCGCACTTCGAGTGTACCAGAGAGAACGCGGTATTTAAACCACTTTTCTGATGACGACAACATATCACTTTTACATATCACACCTATAGCTAAAGCCACTGTAATATTTATACAACGTCTTCTTAAATAATTAATGAAAGGTTCCATTGTAGGCTTCAAACAAATTTTCCGCAGCTGGGAGAAAGAGGTTTCAGCCAGACGCAATCTTATTGGAACTACAGTTCTGTCTACAGACTTGTACAAGCCAAAAATAGACTGGAATTGCTTGAAAGCCATTTTATTCAGAAGCAAGGGGGAATCTGCCGTTTCTTCAGCAAAGTCAAGTCCGACTGTATTTATTCCTTTTAAATTTATGGAGCCTCTTGTAGGAAGCTCCCATCTAAGGCTCTTTTCATACGACTTAATTTTGCTGGTGCCTCCTTTTATGATCTTCTCCAATCGTCCAGAGAACTCCGATAATCTTTGCAACACCTCCCTCAGTCTGAAATATGCCCTCTCCGTATATTTTCCTCAAGAAATTTGTGAGAGATAATGACTCAGTGGTTCCTTCTCTGTCTACATATTTCGAACCCAGTATGTATTTAAAGATTTCCATAAATTTTCAAAATCTACAACAGATAGACGTATCGTAGAGGATTGTGAAGTCTTTTCATCTAATTGAGGAATGTCAATTGTATATAATTAATAATGCGGGTCGTTTCTTTATCGTAAGGTGTAACTCTTAAAAGATGAATTACTTTTTAGACGATATAATTGTTCCAAACTTGTATTTTCTCCCATACATTAAGCCTGAGTCTAGTGAAGAAGCCACACACTTCGAAACTTTACCCTTTATGTCTTGAAGATTCATAGCCGTAGAATTGTTTCCAATCCAAAATCCTAAAATATTCATATCTCCAGAAATTTTAAAACTGGCCATCCTTTTTCAATTAAGCCACCATATCCACTTATTATTTCAGTTTTGTCTGCGTTTACACAAGGACCAGATGAGATGGAGAACACTTTAAGAATCTTTAGGGTTTGCTTAAAAGATTTCAATGCCTGCAATGGATTTCCAGTAAAGATCATCGTCATATCATCTGCATAACAAAGACATTTTGTATGAAGAGGTATAGCTGAAAAACCAACTATGTTTTTATCCAATTGAATCCTTTCGATCAAACAATCTAGACATAGTATAATAAGTATAGAAGAACACGGATCTCCTTGTCTAACACCTCTTCTATTGTTAAAACTAGCGCTTGCGGTTTCAAACTGAACAATTGCTCTGGATTTGGCAATTGTAGCACCGACTAATCTAATGATGAAATCGCCAAAACCTTTCTTATATAATGTTTGAATGATAAATTTATGTGATAAAGTATCAAGGCTTTAGAGAAGTCCACTATCATAAGTGATACATCTTGCTTTGATTCTAAAAACGTCTGTGAGGTGAACGGTATACTATCCATTAACTTATCTTTATTAAAACCATGTAAATGTAAAATTGATTTAAAACTGATTTTTCATCTATTGGCTAAAACATACGTAAAAATTTTAAAAATTGAATTTGGCATAGTCAAAGGTCTTGAGTTTTTTAAAAGTGTAGGATCTTTATTTGATTTAGGAATGAGAATTATTCTTCCGGATGATGCAAAATCGGGAAAATATCCAACGGCAAGAACTTCTTCGTAAAAACGTAAAGGAATAGGAGCTAAAATCGTCGAGTATTTCATGAAAAACTCGAAAGTAAAGCCCGATGGTCCAGGAAATTTATTAATTTTTGTGTTCTTATCAATGGCATACACTATTTCACTTTCAGTAAGATGTTGCTCCATTATATCTTTGTTTTTGTCGATGAGTTTTACAGAATCATCAGCTTTACATCTCCAATCTTCACAAAAGTGTTGACCATTTTCTATACACCTTGCACAACAATGTTCTTGTGTACAATCGAAGCAGCTATACAACTTGGAGTAGTATTGTTTGATTTCCTCGCAAATATATTCCGGGTCTTTCGAAATTTCTCCATTTGGCTTAAAAAGAGACAAATTCTTTTTAGTATTTCGTCACTTCATTTCTTGAATACAGCGCAGTCTTAAGTTAGATAAATCTTTTATTTCGGCAAGCCTCAGCTTTTTTCTATAATTCAGATCCGCTTCCCTAAATAACTGATCAACTCTGAGCTTCTTTTCTTCTGTGCTCATGTCTGCCGACGTAATTTCTTCTAGTTTTGCGAGATCCTATCGTTTTTTAGTGGCTCTTATAGATCCTTTGTGTCGCAACATTTTTCTGATTTTAGTAAACATATTTTCTACAATAGAAAATGTATTACTAAATCCGATCAAAAAAATTATTTGTTTGTTTTTTGTTTTGTTTGTTTGTTTGAGGGTAAGATCCAAGAGTACGAATTGAAGTCGAGTCTTGAGTCCAGGGCGGAATCGAATTTGCGATCTTAGCCCATTCCCTAGAACACACAACCACTTTAACCATGTTGTTTACCCATTCTACCTCGGGAAGTCAACCAGGTAACCAATCTTCCAAAATTCCTAAGATTTGCTGGTATCTGCTTTAACTCTGGAGGATGTTGGTTAAAGCATTTTTGAGCGATCATTTTCTTAAGACAAAAGAAATCACACTCAGCCAACATGTGATAAGACGTCTCATCACTCTGCTGGCAAAAACGACACTCTCGAGTGAGAAATTTGTTCGACAATGACTGATGATATCTAAGAAACTTATGACCAGTTATTATCTGTATTTGAATACATAGAGATTCACGACTAAGATTAATCAATCGTCTCGATGCATTAGGGTCCGGCTTCGGAAGCCACAGTTTACTTTGTCTACAGGAGCTATCCTGTGTCCATCGGGAGGCCCATTCTCTATAGAGACCCCTCCTTATCAGGTCTGACATAAAAGAATCTGGAATAGGAATGTCCTTAAATAGATTTGATCTTAATCCAGCTTTTGCAAGTCGGTCAGCTTTCTCATTTCCTGGCCAACCTACGTGAGCTTTAATCCAATGAAGGTTGACATGGTTTACACGTCCAAGTGCATTCAAAACATTGATGCAATTGTTCACTGTACGAGACTTTACAACAACCGAGCCCAAAGATACAAGAGCTGCTTGGTTGTCGACATAAAATCAATTTTTTAGTTTGAGATTTTCTTTTTTAATAATAAGAGGGCTGCCTTTAGGATAGCCCAAACTTCAGCTTGAAACACAGTGGATTCGTCACTGAGTTTCCCAGCTGAGTTTATTATAAAAAATAAAGGATTGTACAAATGATAGCCCCATCCGATTTTGTTAGCAATTTTGCTACCATCAGTGTAGCATTGAATACCATTACTGGCGTTCAATACCTCACCTACGAAGAAGCTATCATAATTAATGGAAAATGTTTTCTTCCAACTCATTTTTAGACTCCTAGAAAAGTCTCTGTTAATACAAGATGAAATTCCTAACTTTTTATTTTCACGCCACTCTTCAAGAATATGACCAGGTTTAGACCCAATGCTCTCCCATCCATGTGGCGTGATGTTCAAATTAAAAAGTGCCTTTCTGGCCCTCATTTTTATATATAAATCTAGAGGAGGCAAATCGAAGATTACCTCAAGTCCTTTCGTAGGTGTACTACGATAGATAAAGGTTGTTCTTATCATACCAAGCCGTTGGATACGTTCCAGTTTCTTCAGGTAATTTTGGGCTCGACGAGACCAGACAATCGATCCATAAGAGATCTTAGGACGAATTATGCTGGTATATACCCATCTCATTGCCCTTGGAGTCGGGCCCCAGGTTTTCCCGACGGCGTTGTTGCAAGCCATCAGTAGTTTTTTGGATTGGTTGTGCTTGGATGTGATGTGGAGACCGAAGTTTAATCCCGAATCCAGAGTCATACCTAAGTATTTAACAGAATTAGATAAGCATATGTTAATACCATTCATATTCAAGTTCCTTATTTTAGGGGCCTTCTTCTTCTTGTGGAAGAGAATAGCCACTGTTTTATGAGGAGCAAACTCAAGGCCACAGCCATTACCCCACTCAAGAGCCTTGTTAATGGCATCTTGAAGGATACAGACCATAGAACTCGGATCCGGACCTGAAATTAAAAGAGCAGCATCGTCAGCAAAGCCAATGGCCTTCACTGGGCCCGAATCAAATAACCCCAAAAGCTTGTCAAATACAAGATTCCAGGCAATCGGACTGAGTACACCACCCTGAGGTGTCCCTCTGGTGAGAACTCGGTTCTTTCTAATACCCTTGAGTTCGACTGTGATGGAGCGACTTCTTAGGTAGGATTCATACCACTTAATAATACTTTCTGAGACTTTCCTAGCCCTGAGGCCTTCGACCACAGACGTAATGTCTATATTATCGAATGCACCAGAGATGTCCAGAAAAATCCCGAGACTATACTGACCCCTGTTGATAGATCGTTCAATGAGGTCAACCATAGAGGAGAGAGCAAAGTCGCAGCTCCTTCCTCTTCTGAAAGCATGATCAAATTATTAAAAGAACTTTAAATTATTTTCTTTTATTTGTGTATCGGTGTCTGGGTCATTTAAAAGAGTTGGATTGAGGGTCCATAATGTTTTATTCCTTCTTTCTGTTGTTGCAGTGTTAATTTTTGTCTTAGAGCTTTATGATCAGATAAGTGTGTGTCAATAACATTATATTATTTTATCGAATCGTTAATGAATCCTTTTATTAAGAAGTAGTCTATGTGTGAGGATACTTTTAAATTAAGGTATTGATTAATATACTATACACAATATTAAAAAAGTAGTTTATAAACAAATACTTAGCAAACATAAAAAGGTCCGATAGTTAATTATACATTTCACTATACTTTAAAAGACCAGAACTCATTAAAACAACGATTCACTGCCATATAAAAACAAAGCAAAATACATGGAAACGGCAAAAGTGATTACTATTTTCCTTTGAAGGATGAAATGACGATTCAATGACAGTTTATGGTTAAGGACACCAAGTCGATGACATAGATCAATGAGTCGTGACCTTTTTCTTATAATAAAATGATTTAAACGTTCATCAAAATAGACGGTTTTACAGTTCTCACTCTTAATACTGTGGTTCATGGGAGCCGCAAAAAAATCGTTCCGGATTTACTTGCCGGACCTCCTAAAATGTTCTTCGAAGAATTTGGCAACCAGCGCGCGTATTTTGATGATGAATGCAATAAAACCTATTATTCGGGGGGTGTAGAAAGGCAATATGGAAAGGCACCTGTCAGACATGAATAAATGATAAATAATGTATAGGAAACATACAATGGCTTTGATCATAAAAATCTAAATGAGATTATGAAGCACATCTAAATAAATTCCTTACATGCTCATAAAGGATAGAGTTTTGTAAAAGCTATAGCCCGGCTTCTGTTTTACTTCATCATAAAATGGATTTGTTTGGTATCTAGGTTTTTTTTACACAAGTATTATGAAGAAAACCCATAAATCATCAATAATAAAATGCATGCTGAAAAAATTATTGTTATACAATGAATAGATATGTATTTTTTTGTCAAAATAAAATTTTTGTAAAATAAACTTAAGATGATTTTTCAATATAAATTGTTGTTATATAACACTTTTTAAATTTTTATTTTTTGTATAATTTTTATTTGGTTCAAATTTAAGACTATTCAATATTTTCATGCATTTGATAATCCAATTATTTCAACTGTAATTAATTAATTAATAAAAGTACTTGCTAGTATATTCAATAATATTTTAGTTAATTTCCCTTATAAACTCAAGATTTTTGTTATATTTTTTTTCATTTTTTTAAATGTACATTTGGATTATTTTGCGATCGTTTATCAAAGTAATCATAGGACTCAGCTCTTCTTTAGATGCCGTTGTTGGGACACCAATGTTTATTTAATTGTGCCCATGGAACATATTTATTTTTGACGTCACTGGTTTTCGATTATTTGATCTATATTAATTTTAACTAAGAGTTGAAGAATATTTTTGTTATTTTATTATAGAGAAAGAGTAATGAAGAGCTTGGATTCCTAAAGACAAAAGAAAGGGTTCTCTAAGGTGTCTTTATTCGGTCCTTTCAAAGAAGAGACAAGATTATGACGTCACAGTTTCATAATCTTGTTCTGTAGCTTTTTATTATCACTTATCTTTTAAAATTTTCTATAACTAATATGGTTTTCTTATGTATTTTAAGCATCCTATATGACGATATGAGCCTAAGCAAAACTATGAAAGAAAAACTTCTCGTAATCCTTTTAAATGTTAACCGTTTCGTTTGGACCTAACTCTTATATACATCATATATATATATTAAAAAATGGCATTAATGCGGGCAAATTAGTTCAAGTAGAGAAATATCACAACAACAAGAAGAGCAACATCAAAGAACTTACAAGGAAAAGTTGTGGCAAATAACTAATTTAAAAGCTTATAATATATATAGTTGAACAAATTGTTATGACTCAAAATCCAAGTAGTTAATTTTAATTACATAATAAATGAAATTTGATAATTAAAAATAAGGTTTTTAAAAAGTTTAAAAAGAACCTGTTCATCAACATAGACAGAGAATTAATAGACACAAAAATAACAACTCAAAAGATCGCCTCTTCATGCATCAACTATTTCAAAAACTAGTGTATATATATATTGAGATTAAAATTGTTTATATTCAAATATTACATCAAAACATTCTTAAAATCAATATATATATATATATATCACTGAATTCATTAAATGATAAAAATAAAATAAATGGTTTGTCAAAGCCTTACTACAAATATCGATATAAATAGCTATTTCTTATCTTTTCCAAGATGTCAAAAAGTTATCTATATCTATTTCCCTTGATCCTGGAATACTCTAACCCTCAGGGGAAAAAGCATAATGTATAATGTATGAAGAAATAACTCTTTCAAAAAAAGGGGAAAAGAACCATTCTTACAGCTCGTGAGAAAAAAATAATATGTGGATTACATGCCCTGGTTTAACAATGGGCATCTTATTTATCCACCTTTATTTCCCATATTGTAGACTCAATATGAGGCAACCGAAATAAAGTATCTGAATAACTTTTTACGTTTATTCAAACAAAAGTAATTGGAATTTTTACAACCCTTTTTTTGCCTATATGGTCCAATTCATTAGCATTTGTAAGGATAAGAATAAACAACTGAGTGCGATAGCTCAGTGCGTTAAGGCGTGTTCAACTCTCAATGTTGGGGCGCAGGTTTGAATCCGAAGAGGGGATGGTCAACTTTAGTCTACCTCATTATTAAGATCCTAGGTTCGAGTGACTAATATGAATGCCTTAATACTTATTTATATCCACAAAGATGCAACTCTATCGAACCAAATAGGGGGAAAACCTGTTTATTTAAATAGAAGGTGTTTTAGAAATGAGTAATCTTCTTACGGAGCTTCTCAAAATCCTGATGGAGACCCTATGTCGCGATATTTATTGAAGAGACTCTCTTATCATAGTTAGTGTCCATAAATTTCCAATGATGCACAAATAATGTTGAAGTATGATAAAAGAGAAGCATTTTTTTTTTTTTTTTTGCCTAAGGAGGGCTCGATAGCCGTGCTGTTAAGGCGTGTCCAACTCTCAATGTTTGGGGCGTCAGGTTCGAATCCCAAGAGGGGATGGTCATTTAGGTCTACCTCATTGATAAGATACCTAGGTTTCGATAGACTAATTATAATGGCTATAATGTCTTATTTATATCCAATCGGATGAATTCTATGGAACCATATAGGCAAAAAAAAAAAAAAAAAAAAAAAAAAGGAGTAAGCATTTACTAACATTTTCGACCCGGATTTGCTGATGTTTCATTGAGAATCCATTTCATATACAGTTCATTGAGAACTGTACTCCAGGCTTGTGTGTGATAATCAAGGGTTATTTGTTTATTGTGTTCCCCTGAAGTGGGAAGAATCTTTAGGAAGTCAACAAAGATTAATTAAATACCTTGGTGAAATGAATATTAAGTAGAAGGCCATTGTTGTTTATATAATTTATTCTAAGAAGATCATTGAAGCCCTTAGTTGATATTTAAAACTATTCTAGACAGTTCTGTAAAAAATAAAAAACAATTATATAAAAACGAAGTACACCATTTACAAGATATATTGTTCGATTATAACTATTCATGAGTGATGGAGCACTTAATGCTCATAACACCTGAATTATTATAAAACATTTTATACGCAACTCCACCACAAAAAGTAGACATTCTATTTGCCTTTATAAATTGTATAAAAACATGCTTATTAAATTTCAAAAAAAGGTAAGTTGCATGCTTTCGATTTCAAGTTTGTGAAATTAAATTAATAATAAATCGGAACAGTTACAATTCTTGTAAAAAACAAGGTGTGTGATGTGTGGGGAGGAAGAACACAAAACAATACCTCATGTCTTTCAGAGACTGCAGAGAAGTCAACAGCTTTGGAAAGAAATGGACAAGACCTTTGAGGAACTTTTGGGGAGACAATCAACGCGGGATGAGAAGCTCTACGGTTTTCATCCCCAGTCGAAAATCTTCAGGACCGCCTCTAAGTCATTGCCAAATTTCAAACCCTGATAGCTTATGCTTATTTTACAAAATAAAATTATCTAATGCAATTGTCAACGTTGTTTTAAATGAATTTAATTTTTTAAAATGTTTTTGATGCTATTTTTTTTAAAGGTCACTGTCCGTTTAATGCTTTTTGTATGTCTGTTTTTTTATTTTGTTTTATGTATGGTTGTATTGAAAACTTTATCTTATTTGGTACATATTTGACTTTTTTATTTTATGTACTATGTTCGTTTTTAATTTTTCTCTCTGATATGTTTTTAAATAAGGATTTAAAAAAAATATTCTTGTAAAATAAAATATTTTTTGAGAAGGGAAATCAGTATTTTTACGTCTAGGAGAAGCGTCATAAGAATATAATGCTCCACATTTCATCTTTTTATCATTTGTAATTTATATTATATGATGTAAGCAGAATTTTGCAAAATATTTCGAGGGATAAATTTATATAAATAATTCAAGTGTCAATGTTGATGGCGCGTGTTCGGCCTCATGGAAAAGATCCTAAGTTCCATGCATTTATTACCATACTCCTACGTATAATATATATTCATTTTAAGCACGGATATAGGATGAGGGTTAAAAATAAAGTATGCTCATTTATCTAAATATTAAGGTCGCAGTTTTTGATTTCAGAATACAGAAATATGTTTTTCAGTTCTTAAGTATTATGAAGTTTTTTTCTGTTAAACGGAACATTAAAAGACATTATTTTTTTACAATTATAACCTCGGACTAAAGAAGTACAATTATAATAAACAATTAAAACCATAAAAAACAAAATATCATAGAAAATGAATATTTTTATATAAGGCAGTTTTCATAACAGTTTGAAATCTTGCTTATTTTTATATGCCCATAAAGAACGTATTGAACGATAAGTGAATTTTCCTTCAGCAGGAGTCACTGTGGAAGGGAGTTATCTTCAGGGAACAGGAAAGCCTTATTGATCAGACTCATTCAAAATATCCCAGGTGGGATGGTATAAAAATATTGCAAAATACTTTATTATATGAGATTGGATGCGATTCAATTAAAGCACTTAACAATAATATAAAATATGTTTTTTTGAAATTATGACTTGCAAAAATTGGAATTAAATCATTTAGGAATTCAGTACCTAACAAATACTCCATATTGGCTATTGAACCTCGAGCAGATTTTGGCAAGAGTCTTGATGTATGATGCAATGTCACACATTATAATAAAGTTGTATTGAATCAAGTGTTTGCGTTAATATTGCTTAAAGAAAGATTAATTTTATTGTATAAAAAAGTTTTTGAAGGTGCAAAAGAGCTAAGTTTTTTTTGGTTAATAAAGAGCTTAAATATAAACATTCAGATATTTTAGACTATTTATATTTATTCCATCGTTTTTTAGATACCTATATTGTATTGACCAGAACTGGTTATTTAACAATCCTTTTACAGGGTTTGTGAACTAGACATGCGAGGTACATCAATTATTTTAAGCAATGTAGTTATTTTTAAATAAATATCGAATTAAACAGTGTTAAGTCTTAACAACTATTTTAATAAAACCTTTAATATATGAAAATAATGTTTTGATGCTTGTACAAATTTCATTTGTTTGAGGGTTTAACAAACAAAAAAGATACATTAGATATTTTTAACACACGCAATTTATTTATGTTTACATTTTTAGCTGAAGCAAGAAAAGCAATTCAAATACAAATTTTAAATGAGTTTAAAAGTATTCCCTATATGAATTAAATCAGTTCGGATATATTAAACATTAAAGCATTGAATTTTCTTTAAAAAATTATAATTATATTTTTTTTTAACAGAGTGTAGGTAGACAAACGTGCTTCTATAAACACATATAAAGAATACATGTTAAATAGATTTTATGAATTGTAATCGAATTGGTTTCGAACTTTTATACAATAAATGATTTTTTCCCCTAAATGAGAGTCGACACATTAACTCAGAGATTTAGTTTATAACAATATAATTAGTATGGATCAAGCCAGAACAAGATACTATAGGAATTTTCATAGACTATTATAATTATTTATTATTTTTTTTGCCTATATGGTTTGATAGAATTGCAAACGAAAGGATATAAATAAGCATTATAGCATCAAAATTATTCTATCGAACCTAGGATCTTATCAATGAGGTAGACCAAAAATGACCATCCCCTCTCGGGATTTGAACCTGCGCCCCCAACATTGAGAATTGAACTCACCTTAACACGCACGACTATTATTTCAGTGATAAGACAATAATTGCTGTGAGTGGACATATTTGTATTCTTTGTAATGCATTAAGAGGAAAAGGCTTGTGTCATAGACTGATGAATCAGATGTCCATTAACCAAGAAGATTGATAGATTTTTGGTAATGAAGATCCATTGCTCTTGATAAATGCAGTTCGGTTCTGAAGGCGGGCCGAAGGTTTTGTATTTCACCAAAATAAATATGGTGAAAAAATCAATTAAGTCATGAGACGTTCATGTTGTAGATTTTCAACCTGAGTTTTATGTTATTTTATTCAATTTATGTTTGTTACTTAGTCATAATATTGATATATAATATTATACATATATGTTGTATAAATAATAAAATATTTTATATACGTCTATAAATATTTTACCTACCTCCAGATGAACTTTCAAATCATATCAGTATGAAGTTTATCCAGGTTTTTTGATATTTTCCTCTATACAATTGCCATTGGGAGGAACGATTTTGCCCAACGCACTACTCGCAGCTCAGTCATAGTCAGTTTTTATGAATAGCAAAAAGATTTTTTTTCTTTGCCAACAGGCTTCATTTTATATTTCAATCAAATCAACAAACAATAGACACATTTTTTTTAAACTTAAAAGAACATATGAGTAAAACATCATTTCTTACCTCATGTATTCTTTAAAACTCTAATGTGGATTTTAACCATTGATAAAATCCCCCAAATCTTTGCATGATGCACTTCTCCTTGCATATAGTACATGCTGTGTTTTTGAAATTATAGAATTTATTAAACTGTTATCGAGTCCAATATAAAAGACTATAAAATCACATCTCGTAGGGTGATAAAATTTGAAATTGTCGATTAAAAGATCGGAAACGGATTTATAAGGGGTCCAAAATATGTGCAGTCAATAAAAAGTGGTCACTAGACTCATTCTCCGTAAGGGAAAAAGAATACTTACTTCGATCTTCCGTAAAAAAATGTCTCGCACTTCGAGGGTACCAGAAAGACCGCGGTATTTAAACCACTTTTCTGAGGACGACAATATATCAATTTTTATCATATTTATAGCTTTAGCCACTGGAATATTTATGGAACGTCTTCTTAAATAATTAATGAAAGGTTCCATTGTAGGCTTCAAACAAATTTTCCGCAGTTGGGAGGAAGAGGTTTCAGCCAGACGCAATCTGATTGGTACTACAGGTCTGTCTACAGACTCGTACAACCAAAAATGGACTGGAATTGCTTGAGAGCCATTTTGTTTAAGAGCAAAGGGGGAATCTGCCGTTTCTGCAGCAGAGTCAACTCAGACTGTATTTATCCCTTTTAAATTTATAGAGCCTCTTGTAGGAAGCTCCCATCAAAGGCTCTTTTCATACGACTCAATAGTACTGGTGGCTCCTTTTATGATCTTCTCCAATCGTCCAGAGAACTACGATAATCTTAGCAACACCTCCCTCAGTCCGAAATATGCCTTCTCTTATATTTTCCTCCAG
The DNA here is from genome assembly GCA_013387185.1 of Caligus rogercresseyi. Classification (NCBI taxonomy): domain Eukaryota; kingdom Metazoa; phylum Arthropoda; class Copepoda; order Siphonostomatoida; family Caligidae; genus Caligus; species Caligus rogercresseyi. Next base: position 23,789,449 of record CP045895.1, read on the forward strand.
AAATTTGTGAGAGATAATGACTCAGTAGTTCCTTCTCTGTTTACATGTTTCGGACCCAGTACGTATTTAAAGATTTCCATAAGTTTTCTGAATCTACAACAGATAGACCTCCGTATGTCTTTTCATCAATGTGTTTTTTTTTATCTAAATTGAGGAAGGTCAATCGCATATACTTGATCTCGCGGGACGTTTCTTCATCGTAAGGTGTAACTCTTAAAAGATGAATTACTTTTGAGACGATATAACCGTTCCAAACTTGTATTTTATCCCATACATTAAGCCTGAGTCTAGAGAAGAAGCCACACACTTTCAAAAGTCTTGAAGATTCATTGCCGTAGAACTGTTTCCAATCCACGATCCTAAAATATTTATATCTCCAAAAAATTTAAAGACTGGCCATCCTTTTTCAATTAAGCCACCATATCCACTTATTATTATTTCGATTTTGCATGTGTTGTCACAAAGACCAGATGAGATGGAGAACACTTTACGAATCTTTAGGGTTTGCTCAAGTGATTTCAAAAAAATAATATATTGATATAATTTTGTCAGTTTTTCGCTGAATAGTCATATTTATGATCCATTTTTGTTCAATCAACATGCTTTATTTTTTCTATGAGTAGCAGTTGCTTTATTAAAATTAAGGGCTTCCATTCAAAGGATTCGTAACTCTAGTCGAAGCCAATGAGAAGATACCATTTGTATTTTAAAGGTGATATTAATATCTCTGAAATTATGTTCATACTTCAACAGCCGTAAATGAAGTGATGATTTATTGAATAATGTCATATGTTTTGTTTTCTATTATTACCTCCGCCGAAGTAGGTATTGTTTTCACTAGCGTTGGTTTGTCAGCAGGATAACTCAAAAAGTACTGAACAGATTTGGATGAAATTTTGTGGAGTTGTTGAAAATGCCAAAAGAAACAAGTAATTAAATTTTGGCATCTATGAGTGCAGAATTAAGATGCAAAATGAGCCAAATACTAATAAATATTTCTAGTTAGCCTACTCTGCCAATAGATGTCGCTGTGCTGTGAAATCGGGTGCCGGGAGCGTCTTCCTCTCGGAATTTCCGTCGAGGGGAACCCTCCCCCGTCCCTCTACGCCTCCCCAGTCGTGAAAAATTCGCCTTGGAAGGCTCATAAGGACCCCGTGACGGCGGAGGTTTGCACTCTCTGAGTGTATATATGCCTCTAGTTACCACTGCTTCTGTTTCTTTCAACTCTTCACATTCAAGAAACGTGTCCCCGATAGGGGTTAACCTTATCTGTTTGGGGCTGTAGGAGGAAAATGAATAGTAATAATAATAATATCATAAAACGACTTTCTCCAATTGCTTAGGCTTGGTTTAAAGCTTCACAGTTATAAATGGATTTCAAGGCAAGTTTACTTTTTAAGTTTCGTATCCTATAAGTTGCAGAGCATTTATTGTTTTTATAAAATAGATTAGTCATATACTAGAGGGTTTTTATTGAATGCTTAACCCATAAGCTTTCTCAGAATAAAGCCAAATGCACATCCTTAAAAAAAAGAATATTACGAAGCTTTATATTGAAAATGATCGTATAATTTTAAGAAATTCCCTAACATACTTTATTTGTTTTTCTTTTAGAGTAAGTGCAGAAACATCTAATAAATACGTAGTTAATACTTTTAATCAGAGGAACCAAAATTAAAATAACATTAACATATTTATTATTTGCAAAGATTTTTAAGCGACTTACTTTTCGCCATATTTATCATGGATTGGTTTAAACGTCTTTTTTGCTTTGATGGCTTAATTAAAATATGGGTTTTTGGAATAATGGCTTTGATTTTGTAAGTCTCTTCTCACTTGTAGAATGATATAAAATGGAAGGTTTTAATTCTCAAGGGGCTCTGAATAATTTATCAATACATCGTGAGGAACGTCCTACAAGAGAAAAGACTTTGTTTCAAACCTCCAGGCTCCTCCTCTCCACTTTTTAAGTGAGCATGCAAGATAACCATAATACGAAATATAAAGCAATACAACGTTAATAAAAAAATACGGTTTATATGGCAACAATTAATTTCTTCTACATGGATTGCATCATAAAAAAGTTTGTAAAATTGTTTAATACGACTACCAACTTCAATATAAAACTTTTTCCCTCGCAAAATAAAAGTTAATCCGTTAAACAAACAAAAACATATTTAGGGTAAAAGTTAATTTTCAAAATGCTACTGCTATGGCACATTATATTGTGAATGCAAATAATAATATTAATGCTAATATTGTGCTAAAAGTAGTCATTAGGATCATTAGGCAAATATATCATTTCAAAAGTTCTAGGGGCGAATAACAGGCGATTAATCCAACTCACATATTCAGATTAAAGCGTTTAAAGTAAAATAGCATAACATAAAATTCTTCGTTTTTTCCCTAAAGGAATTGGCCAAAATTTAGTTCTTCTTTAGTCCGTAAGGAGCGCTTTGATGTTAGAGCTCTTTGAAAATAATAACAAAGTCCTTTAATTTTTATATTTGGAGACGTTTTTATCTTGATATATTTCAAATCATCAAACTTAATCCCTTTAAACCGTTTTGAATAGGATTGTGACGTAATTTCATGGACTAGCGACATCTAACGTTAAAGAAAATAACCAACATTTTGGCCAATTATTTTTGTTTACTTTTCCTTGTATGCGCTACTTTACTTTAACGCTTTTAATCAGATAAGAACAATAAAAGACATTTTAAATGAAATATGAGGTTATTTTGAAATGAAGAATAAGTGTAAAGATTATATGTGCAGTACAACCAAGCATTCTTTAAATTTGGTTGACTTTCAATAAATGTGGAAAGAGCATTTATTATGCAGATAATACAAAATGCAAATCTAACCAAATCAATTGCTGTATCTCAAACTACTTTTATAAGCAATTTGGAAAAGAAAAGATGAGTAGTGAATGAAAGAAAATTACCGAAGCACAATCACAATGTGTGAGCAATAACATAATTTTCCTCTTTAAAGTCTCCAATGTGTAACTGTAAAGTGCATCTAATATATATATATATATATATATATATATATATATATATAAATATATATATATATATATATATATATATATTAGGGCTGTTGTTATTTTTCAAATGTTTGAAATGTTAGCAACATTGTGGATTTTCTGTTTCTTGGTGATAAAAGAAGACGACATACAAAGTTTGAACAAAATCGGTCAACATTACGAGGTCGCGCAACGAGGTCAAAGTTTTAAAAATTCAGTAAAAATATAGTTTTCCGCAAATTTCTTGAAAGTGGTGGACGTTACAGACTTCAATAATAATGATTAGTTTAAAGGAAATCTAATTTACTACCAGACGTATGTTTGATGTTTTTAATAAAACAAAGTTTTCAGTAAAAACAAAGAAAAATGGAGTGTGTAATGTTAGCTTATTTCATAGCTTTTTTGTATCAATTAACTTCACTCGCCTGTAGAAGATGACTTGTTCGCTTCAGAGTAAAATAGTATTTTAAGTTTAGTAAACTTTGAATGATAAATCCAAAAATGACCTTGGTTGCATTCTATCAATTCAGAATTCAGTACAATCTGAGTTTACATCATATGATTCAGAGCCTGTATTGACCTATAAGAAATCGATTATGAAAAAAATAAATAATAATGTGTTTCTTAGATTTGTGTCAAGGTATCCTCTCAAAATTTTACTTTGTCTCTGACGCATTTATAATCCATTATATGCGTCATTTTGTACGCGAGATATGTTTTTTTAATGTACATATAACTCTCTACTTATTAAATTGACATGATTTAGTATACCAAAATATTAAAGCTGGTTACCAAGCTTTCATTTGATATGTTTGGTGTTCTAAAAATCGCTATACTTTAAGAGAAATAAGCAAATACATTTTTGCACGTACTCTCCCAAAAAATTGATCTTTTGATATGAGAATATACAATTACCACTTGGTAACTGCTGTTAGTGTTACCTGGATAGAAAGAGAAAAAAAGAAGGGAGAGAAGTGAGGCAAAATACTCTCTCCTTCTCTTTTTATCCAGGTAACACTAACAGCAGAGGTAGGTACTTTGGATTGATGCTTGGTTCGATAGCCATATTATGAAGCTGGATTGTTTATTCATGCTCAAATGATATCAGTTCCACTTAATCAAAAAGGGAAACAAAATTTGACATTTAATCATGATAATTCGTTTAATTATTAAAATGTCGTGCTTTAAATAGTTTTTTTCGCTAAACTTGTACTATATATTTTTATTTACATAAAAATAATTTTGCCTCCAAAAAGCCTATTACAAGAATGAAACAAAGTTATATTTAAAACGAATATTATAATGATTTATTTTATCAAATTCACCACTAGTTTCATTCAATCTTATTTTATAAAAGTGTTACACTAAATTTTCAATATAGGGATTAAATAATTATTATTCACGGATCTAAAAACAATTGGTAATAATACCCTACCGCATTTTATTATTTTATTTTAATGAATCATGTATTTAAAAAAAAGTTATATTATTTTTCCAAAGGAATGTTGTTGAAATGCACACATTGAGAAAAAAGAAAAAGTTTTTATGAAGTGGTTTTTTTTATAATTTCTTGTATACCTCCTCCTTCAAGTTTTTGGTTGTTTTGTAAATAAAACTTGAGAATATTAAGACAGTCATATGCATTCTCTCTTAAATCAAATATTCCCTCCCTAGTTTAGATTAGAGTCCTTTCAATATAATGAAACATTCGCTTTCGTCAGTCTAGAGATTCATAAGTAAAGATAGAGAAAAGGTGATTGTTTTTTTTTTATAAACGAGAATGGTTAAAAGAAAATAGGTGTATAGGAAAACGTTGTTGGATCTTTGCAATAAGACGGCACTTCACTGCGGGGGAGTCATCAGTAAACTGAGAAAAAAACTATCCATCCTTAAAAAATAATAATTGATTCTCATCCATGTCATTTATGAATACCTTGAATGAACTATTCCACACTTTAATGTTGTAAATTGAATAAAGCAACTAATCATACTCAAGAAAAAAAGAAAGTTTATTTTGATTCATATTTCTGACTATCTGACGTAGACAAAGAAAAAAAACAGTCTCACTAAATGAAAAGAGTATTAGGATTATGTGTTATCAAGAAAAGCATTTTACCAATCCATTGTAATAACATTAGATGATTCTATTTATTATATAATTTTGTGAATATATATATATACATATATCAGTCTTGTTGATTTATCGATCATTTGTTGTCGTTCGCGAACGATGAACGACGAACGACAAAGTTTTTGACAAAAGACGAACGATAAGGATAATTCCTTATCGTTCGTAGTTCGTTTTTGGAGCAAAAAAAAGACAAAGATTTTTAATTTTCATGCGAAAAATTTCCTTTAAAAAAACGTCATCACTTTTATTCAGAAATATCTTTCTTAAAAAACGGCGTCAATTTTATTCAGAATGGCGAACGATGAACGACGAACAATTCAATTTAAAATTAACGATGAACGACGAATGACGAACGCTAACTTTTGGCGAACGACGAACGACAATTTTTCGCGAAAGTCAACAAGTCTGATATACCGGGTGTAAAAAAAGTATTGAGACCTGCATTGAACTAACCAATGAAATGCTCATTATTGATCAGGATGACGTGGTACAAATATTTTTTGTTTGAAATATTTTTGTTTGAAATATTTTTTACTTTGATGAAGTAATTTATTTGTGAATTTGACCACCATTGGCCTCGATGACAGAGTCCAACCTCCTCCTGAACCCCTTGCCCACGTTGACAATGTAGTTTTTTCTCATGATTCTCCACTGCTGGTTAACGGAGGTCTTCAGGGCCTCAATATTTGGGTGGTGGACTTGGTAGGCCTTCTTCTTAGCTTGCTATTAAATAATAATAATCCAATGGATTCAAATCTGGACTTTTTGGATGCCAAAAGTCTTTGGGCCAAAAATTCATGCTGTCACCCATCCACCCTTGTACAATCTTGGAGCCCCATCCTGTTGGAAAATATATTGGTCTTCTTGGATTTCTTCATAGTCTTGGTGATCTATGGGACCACTTTGTCCTTCAAAACCATCAAGTAATCGGCTGTAGTCAATCGATATTCAACTGGAAACCAAATTGGTGCCATTTTTCCCCTGTTGAAGCCACGACCCCCAACATCATCACAGAGGCCGGATGCTTTGTGTTGGTGATGGTCCTGATGCTGCCATTGGCCTTACCAAAGCATATCACCCGATCATTTTGCTTGTTGTACACTGGGTTAACATTGGGGGTCTTCTCATCAGAAAAAAACTACCCCGTCACCATTGTGTTTCAGATCATTCAAAAGTTTCTGACAACGCTCCTTACGGACTTGTTGATGCTGCTCTGACAGGAGCGGCCTTTCAATCCTTCTAAAAGACTTGCCACCAGCCTTTTTGATGGCTTTACCAATAGTAGACCGATAAGCGTTCTTTTCTTGGCGAAGACTGGCATCTTCATGGTTGGATTCAGCTCAAAGGCCTCCCTGACGTCCTTGGGCCTTTCTTTGTTCGGTCTTCCACTCTTTGGCTTGTCCTTCAGGTTGTCCCCCATGGCCAAACTATTTCTGACCCGACAGATTGTGGCTTTGCTAACGTTTAAGGTCTTTATGATGTCAGAGGTGGTCTTGCCGACGCAGATTAAATTGCCAATATTGGCTCTTCTTGCCTCCATCACGATGCACACATAATTTTTGTTTACAATATGCGCGTCAATCGAAAGCTTAGAGCCTGAGCTTTCAGAAAATTACCAGAACTATACTATTTAGTCAACGCAACCTATTTTACAACGCTTTAAAAAAGGTATCATTACTTTTTCCACACCCGGTATATATATTCATATAAAGTAAAACAATTAAGTATAGATTCCGTGTTTGAGTTACAGTTAGTTAACGGGTCAGAAGTTACTTCCATATTCAAGGAGGGGAAGCTGTATCTCGAGTTAGATATATTTTTATTAATTTTTTTTATCTACATTTTTTATACAAAGTCACTAGAATGAAGTCCAACGGAGCCATAAAAGAAAAAAACAAAAATTTATTTGTTTTGTACCATAATATAAATGAACCTAACATCAAGTCATTAAAATAAATATATTTGCCTGGTTAAGTACTATTTTAGGGATAGTTGTCGATACTTCTACTTGATTGCCGGCCTGTTTATGTTTATGAAAGTAATACTTTTATTTTTATTAAATGCAGCTATATCACTGAAAATCCCCTCGCTGGAAAAAGAGACACGTAGACACGTCTTCCGGTAGAATCATGAAATATATATCAAGCCTCTTACATCAAAAACTGATCAAAGTGACTATAAGGAGATATAATAATATTTTGAATTGTGCATATTTTTATGTTTTGCTTTTCACACTTCGAATTTTATAATATTTAATAGTTGATTTAATGAAATATGGGTTTAAAATATAATTTATTGTAATGCAGATTTATAGGATTTTTATTTATGTTTTCCTCCACGGATCAATTTTTACCTCCGCCAAAGGAGGTATTGTTTTCACTGACGTTGGTTTGTTGGTTGGTTGGTTTGTTTGTTTGTGTTGTCAGCAGGATAACTCAAAAGTGCAGAACAGATTCGGATAAAACTTTGTGGAGTTGTTGAAAATGCTAAAAGGAACAAGTGATTAAATTTTGGCATCTTTGAGTGATTCTTTAAGATGCAAAATGAGCTAAATACTAATAAATATTTCAAGTTTGCCTACTCTGCCAATAGATGTCGCTGTGCTGTGCTCTCAAAGAGGAGAGCACAGCACAGCGACATCTATTGGCAAATGACAAAAAGACCAAGTGATTCATTTGGTGGGGATCGGCGGAGGTTTGCACTCTCTGAGTCCTCTAGTTTAAATTATAATGATTATTTATTTTAACACATTTGCTCTGGATTTTATCAAAATATTTATTTCTTAATTTATATAATAGAATAACTAATTTTGTATACAAAAATATTAACCCATTAATGCCGAAAATTATCTGTAAAGAAATTTGCCTTAATTTTTAAATTATATGAATCAATATAGTGCTATAAAACATTTCGAACAAAAAAAAAGTCATATTTTATAAACATTTAAAAAATACGGCCCGGGCACATATGTGCCCACCCGCATTTAAATAATGTATACAGCATAACATATTTTAGTATATATTCTATTGACTACAGCTCTTTTTTATTGAAAGTTTACATATATATTTATTTATTTGAAATAATTTTATTTTGTGTGGTAAAGTTCCATGCATTCTGGATGCAAAGGAACATTACATTTTTTGCAGATATGAGGAGTTCTTCCATTTCATTCTCGGCATCTACTTCTCGAATGCACTCCTCTTGCTGTCCAATTATTACCTTAATTTAGTCGAATACTGTTTGTAGCGCTCACCAATGAGTACTTAGGTCCTGGACGCTTCTTTGCAACCCCATAAGTTTTTAGGACCACATTGGCTAAATTTCTCGAGAAGTCCAAGAAACTCAGACAAGGATTGCCCCGTCTACTGAAGCGCCATGCATTGACAACCTGTGCGTTTAGGCTCCAAGCAAACAAAGGCCACCACCACTTTTTTGACCTTATCCTTACCCTATATGCGGCAATTTGCTGGTCAAAAAGGTCAACACCAACCATGTTCCGATTTTGCGTACTAATAGAATTTGGCATGTCAACTTCAACATACTTCCTCTTTTTTTTATCCCACCGTCTTGCTTTCTGTAGTGGTTGAGCTCTCATTTTATTTGAAGCCACACTAACTACCTGGTTATCCTTCCACTTGACAATCGAGACACAACCAATAAATGCCTCGTCCATGGATCCTCGAGATTTCTTTTTCAATAGTTGTTTTGTCAACACTGGAGCACCACCCAGCCGATCTTCACGAAGAGTTGTGGTGCAGGCAATTCCATTCCGTGATAATTCTAAAAGCATGGGAATGGATCCGAAATAATTGTCACAGATGACGTGTTGCCCTTGGATTAACTTGGTCTTGTTTACCATTTCCAAAACGACATTTGGACCATGACCAAACCAATGATCAGGAATGTTGGTGAAGGATCCACAAAAAGGTTCGACATGTAGCAAGGTACCGTCAACAGCACAAGCTGACCACAACTTGAAACCAAATCGGACAGGTTTTCCTCGGATGTATTGCTTATCCCCATGCCGTCCATAATAGGGGACCATTATTTCGTCAACGCTCATAAACTCTCCGTGGAATCTGTTATTTTTCATCACTTTATGCTAGGGACAGCTTCACTTGAATGCCGAATGGGCACATTTGTTCCCACTCTAAATGTTCATACATTTATTTTTGAAAAAACATTGATAACATATATAAAGTAAATATTTAAAAAGAAGCTATATATTTTAAGAATCGTTTTCTTTAAAAATTATTAAAATTCATTCATAAATTTAGCTGTTACATACCCATTAGAACAATACGATTTCGGCATATTTTCAACGTCCTCAAACAAGTACTTTCAAACAGCAACTACCAGTACATTATTTTTATTATTATTAAATAATATGGGCTATCTAATGTAGGTAAAGCTGTTAAAAATAATATTCATCTGCTTGAACTTTGAAATATGCCTTAGTTGTGTTGTAATAACGCTTTTTAAGCTCTGGGAACATATCTTCCCAATCGGCATTAATGGGTTAATACGGAATATTAATATTTTGAAATATGTACACAAAAACACAAAACTAATTATGTATTCTTCGAATCGTTATAGCCGGTGTTTAAATGTTTCTTCGGCAAAGTTTGTTATAAAATACATCTAATTATATATTATTTTATATAGGTATGAATGGGATTACAGAAGTAATGTATTACTCTGAAGGGGGGGGGGGGGAATGTGTTTTCAAACTCTTTTAAACTCAAGATAATTGGTTTTTTTCGTTGATGTAAGCGAGTTATACATATTCGTTTAAGGGAATAGTATTTTTGTATTCACACGCGACAGAACTGTGTTTCAGGAATTTCTCAAATGCTTTAATATTAAAAACAATAACTCTTTATACAACTCTTATTTTATTGGACTAAAATTTAGTCTGATGAGCTGAGGTCGAAAATGGGCATGCAGTCAATGTTAACAAATATCCTTAGTAGATTTATTTTAACTTTGTAAATTTATAATGGACTACATTAGCAGATGTATGTAGTTGAATTAATGTAATTTAATAAATAGAATTAATATTCATCGATGAATAGCAGGTTAAAATTGACGACTTTACAAGCTGAATACTTTATTTTCAAATGTAATGGATTGGTAGTCAATCTTTTGTATAAGACGTTATATTTAAAAAAAGATAAGGTAAATTATAAGTTTTTTAAACATAATTTTTTTTCGTTTATATTCAGTTCTTCCCCATTAATAAGTGGGCACAATGGAATTGTAAATAGTCATACAAAATGGTTGTCCAATGCATGCACATGATTTTTGATGAAAGGAAAGCAATAATTAATATACAAGACACACCTGATTAATGGATAATTTGTTTGATTTTTGGGCCATTAATTTTAAAATATTTCAGTTTTTGTGTGTTGATTCTCATCCACCAATTTTGTTACATCAGCAAACAAGCCGTGAAAAGTATAAATACGACCTGAAAGTTAAATCGTTCACATATTTTTCATTAACTAATGCAAGGCTGATGTTTTTATATCACTCTTCTTCTTTGGACTTTTTAATGCATACAAAACTTTCTTCTAATATGAACAACATGTATTTTGGTTCAACTAACTCAGGCCAACTTTGACCCTTCGAAAAAAGTATATTTTTATTATTTAATATTCTAAGTATTTTACTGCTTCACTGCTTTTACTGTATACATTTCGTTTGGAAATGTATAATGTATGTATACACTTTAATATATTTTTTTGTGTCCGAAAATTACTTCGAATTGCCTCGTAAAATAACTACTACCAAATCAATTTTATCACATTGATGTTCCCTATAATTATTTTTGAATCAATCAAATAAATATTAAGTGTCTACTAATATGCTCAAGAATCCCTTTTTGTGTTATATTGTATCGATTTAACTACGAGCAAGTCTGCAGAATCTTACTTTTAAGCCTTGAAAAAGCTGCACCTCAGAATATTTACACACTAATCCATTAACTTTTAAGGTTTTTTTGGGGGTTTTTTACTCCTAGATAAACCCCACCACACCAGACCTTAATCTGGTATCAGCCGGAAGATATCTACTCAATAGCATCTAACTTTAATATTAAATACTTAATATTTATTTATTTTTTATTAGTTGGTCCTCCAAGGATAGGTTTCTTTCTTGTGCGACCGCCGTCTATTCAGTCCTCATTGTGTATCTATAATCGTTAATCAAATGATATGGAGTTTCCTCATCTTCTTCATAAGTCTTCATGTTGAGTCCAATGATTTCAAAATAATAAATGGATGTTTTAAAGTTAAAATGACACCTGACCATTGCGACGATGGTGGATGTCTTTCGTATTTGTTAATTTTTCTTCTGATAAAAGGCGCATAGATGAATTGTTTTGATTGTCGACAGCTTCCCAAGTTCTCCAAACTGATATAGATGTTTTCCTAAGAGTCACTTGGGTCTGGCAGATAGAGGAAGGAACAGCGACAGGATCCTCTCTTAGCATGCCTTCCTTAGTAGTCGACAAACTCATTTCCCGTGATATATGTGTGACAATATGAATAACTCTATGAATAAGCCGGCTACTCACTCCATGAAGTTCTTGACCCTGTTGATCAGGAGGTCTGTCATGCGGTGGATCAAGACTAAGCATTTTCTTTCAATAAAGAAAGAAGAAGAAGTCAGGGATAACACCAAACAGAGAAGACACGCCACTCCGTCCAATGCAAAGAGATGACATAGAGAGTCCTGCTCCTCGAAGATTTGCGAATTATAGCCCTTATATCCCACTATAAGGGCAAAAAAACAATTCAATCGAAGACTCAAAACACTCCTTCACACTGACGAACACAAACACTGCAGCCAAACTCCCTATACTAATAGTATGTAACCATTATACAGAGCAATGACAACACGTCTTATCACAGTCAAGGAAATACATAAATATGTGTGCCTCTTGACCAAGCCAATGGTGATGTCAGAGTTCTCAAGGACACTTTTTAAATATCTAATTCCTTCACTAAGCAATTTGCAAGGCCGAGGTTTGAGGCTGCCAATAGCAGAGTTACTATCAGAAAGAATATGCAAACTTATAGCTTAGGGGTTATTATAGAAACCTAATATTAAGATATCAAAATTAAAAATATCAAAATAAATAATAACAAAAAAGTTTTGCTTCATAACGAAACCTTTGAACGCAATTTGGAGGGGGGGAGGTAAGGGGAAGGGGTCAAACCAAAATCCATTTTTTTACGATCATTTAGTTTATTATGACGCAACTTTCGAGGGGGGTGAAATTTTGATATCCTAATATTAGGTTTCTATAATACCCCCTGTTATAGCTGCTATTTCCTAGCCGGAAGACTGCTTGCCAAATTTCTAATGGCTTCTACTTCAGCTTCATATACATCAAAATATATATTACATCATTTCAATAACATCGATCAAAGCTCATGAGGAAATACAGTTTTGGTTTGAAGGATGATATTCGTCTCTTTGAATACCTGATGCTCACACCTCAACATTTTCTCTCTTTTTTTCAACCAATCCTGTTAAGAAATTTAAAACTTTTAACTTCTCCTTATTGATAAAAGAAGGACTCCAATGTAATACGACTATTTAGTTGGTCAGGCTAGAAAAAAGATTCGAAAAAATGGTTCCATTGGGAAGTGGATGAATATACTTAATGATATAGCTGAATAATATTTTTGTAGCAATATTAAATATATCATTTCGTAACTAACATGGTAACACACTCAAATCTTAACATGGATGTAATAAGGAATAAAAAGATCTTACGTAATAAAATTAAGCACAGTGTCAAATGGAAAGTCTAGGATACATCATCGAATAATATTATATATATATATATATATATATATATATATATATATATATATATATATATATATATTATGTATATATCAAACTTTTTTATTGGTCGTTCATTTGTAATCGTTCCCATCAAAAACGATTTATAAAAGTACAACACTGTCAATGAAAGCACTTTTTTGGTGATAGGGGCAGAAATCCATGAAGATATTTTTGAATAAGTACAAACTTACAAGTTACTGTATGGTTTTTTAAAAAGAACGACGAACTATAGGAAATATTTATTGTCATTCTTTGTTCGTCAAAATTTTTGTCGTTCGTCGCTTGTCAAAATACAAATGAACGGCAAATCAACAATGTTGAATGAATATATATATATATATATATATATTTTGTTGTTGTTGTTGACCAAGGTTAAATATTCTCTTGAAAATACACAAATCGAAGATTGAAAGCAAAATAACCATATTTACTCATCTCTATGCGTTGCAATAATGGATTCATGGTTTACTTTTATGCTGTCCAAGAAGCACTTTTGAAAGCCCTCATGCGTAATGAGAAGTGTAAATTTTCTTCAATCCCGTCAAGAAATTCCATAATCTTTTTGTATAAAGTTCTCCATCAGATTTTTTTGGGATCAAACACTATATATGTTCCTGAAAATAAAACACATTCACCTATCATTTATATTTGAAGGTAGATGCATAAAACTCCATGTATTGATATATTTTTTTAATTCCTTACGAACTCATTTACATATTTCTCGAAATAGAATAAAAACATACTAAAGAAGGCTTTTGATTATATTTAAATTTATCTGATGAAGAGAAGATTAGGCTTATCTAGTCATTTTAGTGGCAATTCTTTTTTTTTTTTTTTTTTGTACACCAGTACAACAATTTTATATTTATGTATATATACTACACGACAATAACAACAAAACTTTCAAAAAACCAAACCTTATAATAAAATTTTAACTAAAACATTAACATTTTAAACTATAGGGGGGGGAAATTTAGGGGGGCTCTTAAGATATTAAAAAAAAATTGTATTAATAAAAAAAACCATTAAGTATAGATACAATATACAAAGGACAGCAATTATGTCAATAGTTTTTTCATTGTTTTATCAACTATTTCTTTAAAATTTTGGGGTATGGGGATCCTTTCTGTTCTCAATTTGTATAAAAAGAACTGGGTCTTTGCCATGATAAAATTAACCTCTTCCTGATGCAGACCGGTATAAAAGAAAACATAGCTTGTACGCCGCAATTGTAAACCTAAAAACTTGTTTAAAATATATTGAAGATAGTTTAAGACCTCCCCTATCTCTGTACACTCTAAAAGGAAATGTTTAGATGTCTCCAAACAGTTATTGCAAAAGAAACAATATCTTTCCTCCTCCGTCTTTCCATAGATACTGCCCAGGGTAAGGTATTTAAGAGAAGATTAGGCTTATCTAGTCATTTTAGTGGCAATTCTTTGTCTTTTGATTTACATTTTCATTTCTTGAAGGATCAATATATGGCATGCGTTGATGCAAAAAATATATTTAGTGTCATATTTTATGTTATTACTTTTCATCTCCATCAAAACTTTTATTAAGACTAACAAAAAAATAATATATATATGCCAAAATTATATTTTTCAATATAGAAGAGGGTTTTGATAAATTAAATACTTTGATACTTCCTTCGTCAAAATATTAAATGAAGGACAAAAAATATATTGTTAATAATGCAAAACTTGAATAAAATATATACTGTATGTTTGACTTTTTATAACCATAAAATACTCTAAAAAGATATTTTGTACAAGGAATATTATTTTATATTAAAAAAATCGCTCCAAAAACATTAATAAAACAAGATGCCCAGAGATCTGATTTACATATTAAGTCCAGAAAAATTCATGTATTCAGAACAGTACTTATTGTTTTCCCTAATGAGTGCATTCTTGTTTATTGCTTCGTGTCATGGTAAAAAAAAATGTTTTCCAAGACATATAAGCGAACTCAATATGAAAAACAATATAGATATTTTTCAATGATTTGATATATATAATCATTGAAAACCTTAAAAAATCTTTTAATTTTTAAACAAACCCATAAAACCTGACTACTAACTGGCAGACCACGGTCAAAATGCAGAGCCACACAGCGTCCTATTCGAATCCCAAATCTAAAACCATAAAATCATTGAGGGATTTAAAATCATTTATTTTTATTGAACATTTACATAATTCAGAGTTATGTGGCGGCAATCTATATTGTAGACAGGCTTGTGGGCGTTCGCAATCTTAGCGTTCGTCCAATCACCCGTTCGATTTGTATTAAAAAACGTTTAGGCGTTCGTCCGTTAATATTTTATCGTTCATCCGTTCGTTTTGCCGTTCGACCGTTCGTTGCAAAAATATCAATCATTTCCTATTCCAAATTTAAAAAAATCAAAAATCAAATTTTATCCCAGAATTGGCATTTATAAGGGTCGATGTAGACAACATGCAAAAAAACGGAATCATTTATTAGGCTACTCCAGTTTGTTGGAATCTACATATAGTCATTATAGTCACAGTTTTAAAATACTATGATTGTCTATTGTGCCTTAAAAAGTTTTTTGAATTATTCATCAAGGTTCAATATTAAACAACTAAATAGTTTTTTAGTGTGAAATTGCATATTGAAATTAACATTGTTATTGTTATAAATTAGATTTCTATGCAAAAATTATAATTTTCGTCATATCTTTTTTTTATTTTCCCTACTTTTCTTTGATGAGAAAGTAAATTCATGCATGAGTAATGCCATTGCATTTTACATATTTATTTATGCCAAAAGAGAAGTTGAAATTATTGAAGAAAAAAAAAACCTGCATATACATGAACTCATTTGGAAAAACTCCTAGTTGGAATGAAAGAGAAACTTTAAGACATCAAAAGTATATATTTATCTACGCTAAAGAGACTTAAAACTTTGTAGGGATTTAACCCTTTTGTAATAACTTTTAAATTAAACGTCGTAGACTTGCCATATGAGAGTACAAGTGATATGAAATTCAATGCAAAAAGTAAAATAGCCTCATTTCAAATTACTTTTATTTTCGTTTTTGTGGAGTTTGAAATTTACTCATTGATCACACCAAATCTTTTTATTCCGTTGACAGTAACTTTGATTATTTTGTACGCAGAAAAGGCATTGGCATAAGAATGCAGGAATCACTAGGATTTCATACATTTTTTTGGTTGATTTTACTAAATGTATGTTTGACAATTGTGGAATCAAAATATAGTCGGCCAGTCGCACATATGAAAACAATTTCAATTTAACCCCGAAAATTTTATACAAAGCATCCGCTATTCCCTGGCTTGCAGAAAAAGTTTTAAATGAAGAAAAGTTCTGGCTCAACAAATTATTTCACAAATTTTACATATCTTCAATAATAAGACCTAAATCTCTCTTAGGAGGAGGGCTATCTCTTCTCAGGATAATTTTACCCAAAATCTACTGCAAGGTTTTTATAGACATCTCTTGCCGTCCTGGAATTGAATGGAGGGCTACATTTTCTGTAGATCCCATTTACACGTGGCTTATGCTTGGCACAAATTGTATTAATTCCCATTTAGAAGAAATTTCTCCCTGGATAGCGTCAGCTCATAGAGTTTTATGGAGTGGAACTCCTTCATTTACAGCCTCTTCGACCATTGACGTGATTCACCAAAATCGGAATAATAAATTTACTTTCAAAATCTTTTACATCCTAAAGAATTCGAACTTGTCGCTATTAAAAACAAAAATTTTATCATTACATGATTTGGAAGGCACCATTTTTAATTGTGGGAAATTTTATTACTCTCTGAAAAAATCTGATGTAGAACATCAAGTACCACAACCTTGGCACTTGAAAATGTCATTTTAAGACAACTACAAAAGTGAGGCTGTGGAATATGTAATAGATTTATTACAAGGTAAACCTTACCTCCTGGTAAAAATAATTATGTCATCTATGACAAAAATTAAGGACCCTAAGAAATTCACAGCGCAATTGCAAATTTCGAATGACTGTATATACTTCAATGCTCCATGCAAGGATTGCGGAAAATTATTTAACTCCGTTATTCATGTGTTTGCTGAATGCCAGGGACTTCGCTTCCTAAGGGAAATAATTACCTGTAACATTGCCAACGTGGGTGAAACATTGTGACACCGTTGATTTTGTTTGGAGTTACTTCGAGTTTTTTGAAAGCCTCTCTGAAAACACGTACCCTTGAAATGGCTATTTCAAATTGTAAAAGCCGAATTGCAGAAAAACTGGCCATCGGAATACCGGTCCATGTGGAAGAATTTCGGGTAATTCTTATATCAGCAGCTGCAAGATATTCGGCTTTTGCCATCAAAATTCCAACGTGGACGGTTCATCGTGGGAATATGCGGTAAATATTATCAAGTATTATCCCTCCAAACACTACAAGAAACTACAACACTGGCTATTACGAATACACACAAAGTTTTTAAAGAAGTAAATATTCTTAATTAGACTTTTTAATACAAAGTATTTTGTTGTTCTGAAATTTTAATTAGTTTATATATATATAAATTAAAAATTATGCTTTATATGATTTTATTGTTGGTTTAATGTTTGTTTGTTCATGTTTTTTAAATATTGTTTTGATACATTGTTAGGAATTTTGTTGGACTTTTCTTAAGAGTATTAATTTTAATCTATTATTTTAATATATATATTGTTTTTATAACTACTCTAAATAAATTAGTAAAAAAAACAATTTCCATATCGAAAAGGTATGGTACGATCCATAGAAGGAGGATGATTGCATTTACAAAGAATGTTTTATGCAATAAAACTGAGGTAAAAATGTAAACGAACCTTGACCTAAAAGCTCTGTATTGTTTTACCTAGTTGTTTTGCATTTTTTTTAAATTCAGTTAATTATCGTTCTCTGACATAATTATACTTAAAAGAGCAAAAAAGTCTTATATTTCCAATATTCAGGAGAAATTCATTCTTAAAATCTTTTTACGATATTATATTTATAAATTTAGTACAAGTAGCAGTATCTTCTCTATATTAACTGATAAATTGTTTAAAATATTTATGTATTAAATTTCATTAATCAAAGCTTTTGTTTAATAAAGTTATATGTAAAAAATTGGTCAATTGTACAATGAATACACATGCTATTTGATTTTTTTGTATAATTCAGCATTCCAAATATAAAGTAAAAGCCAAATATCACAATGATTCGGAATATACAAAGTTATAAAGGTAGAATAATTTTGTATTTGTAGTAGACTATTTTCACTTTTCCCCATGCATTTTAGACTGTGCAATTGGGAACATAGAAGTCCAAAATAGGAGAATTCTTCTTTCTTTATGCAGCTGCAATTACAGAATCACAAATCAATTTTCAAAAATACTTTTGGAGATTTGACTTCAGTTAAATAGTTTATTGTTGAAGGTTAAGATATCAATTTATATATATATATAGATAAATATCTACCTATATTTAATACAAGTTTTTTTTGTTGAAACATTATTTACATAGTATCACTAAGTAAAACGTGCAAACAAATAATAGAATGAGGTTTTTGTAATATAAACTGGTCAAGTACTTGTGTGCAAAGGCTTAAATGCCCATTAATATTATATGGTGCATTAAAATAGTAGGTTAAGTTACATCCAGTAAAAGGTTAAGAAAGTCATTTTTCAATGGCCTTTAATATAGGAAGGTACGCATCAACATAACCTAAATTTATTTCCATTCTTTGGCCAAATACTTCAATGGGAAGTTCAGTCAGCTTAGCTATTGAAATAAATTCGAAATAGTTGCCACTAAAAAGTTTTTTCTTCCCTCAAGAGACAGGTCTCAATATTAGGGGATTATATAAAATACTCTTTGCAAACAAATCATCTCCTATCTATTTTGGATTTTATTTGGAATTTTTAGTTTGATAATGGTAATAATATGAACAATAAAAGAAAGAACAGAAACAAGATAGAAAAAGCTATGACGATTAATTAAATATACATAAGCAAATGATAATAGTTTATCTTTCCGGAGCTTTAATTGTAAAAGAAAATCGGGTTTCTCAGCAACTGCTCCATTTTATATACGTGCATGTATGTTTTGTATATATTTTGCAATAAAAATAAGTAAAAACCATAGAGGTGCATTGACTATAAAAAAATCATTGAGACCAATAGAAACAACCTTTATTCAAGTAGGGAGGTAAAAAAACCGATTGCAATTGAAATATGCTTTCCAAGTTTATTTGAAAATGTTTGGTAGCTCTTTTAACTTCAATTATTTTGAAGTTTTTGTGATTTCCTTCCTGCACATATATTAATCCAGGAAACGACCGGGACACCTTTTTTAGCCGGACCCGGGCCGGCTGGACTTAAATTTTTCAAGCCGGGCCGGGACATAATATATTTTCGTTCCTTCGACATTCTGAAGTGACGACGTTTTTTAGAAAATAATCTCCAAAAAAAGTGACGACGATTGAAGTCCCAGCCGGTGTCTAAAAAACCGGAACCCGAGCTGGGGCCGAAACCCTTAAAAACAGCCGGGACCCGGGCCGGGCCAGGTACCCGGTCGTTTCCTGATTTAATCCAAATAAAATATTATTTGAGACGGATAGTTCAAATGAGTCAAAAATAAGGTTTGGCATAAAATCTGAATATACGTACGTATTTGAGCATTTCAAGTTATTCATAAAACCTTTTATCGTTCCTAAGACTTGTAAAGAAAGAGTTCATATATCATACTCGATGCTTGAAAAATGGTAGAAGTTTTTTGATAGGGACAATCCAAGAAATTAAATACGAGGGGACTTTGTGAAGTATACTTTAATCTGAGTGATATGTGCCCTTGAGAATGGATAGAAGATAATAGCATATGCTTGGAAGGAGTAGTGATTTTTGGAACGAATGCAGTGACCAAAAACACAATAAAATCTTATTTTTATGAATGTTTACATACAATATATTTAGATAACCTCGTAATAAA
>CP045895.1:23809550-23830481 GCA_013387185.1 Caligus rogercresseyi
ATAATGCATCTTATCTCCTAACCAAGTTTGTGATCCAATGAAACTATTATAAAATAGAGAAGCGAAAAAAACACAACCCAAAAAGTAATTTAAAAACGGTAAAAGTAAAAAAAAAAAAAAAAAAAAAAAGAACTACAGGGGTGTCCATGCGAATCTAGACTAACTTTGAGTACTTGTATCTCAGAAACCAGTTAGGGTAGAAGCTTAAAATGTATGAACTGGTAGTATATCCTATAAGCTTTGTTTAATAACAAAAAGATTGAAAATGTCCTCGGAACTTGAGCACAAGACGGCCATTATTGTGCGCTCCGTTGGCGGCCGTGCGCCCAAGGAATCATCGACTTCTTCAAATTCCCCAAAGCTACTGCTTACAGCATTGCCACGTCCTTCAAGGAGTCGGAGGACATCGAGGAAGGATTCCTAAACACCGTAAGAAAGACTCCAGACCGATCCCAAGCAGGAAGAGGAGCGCCGACTTCATTGATCGCCTTCAGACGATGATCAATGACGATCCAAGTGTTCCCATGTCGACACTGCAGACTGTGGTGAAGCCCTGGATGATCCAGATTGCTGCTGGTAGTCCTTATCTCTACCAGCAAGATGGAGCTCCGCCCCACACGTCCAATTTTGTGCAAAACTGGTGCTTAGAGAATCTCGACATGTTCTGATCAAAGGAGTTCTGCCCCCCAGCAGCCCTGACCTCAACCCCTGCGACTACTACTTGTGGGGCGTCCTGCGAGGGACACTAAAAAGCGTCTCACACGCTGTTGACTCCTTGAAAGCTGCCATCATCCAGGCAGTGGCCAACTTGTCCAGGGAACAGGTGGCTCATGCCGTTGGGGGTTCAGGCACCGTGTGGAGGGCTGTTATTGTGAAAGGAGGAAGTTGGATAGAATGAACATTAAGAGAAAAGTCATTTAAATTTGTGTGCTATGAAAAAAGTCAATTAAAAGGTCTTGTTCTTCGATATGCGTATCTTGTTTCCGTGCTTAAAAAGTCTAGATTCGCCTGCACACCCCTGTAGTAGAAGCTATTGTGACTTGTCTTCCAGAACTTATTTTGCTTATCCCACACTCCTGACAAATTTGATTCTGGGGAGATATTCCAAACTCTTGCTGTCGCAAATACCAAATTCACGTTGTGGAATCGGTCCAGAAACATGACCTGCAGCTCTGTTTCTATTTATCATGGCGATTTTTGGCTTGTAGTTCCTATTACTCCGAATGCGACGATGCTTGTCGGATGCCTATCGCCTGCAGTTCCACCATCTTTGTGCAAGCCTTGTAGGGCCCAGTGTTTGCCAATTGTGAAAGCTCTTATCATTTTATCAGCATTCTATCTAATTATTTTAAATTATAATACAACTTAAATTACAATATAAACTTTTAAACATCGATGTACTCTTAATCATGTATGCATTTAATACATGTATCCATTTTAATACTATATATGAACTTCTTAGTAGGTTCATGTATTCCTTTAAATAGGTATTTATAATAATTTTAATGTTATGTGTGTTTTTTCTTTGCTGTGTATGTTTTTAGTACTCTGTGAATAAAATTATTTCTAGCAAAAAATATGAAAATAATTATAATAAATTCAAAGCTTTTCATAATAAAACAGACTAATATTTAAAAAAATATTTATGGCAAGATAAAGTACTAAAATATATAAGGAATTTATAATTAATCTATTGTCAAGTCTTCTTTGAAAAAGTGATTAAAGAAGACCTAAAAAGTGCTTCTTCTTTAGAATTAATTATATGTATGGTTAATGATTGTGTGTGTGTGTGATATAAAAGTAAAACAAGAGGACGTAAGTCATTTTTCAAAACTATGGGATATGGCTTAAAGAGAAAAAATTCATTTTTTAATTAATAAAGTAATTTATTATTTAATTAACTTCCTTCGTAATATAATCAAATCCCTTTTTTTATATAAAAGGAACGGAATAAAAAATCCAGTATATGATTTTTTAAACGAAAGTACTATTGTTTCTATTGAAACGGGTTTTGAAGTCTTCCTTTATTTTTATATTTTACGTGGAATACGTTATCATTTGAAAAGTAAATATTAGTAGTATAGTTACTCTCGTTTTTTTATTTTCGATATTCTTCAACTCCTTTTTAAACGCTTAAGAACTTTTCAAAGTTGGACCATTTTTACACAATTAACACTTGTGAGTGTCATGGACATGAAACACTTTTTCACCAGATGACAATAAATATTTTTGCCAAAACATGAACAACCAAATATTTTTGCGATATAGTTCATATGATGCAAATAGATATTTTTTTTACAAGATTATATAGGTAGTATTCATGGAATGCATTGATTTAACATTGTTTCTTCTGGGTCGATTTTACGACCAATGATGATAAACTCAAAGAAAATTATATGAAACAGTTAAACTGATCTATAACTTTGGAAAATACGATGTAATAAAGGCAAACATCATAGTCAAGGTCAAATGCGAACTCTTTAGTGTTAGACACTAACAATGAGGTTGAAAAAACTTATAAATATTCAGGCATATTCAAATATTTAATTGATTAATAACCTTGAAGATGTGTTATGCCTTTACTTAATATTTAAAAAAATATCCCTAGAAGACTTCTCAGTCTTTCATGTTCTAAAGAAATTTCTTTAACTGAACGTTTCAAGGCATGAATAATGTGTTCAAATACAAATAAGCGACCATTCTGTTTGGGCTCTAAAGCAGAGAAAACATGCTGGATATGGGATCTCTATCGATAGAGTCGACAATTTTAAACTCTAAGGAAACATCTGGCTAGCTGTTTGACTAAGCGATACGCGATAGGATCAAGGACCTTCGCTTCATCATATTATCAGCCGCTGCTCGATATTCAGCTCTTCGGATACCATAGCCAAAATCTGATTCTTGGATTATTCGTTCGAAAGAAATATGATTTTTTCCGTTAACCTCCAAGGGATGCTCCAAAATTATCTAAAATATTTTAAAATTGTATAATTATTCAGATTTAAATGAGTACGATGTTTATTTTTATATTAAATTATATGTTCATGATAACTAACTTCCTTGCTGATTGCTCTTTTGTGGAGTAGTAATTTTAAACTAATAATGTTTGTACTCAATTTATATCTTTTAAAAAATATATATATATTTTATAACTCTAGGAAAAAAGATTAAATATATAAACGATTGTGCTGAAGTTGGTTGGATATGTAAATGTTGATACTCATTGAAATGGAGTCGACAGGCAATCATAGATAACCTTCTATATGCATCAACAAATTAATGACTAAATACCCTTCTACCTCCACTTATAGGTATTCCAGCATCAATGTCTTGAAAGAGAAAGAGAAAAGAAACTAGCTTCTTGACTTTTTATTATCACTAAAAACAATGATAACCCCCATTCCAATGGCGTAGGGCAGTGACTACGGGCCCCAATGCAAATTATGTAGGACGGGCCCTATCACAGCTCAAGCAAAAAAAATTTTAAATAGTTTTTGGGCGATTTTTTTTCTTTGAAGGGAAATTATTTATCATTGAGTAATTTATTCAGTGGGTTCTTTCATAAATGAAATGCATATATTTATTAATCTCTTTTTAATATATATATATATATATATATAATACCATCTCGAATAAGGGCGCTGAAGTAGAAGGAGATACCGGTAATACTGACCAAACACTGGTGGAGTATCGAATGAGGACACTGGGAAAGAAGATAATACTGACAGCAACACAACAACGGCCACATCATCCCAAGAAGGTAAATTAAAATTAAATTTTAAACAAAAACGAGGTCCAAAAAAGCAGTCAAAGATCGATCATTTCTTTGAGGAAGCAGCCGAAATCCTTCTTGGCCAGTCACAACCTTCGAAGGTAAATAAAAACAACTAATGATAAGTTGCACATATATTAATACGCAGCACTGCAAAGCAGCAAACTCAGAGCTAAAGTTAAGAACTTCTGCTATTGCATTAATAACTGAACCATATCTCTGTAATGGCTCAACAAAAAGCCTTGCATTAAGTGGGTATACTATCCATAGTAAACACGGATCTAGCCCGAGAGCCTGCATTCGAACTGTAAACCATTTGAATGCATGGTCAATTCCAGAATTTTCTGAAAAGGACGTTTGTACAATATGTATAAAAATAGACGAGTCCTTAACATATATTAGTGTTGCTTATCTTGATCAACAACTACCTGTAGAAAATGAAACACTGCTTAATCTCATTAAGCACTGTGAAAGTAAACAAGTACCACTTTTACTCACTATGGACTCTAATGCTCATAATCGCCTATGGGCTAGTAAGCATACTGACACAAGGGGAGAAAATCTAGAGAAAATCATAGATGAAAATAACCTTGTTGTTATTAACGAAGGAAATGAACCAACATTTCTCACCCAACGAGCAAGTTCAACCATAGACATTACTATGTTAAATCATCATGCCTTTAAAAAATTTGAAGTCTCAGGATGGCATGTAGACCTTAGACCATCTATGTCAGACCATAGATATATAGTTTTCAACTTTGGTAGATATAAACCTATCACCGAAAAATCAAGAAACTTGAGGAAAACTAACTGGGACATGTTTAGGAACCACACAGATGCGGCAACTCTACCTAAAATACTTCCCTCCCCTAGTATCATTGACCAATGTGCAGAATCATTATATGAGGTCATAAATAAGCGATACAAATTGCTTGTCCTTTAAGAAGCACGATAAAATCTAAGTCAGTACCTTGGTGGACAAAGCATCTTGCTACTTTGAGGCACAAACTCAGAAAATTGGAACCCAAACGGATGCAAGCTTCCCATAGAGAAAAATATTTACTTGCTAAAAGTGAATATCGGACGGCTCTTAGAAATGAACAAAAAGATTCTTGGAGAAAATTCTGTAGTAATGCTGAAGGTCCCAAAGACATTGCAAGATTAATCAGGGTTCAAAAACCAATAGACAACCCAATTGGTCTCTTAAAAACGGATCGTGGTTATGCACAGTCACCTGCTGAATCTCTAAAAATTCTCATGGAAACTCACTTCCCTGACTGCAAAATCGGCGTAACTTTTGAAAGACCATCACAAACTAATAATTTCGGGATTGATTATTTGAACTATGACAAAGTGAGGGAAGCTTTGAACTCCTTCGGAGCACATAAAAGTCCAGGACCCGACGGACTTAAACCAATTATATTACAACACCTAGGAGAAAATATGACATGCTACATTACTGATCTTTATAAAGTTATTCTTAGCACTGGATATACACCGAAGAAATGGCGTGAAATGAAGGTTGTATTTTTGCCTAAACCAGGCAAAGATGATTACAGCTCCGCTAAATCTTTTAGACCTATCAGCCTTTCCAATTACATCCTCAAAGGCTTAGAAAGAATAGTACAATGGAAAGTAGAAAAAGTAATTCCATCTTTTCATTCTCAACATGCCTACACAAAAGGCTTTTCTACAGAGACGGCACTATCACAAGTAACTGATATTATCGAAAAATCGATATATCAGCATCAGTGTACACTTGCTGTCAGTTTTGATTGTACCGGTGCATTTGATAATATTCAATTTCATTCTGCCAACAAAGCAATGTCGAAACTTGGAATTCCAGTGAGCATCACATCCTGGTATAAAGACCTCATCAAAACTAGGATGGTGAAGGCAGAAATAAAAGGAGAAAGGGTCTGCATCACCCCAACGCGTGGAAGTCCTCAAGGAGGAGTACTTTCGCCTGTGATCTGGAATGCCGTGATGGACACTCTACTTACAAAGTTCCACAAAGGTGCAATCAAAGCAATTGGCTATGCAGATGACATTATCTTATTAATAAGTGGAAAACACCCACAAACACTTGTCAGTAAAATGCAAGATGCAATAAATATTGTACTGGACTGGGGAAGATCAAATGGCTTGACCTTTAATCCAACAAAATCTAGTGCTATAGTATTCTCAAAGGCATATAAACTGAGGTCAAAATATTTTCCACGGTTACAAATGGATGGACAGGAGATTGAGTATTCAACACGCTTGAAATACTTAGGTTTGTATTTGATCAAGGACTCACCTGGACAGAACATCTGAAGGAAAAAGCTGCCAAGTGCTCTCGCTTATGGAACATGGCAAAAGCAATCATAGGTCAAAAGTGGGGACTGACGTCTGATAAAGTTATCTGGCTCTACGAATCAATGATTAAACCAATCATATGTTATGGTTGTCTTGTATGGGGCCATACTATTGCATCCAAAAAAAGTGGAATCAAAATACTAACCAGTGTACAAAGGAAAGCACTTTATCAATCACTCAAACACTAAGGTCAACACCTACCGCAGGCATGGAGTCAGCTTTAGGTATTATTCCACTCGACCTATACGTACAAGCACAGGCAACAAAGTCCAGATGGAGAACAAAGCATTTTACACAAGATACTTGGGATGGCATTGGCAACCTCCCACGACGGCGTGGACACCGCTTTTCTAGTGATAAACTGCTTTGTGAAGCAAATATAAATGGGCCTAGTGATTACATAAAAGGTGACCTAGTCTGGATAAATAATAATCGTATAGAATGTCCGGATACAATAATCTATACTGACGGTTCTAAAGACCAAGACGGAAATACGGGCGCAGGATGGGCTATCACTAGGGGTGACATGACTCTACATCATTCACTGGCGTCATTAAAAATCGAGGCATCAGTATTTCAGGCTGAGGTCCTCGCCATTTCAAGATCTGTGGAAGACCTTCTGAAACTGGAAAAACCTACTAGGAATATTGTTGTACGATCCGACTCTCAATCGGCAATTGCGGCTCTCCTCAATCCACTCACGAAGAGCTGCATAGTCAAAGAATGTAAAGAAACTTTGATAAGAGCAAAAAAGGAGAAAAACATATACCTTGAATGGTGTAAAGGTCACAGTGACATAACTGGAAATGAATTTGCCGATTATCTTGCAAAAAGTGGCTGTGAGAGTCAAAATCAAATATGCACTGGAGTACCGCCGAGCTACGTAAGAAGGCAGTAGATGGTTTGTTTTATCAAAGGTGGAGCTGCCGTCACAAAAACAGCGTAAATATGAAACACACTCGTCTAATGTTGAAAACTCCTCAACAAAATACGATCAAATTTCGACGAGAGAATATGAAACTGCTTGTTCAAGCAGTCACTGGCCATGGACCTTTTCTCTCGCACTTGAGTAAATGGAAGAACATCAGTCCAATTTGCGATCTCTGCACGGAAGAACCGCAGACTGCAGATCACCTCATAAACAGATGTCCCGCTCTGTCCTATGAGAGGCATGAAGTTTCTCAAGAGGAGGACGAAAACATTAGAATAATCAATTTATGCAATGTAAAATAATGAAAAATATTATTGAAAATAATTTAGTATTTAAGTAGGAATAAGTATATGTACATAGGTATTATTATCATTATTATTATTGTTGTAACACAGATACCCCGTAGTGTGGTTGTGTTCTCTACTTTAGTGTTATATGTGCGTTTTCGTGTGTATGTCTATCGTGGATGATAGTAATAAATATCAACAAAATATATATATATTATTAAGTCGCTGTTTGGGCGCTTGCATTTTTCCTTTCCAGTAGGCCTACTTTTCCTTGTTATAATGGCACACGGCGAGCCTTGCGTTGTGCGAAGTCCTCGATGATTTCTTTAATGTCCAACTCCTGTGCTCGTATGTTTTCAATGGACAGAATAGCCAGTCCACTAAGCCTCTCCTGGGTCATAGTACTCCTCAGATAGTTCTTAATAATTTTTAATTTTGAAAAGGATCGCTCAGCTGAGGCCACTGTTACAGGTATTGTCAAGAACAACAGCAAGGCAGTACATACATCGGAGAACGTGGATGTTATAGACTGATTATCCAAAAGTAGCATTTTAGCAAGCTGTAACACAGTCATGGAGGAAGACTCCTTTGCAATCTTCTCTCTGAAACAGGTCCT
Source organism: Caligus rogercresseyi (assembly GCA_013387185.1). Taxonomy (NCBI): domain Eukaryota; kingdom Metazoa; phylum Arthropoda; class Copepoda; order Siphonostomatoida; family Caligidae; genus Caligus; species Caligus rogercresseyi. Next base: position 23,817,515 of record CP045895.1, read on the forward strand.
AAATGACACGAGCTGAGCTGGAAAAGCCTTTCCTATGTCCCTGTTGTAGTGTTCAGAGATACGTTTTGCCTTGTCATGAAGCTCATCGTCGCCTGCCAGCTGTAGGGTGGTGGGGTGCAGCGCCTCGAACATGTGTGAAACTGCACGCATAGATTTAAATCTCTGGGTCATTTGGTTGATTATTATATCCAAATTGGCATAGAAAATGCTCACTCTGAAATAACTTTCTGGATTTGATAGGCGTTCATCTTCAGCGAGCTCGTCAAAATGACGTTTAACTCTCCTTGTTCTGACATTTTCAAAAGTGAGCTGGATCGGATTATGAGCTCTCCCTCCCCATTTAGTTGCGAGAGTCTGTGTCGTTATTTTTGCCTCCTCGAAAGCATTTCGATACTCGGACATAGTCTTTATGGCATTCTCCAGCAGACCCACTGCCCTCATAATGTCCATTTTAGTGTCTTGGAGCAGTTTGGAGACGACATTCACACTCTCCAATATCTTGGTCTGGAGAACCACAAGAAAAATGAAATTAAATTTCTCCATCTCTTTCTTCAATCCCGCTGCTACTGTACGCTCATCCTTTGTATCACTTGTTAGCGATATTTTTGTTAGCGTCTTCATGACGTCAACATATCTGTAGCGCAGAGCTGCAAGAGAATCATAACGAGATGACCAGCGGGTAGGGCACAGTCGCTTCAACGTGACACCAGGGTGAGATGAACCATCGGATGAAATAATCCCATCCAGCATGGCCCACCGTTTAATACTGTGGCCAAAGAACGAGTAAATATTTTCAACAGTGCCATAAAACTTCTTGAGCTCAGTAATGTCATTCACAGCATCATTAAGGACTAGATTTAAATTGTGGGCTGCACAATGTACATAAGTGGCAAGTGGTTCCTTTTCTTTAATTCTCGCCTGTACACCAGAATAAATCCCACTCATGTTAGCTGCTCCGTCATAGCCTTGCCCACGACACTTAGAAAAATCAAGACCATTTGCTTCAATGCTCTTTATTATTGCTTTTTCAAGCTCACTAGCAGACGTATCCGTTGTCTCCTTGAAGCCCAAAAAAGCTTCTGTTATTTTTACATCAACAGCTACATCCATTTTATTCCTGACTATGGTTACATACCTATATACTTGGCTTAACTGGTCGTGCCTAGACAGATCCTGTGTGGTATCCATAATCACCGAATAAAACGGTGCTTCGTTTATTTCAGCTGTTATGTCCTGTTTAACTCGCTGTGCCAATATATATATGATCTCGTTCTGGATATCGGGGCTAAGGTACTTAACTGAGCCTTCAGGTCGACTTATCAGCTCTTTAAGCACAGGGTCGTAGGTTGCCAGCAGATGGATAATGGAGAGAAAATTCCCGCTGTTTGCCTGTCCCGAACGTTCCCTGTGCCCCGGAATGAGAGGTTGCAAGTAGCCAGCATTAGTGTCACATTGACAATGCGTTCTAGCACTTGTCTCCAAAACGCAGCAGCGTTACGCACATCCCTCTCCATTTCCGCATCAATTGTAACGTTCAGTTTCCACTGCTCGTACACGTTACAGGCTATACAATGCATTTGGGAGGATTCATGGATATTTATCTTTTGAGCTAAATTCCCCCAATCTCTAACTCCATTCACCCATGCCTCCTTAAAGAATGGTGAACTACGGTCTCCAAACAGCCAACATGGCTCGCAGTACGCACGGTCCAATATAAGGGAGTAGCAAAGCCACCTACGAGGGAGTTTTATACCAGCCTTTGTTCTGGTATGGTAATGTGCCACATTAAAGGAACGCCTTTTTCCTTCATCCATTGGGAATGGACCGCTGGGTTTACAAGGCCCTGTAACTATAATATACCGTTTTAAATCGGCAGAGATGTTTTCGTCATATAGCCCCCTGTCTGTGGGGTACTTCGGCGGAGGCACAAGGGGGCGCTGCGAGTGATGTGTTGTTACCACTGTGTTCCCATTCTCTTGTGTCGCGTTAGCGGCCCACGAGGTACTCGGTCCAGGTTCTTCTGATCCTCCTGTGGCTGTGACTGTGTTTGACACGGAAGCCGCGACTGTCCCCAAGCCTAGGGTCTCGTTAGTCCTGCATTAATACAAATAAAATGAATATGTTTATCTACCTATTTGTAATATATGTCCTTCAAAGTTACCTGCTTGACAGTTCAGGGTGTTTTGGTTCCTCATGTACCGCCGAGAGCGAGTAACACGGGCCTAAGCTAGACGAGCATAACACTGATTCATCGGCAGCAGCAGCTAGGGAGTGCCGGTCCCCGGGTTCAATGACAGCGGTTTGTCTGCCTTTAAAAAATGCATTTAATTTGGGCAACTTTGCAATTTTGTCAGCCTCTTCTTTCTTTTGTTTTCTTTTCTGACTGCCGCTTTTGTGCTTATACGCTCCTCCTGGGCTAGGCATGATGAATAATAAAGGACTTGTCAGCTCAGATTATTTTTGTTTGCAGAACATAATTTCCTAACTAGTTAAACATGCAGTGAGAATTTTGTACCAAGTAAATTGTCTCATCAGGGCAGGGAGGGCTGGCCCCTTCACGTCGTGGGAGAGGTGCAAGTGCATTGCAGGAGCAATCAAAGTCTAAATACCAAGCCTTATGTAGTAGCTAAAAAAAAAAAAAACCAGTGACGCAATCGTAATGAAATAAATAGTAAAAAAATATTCTAAAGAATTAACATGACGTCACTGGTATTTATTGTACTACTTTCCTTCTTCGGCTGGGGTTTATTTTATCCATAGAGATATAAATATATAGAGTGCTAACCTACTTCATAAGAGGGGGGGGGGGGCGAGCTGAAGGTACTGTCAGCTGTTGTCTTTTATGCTCCGGGGATCATAACTTTAGATACTTATGTAGTGTTATCCTTATTAAATATTTTAATTGCTTATTATTCATTATTTTATTAAGAGAAAATGTTTTTAAATTTGTTTTTCAATCACATCATTCCATAACGCGCAATAATGTTTTTCTAACTTTTATTATAACCTCTTAATATAAAAATAGTTCTTAATTTTATTAATTTATCCCTAACAGTAGAGGTTTGAAACGACGTGCAATCGAAATTGATAAAATATGGGGGTAATTTTAATTATGGTTATCATAAATAACATTCATAAAGGGTACATATCAATATTTATCTAACGATTTTTTACAGAAGGAATTTTGACAGAAATGAATTTTTCACGCTAGGAATTTTTGCAAAGCGGAATTTTTACCGAAAATATGTAGAATTTTATTTACTGAAATGATTATGCATTGGAGAAGGTGGAATGGCCGTGAACCCTAGCATATATTAACCCTAAAGAATCCCCCTTCAAAACGCAAATACTCCCGACGCCTTCGGGTTCCGGAATGGGGTTCGGAATTGGAGTATCTCGAATCTGATGACTTAAATATCCCGTGGAACCCCAAGGAATATGATTTCTTTTAAATATTCTTCCCTTACTTATTCCAAGTTCTTCAATGTTTTGATCCCCACCTTTCTTTAAAATGTTCACAATCGACACCTTCATTATTTTCCAACTGTAAGCACTCTATATATCTATATGTATATCTATGAAATGAGTATCCTGTTATTATATAGGTCGGTAACTCAGCTAGTCAGAAACATTATAGCCAGCAAAAAAATGACAGAGATAGTGAGACTCAGACACTAGACCGGTCATTGAATTGAAAAAATATATTTATTCTCATTATGAATTTCATGTTGATTTTTTTTCTCTTTCCTTCTTATTTTTCTTTCTTTTTCTCCCGTTGGCTCGGGCCCCTCATCCCTCGGGCCCCAATGCATATGCATCGGCTGCATTACTGGATGCTACGCGCCTGCCCCATTCCCTTGCATTTGTGATTAAGAACTCTTTAGATGGCCTCTCCTCCTCTTGCATTATGCCTACCACTTGTTTTATTGTGGAGGAAAAAATATTTTGACAAAAATAGAATAAGATACATAATGTATGCAGTGACATATTATCATTGGTTCGTACCCACATTATGCTACAAAATAAATATATTTAACTTCTATTGCTATAAGTTATAAATATACTGTCGGTAATTTTTTCTGGATCCATCAGCCACTTCGATTATAAATAATATCTAAGATACAAATTGAACACAAACAATATCAGGCTAAAGTTTCTACTTCACAGAAGAACAATTCATCAAGGAAATTTTATATCATGATTTATAGTTAATATAGATAAAAGCTATAAAGATAACAAGGAACAAATATATATATTTCCTTTAATTTGAATTTTATAAATTGTCCTAGCAGCAAACAAAGTAACATCTATAAAACTCTAGATAGTCTTTATGTCATATTCTATTGCAAACCACAGCTTTATCATTAGTTAAAATTTCCTTATTTGATCATAATTTACTTTTTCATAATTTTTTGAGTTATGAGCTTATATATAAAGCATTTATTATTATCATTAGCAGTTCCCAACAAATGACAATGTTATAAGTAAAAAATTTATAAATAGATCTTATTATGATTTAAAATTGTTACCATGGTAGAAGAACAAAACTATACAACATTTGAAATACATTGGTATACAAAAATGTATATACAAAATTAAGATTTGATGATCAATTGAGTAGTTTTATTGACTTTGGTTGACCGAAGTATTATTCGTCTTATGACTGATATAAAAGATAACTTTGCCTAAATTAAGCTTAATATATATTTCTTCCATGCATTGATTTAATGCTTTCTAATATGATTGAATTTTTACCCGCTCAAAAACATGACAAGCCTCCTTTAACTATTAGGTATCGTTCTAATAAATATTTTTATGAAGGGATCATATTTTATAATTTGTATCATATTGTATAGCATAATCCACACAGTAATTATAATGTTTCTAAAACAAAATATCTTGGAGATAATTATATTTTTTATTGAGTCATCATAATTACAATACTTATTACCTCCGCCGAAGGAGGTATTGTTTCACTGGCGTTGGTTTGTTGGTTGGTTGGTTTGTTTATCAGCAGGATAACTCAAAAAGTACAGAACAGATTCGGATGAAACTTTGTGGAGTTGTTGGAAATGCCAAAAGGAACAAGTGATTAAATTTGGCATCTCTGAGTGCAGAATTAAGATGCAAAATGAGCTAAATACTAATAAATATTTCAAGTTAGTCTACTCTGCCAATAGAAGTCGCTGTGCTGTGAAATAGGGGGCCGGGAGCGTCTTCCTCTCGGAATTTCTGTCGAGGGGAACCCTCCCTCGTCCCTCTACGCCGCCCCAGTCGTGAAAAATCTGCCTCGGAAGGCTCATAAGGACCCCGTGACGGCGGAGGTTTGCACTCTCTGAGTGTATATATGCCTCTAGTTGTAGTTTGTATTTTATAGCACTATTAACAAAGATATGCATACACTCTTGGTCGTATTTTCCAGAATGCATTTAATGTCTATATATGTATAACAAGTCCTCATAAACATATAAAAACTTGAAACATAGAGCTCATTATTCGATGCACTTTCTTAATGAGATTATTTCAGGCCCTTAAATGGATCATGCAAAATATAAAGGACTTAAACCAATATTTAGATTCTATTTCTGCTTTCTCACTCTAATATTAAAATACTATAAATATTAGAGACAAGCTGAGGAGGATAGCATTATATATCCTTAGCGTTTTTCTTAATTAACATTCCTGTAAAAATATAATCAAGTATATAATTATTATATTTTTGGTTATTTTTAAACGAATAAACTTCGAAATATTGTTGTTGCATGTTAAATTATATTTTGCATTTTTTTATCTCAATGAAATCAAGACTATTATTGATAATCTTTGATTTCGGAGCAGATATGTGAAAATGAGTTTATACTTTTAGATCAAAATACCTTTGGAAGAACATCAAACAGTTTTAAGAATATTTTATCGTTTTTATTCTTAATAATATATATGAAGTTTATTATTCCGTCAATCAAACTAAGGTTCGATATCTGTATGGTAATTTTGAGATCTGATATTTATCCATATTTTGCTGTAATAAACATTATTGTTTATGAATGCTAGTTGTATTTTAGGCCATTTTATCACGTATTGATTAAAACAACAATAACTAAATATAAGATCCTAATAAAAAGGCTAATAAGATGCTCGTCTTGTTAGATGATTCATTTGACTTTAGATCCCAGTAGATATGATAGCGTTGTCGTCTCACAAATGGAGCAAATTTTTATTGTATTAAGACCAATTAATTTGATTAAAGTTACAATTTGTAGATAAAAGTTGTAATGTTGTGAATTTCTATACCAAGATTGAAGTATGTACCAAATTCAATTAAAAGTGGGCCTCTTTATAAATAGTTTAAAGGGCTTAACTGCTTCTCTTTTCTTTTCTTTTTAAACACCAACTTGCTTTATTACTTATGGATGACAGACATAAAACTTCTTAGAAAAAAAACCTCTCAGATTTAGCTGGAAAATGGTGCTTCAAAGAGGGATTTAGACAATACAACTCGTAGTCATTTAACTTTTACTGTTACTTCATTGCTCCTAAAGGGTTATTATCCATCTTAAAAGTCGAATTCCATATAGTTATGGTATATCATTAGTAGACAGTTTTTTTTGCCTATATGGTTCGATAGAATTGCAGCATCCAACAGGATATAAAAAGCATTATAGCATTAAAATTAGTTTATCGAACCTAGGATGTTATCAATGAGGTAGACCATCCCCTCTCGTGAGTATTCGAACCTGCCCCCCAACATCGAGAGTTGAACACGCCTTAACGTACACGGCTATTTTACTCCCGTAAGACAATAGACAGTTTCAATAGTGAGAGTTTATCTATAATATAAGGGAATTCAGATTGATTGGCCACACCAAACAAAATTAAAGTCCAATGAGAGTCCAATCTTCTTCATTTAGCTTTTGTAACGCTTGTTTAATGGGGAAATATCTTATGTCGAGGAAAATGCTTAACCTCAGGATTTTTATTTACTTTTTCCAATAAAAGACAAAGAAGACAAAAGTCTATGGTCAATATAAGCATCTAAGAAGAAACCAATAAAACCAATAAATAAGTAAGTATCTTGTATTCAATCTATCTATACGGGAAAGTATTAGTTAAGTGTAAATGAATAGTAAGCAAAATTGAATGCTTGCTCACATTTGAATGCCATTCAAGGATCAAAGTCTTTTTAGATGTGCATAAACCCAATTGAAATTAATTAGGGACTCAAAAAGTAATCAGAGAATACTGAGGCATTCATTTATTTTTTTAGATTAATTTTTTGCATCACAAAAAATAATTCCAGTTGATGGATATCTAAAAATAAATAAAACACTTTAAATCCCTTTAATGAAATTGATGTGTCGAAAAGTGAAACAGGCGAAGTCCATCAATCCTAAGGAACTAAATGTTTTTCATACGTCATTTTCTACATTATAAATTTAAACTCATGTAGAATACTATTTTTTATTCTTGTCATTTCAGAGTTCATATATTCTTTTTATCAGTAACGGCTCATATCTATAGTTTTTCTCCAAACATAGGTATAAAGACTTTCCTTAAGCTTTTTTCTCCACAAACTGAGCGCAAATGAAACCTTTTTTTAATATGTCTGTTTTAACTAATAATATACTGTTGTATTTAAGATATATAATATTTAATTGGTTGAAAGAGTTGGAAGAAGTAAAAATTTTAATTTTAAAAAAACTACGTTATGGTGGATTGTAGCATGAAGTTTGAACCTTGGGATCAATCGGTAGATTATTATATAAGTCCAGAATTTTGCTTTATAATTATATAAACATAGTAGGTAATTCTTATAATATATGTAGTTATAAGTAGGGCTGCAGGAATTTGGTAAATATACTTTCTGTGTATAAACGACCTTTTACGCATATAACGCATATTTGTCCTTTTTCTGCACATTTATTGCATATTTTGAACAATTATGATTATATATGTATATATATATATACATATATATACGTACATATATATATATATGTAACCAAAAGGTATTGAAGGTCTAACACCTTTGGTTATCTAGTCTAAACTGTTCTATATTTTATACAGGTATTCCTTTTATACCTCTTTTTTCAAATATATATCTTATTTTACAAATTTTAATTAAATATAATAATATACATAAAGGAGCAGACAGAAGGACTCTGCTGCAGTGCTTCCCCCCAGTGACGAGGTAGGAGGAACGAAAGAACAAATAGAAAACGAGAACTCCCTGCTCCACGTCAGGGCGACGGATATTTTGCAGCCCATTCCAGGCTATTAGGCAAGTTAAGTAGGTGGGAGTTCAGGGTTCGTTGAAGTTGCTGTGAGGAAATGTTATCCTAGAGGCGAGTAGTTCTCGAGCCGGTGTCTTGATGACTTTATTGAAGTTGTGGATCCCTAAGCGGCATGGATCCGTAAAAAGCGTTAAGCTGTAGACACGACTGCCATCCAGTGGGGAATGAAATCCCTGGATGTTTGAAAAAGTAGAATTGCGGTCCATCATACTACAGACGTTGAAGGCGTTGTACTAGCTTGAAGGTGAGAGCATGGAGAGTGCTAGATTGTGCAAGCGTGGTGAGGCTATGGCTCATTGAGACGGCGAGCGGCTAGGTGGCAGTGGGCTCGGAGGAGTTGTAGACATCGTGGGACGGTGGGAAGGCTTGGGCACGAAGACGGCGAATGGCGATGTAGCGAGAAGATAGAGTACGGCAAGGCTCCAGAAATGTAAAGAGGATGGCGAGGCTCCATGAGTATGGAGAGGATGGCGGAAGTCAAGGGACGAGGAGGACGCCGGAGATCAGGAGGTATGATAAACCTTGAATCTAGTAAGCCAATCTTAGATAACTGGAGCCGAAGCGTCTCTTACTAATACCACGGGTCACCTTCGTCCTCTCCGGGAGTATGGAGAGGACGGGATCACGTCGGGGTCACCAATGTAACCAAAAGGTATCGAAGGTCTAACACTTTTGGTTATCTAGTCTAAACTGTTCTATATTTTATTAGAGGTATTCCTGTATACCTCTTTTTTCAAATATATATATATTTTACAAATTGTAATTAATATAATAATATACATTAAGGAGCAGAGAGAAGGACTCTGCACACTATATATGTATATATATATATATATATATCAGGGGGGTTTTCATCACCGATTTGTCTGTTCCTCTTTTTCATACAGCTCACCCATATCTACAGTGGTCAACAACATACTTTAGGTTACAACAGATATTCAGCGTCCACATTCGATATGCCCAAGTCCGTTGATCCACATGCGTTGATGCGGGAATTTGGAGGGAAGACTGTCTGGAAATACAATGCCGACACAAAAAGCCTTTTTTGCATGCTCTGTTCTACATCCTGTCCCGCCAACGCCGCTGCACAGTGTCTCAGCACAATGAAACCAAGGCCCACAAGAAGAAACTCAAGATGCAAAAGGACAAGAAGGACACAGGTATTGGTTCAGAGGTCCATCTCCAGGCTCTCTTGACGAATGGCCTGCTAAAGAAAGTGACTCCGTTCACCCATGACCTAGCCAAAATGCTTTGGATTGCAACATACCAATTGCCAAGTCTGAATGCTGTGCATTCCAGGCCTTCATTGAAAGGTACTGCCACGAGCCAATGTCAAGTAGGTGGTCTCTGTCACCAGCAATGGAGAAAGAAAGCAAAGTCAATATGAATAAGTCGAAGGAACGGCAACAGGATCAGAGGTTGTTTGTTCTTGTGGATGAGACAACTGACAGATGTGGCAGAGCCTTGACTACTGTCCTCTTTGGGCCCCTCGATGGACGCTCCATGGATCGACCCTTCTTGTTAGACCTGTTTGACATCCATGCTGCCCACAAAAAAAAACATTCATTAGGCCGTGACAAGGGCACTCTTTAAGGTATTTGGTGAAGATTTTGACAACAGTCTACACCTGCTCGACACAGATGGAGCAACTTACTGTCTGAAATGCCACCTGCATCTGTCACGCTCTCAACAGCCCTTGCCCTTGCCGCTTCCGGCCAAGTTCCTCCTGTCCCAGAGCCTTGCCTGAACAGGTGAGGAACTTGACTCGAAGCGGCATTCCATTTCAAGGGGATTGGAGACTTCATAGAATCTCTCAATGACGACAACTTGGCAATCAACAAAGCCAAGAAACTGTTCAAGGACCCAAAACTGCCGGGTCAACTGGCATTCATCAAGGGCAACTTTACTCAACTGGTATGCGCCATTTCAAGCCTGACCGTTGAGCCCTTTGCCAGCAAGTTGAACAGCGTCCTTAAGAAGAACCCGGACTTCGAAAAAATTATATTCTACTCCAGAATTCTGAAGAGAGAGACATTAGAGCTCAAAGATGATCCCAAATTGCCGATCCTCTTCTCGTGAGCTCCAATTACCTCTGTGAACTGCGAAAGGTTCTTCTCCAAACTAAAGTTTTTCTGACCAGCGAACCAGTCTGACAGAGAGGCATGTAAAAGATATGCTCATTCTTCAGTGAAACAATGATTACATTAATAAAATCATTTATGTCATAATAAATGATTTCATTTAAAATTTATAGTTTATAAAACTCCGTTCTTGAACCATTAGTGGTAGCTTTAAAATTTACAAGTGAAGAATCGTTATTAAATATCAAAAGTTATAAGTTATGAACATATAAAACGAATAATTGTATAATAGTCCAAAAAGGAGTTTTCTGTCTATTAATAAATGCTTATACAGTTTTTGAATTATATCTAATTACAAAATAAATACATTTTAAAAAAGCCACAAAGGCTTACATCAAGAAATACATTTTGTATTATCCATGTGTATAGAATCTTGCCTGTGCCCAAATATAAACGAAGTAATTTGTACCATGTCATCGTAAGTTGATCATAGAGGTCATAGAAATATTTGTTTATATTGGGCAATATGACGTATTTCTCTGAAAAATCCAATGAGCTATCTATGTCTTTAAATCTCTATGGGGTTTTCTCAGAAAAAATAGATCTTCATTTTCAAGGGCCCTCCATACAAAACAAGTATATCAATCTTCAAAAATGGATCTCGTTGTGAGAAGTATGTTACTCCTAAAATATATATTATTATCTATATATTATAGATTTTTTTGTTGGACTACCAAATGATGCACATTAAAAATTAGAATTGCATGACTTATAAAACATTTTGAAATTATATTTTTGAAAGATGATCAACATCATGAATAAAGATATATTTATATTCGTTCACATCTTTAAATAGTTATATTTATTAAGATTTTACTTAATTCTTCTTATTTTTTTTCATTATATTATAATACAAATCTTTTAATTAAAGTATACTAATTGTCTTTAATCAAAGAGAACACATGTTATTAAGAGGATTTTATGTACCTACAAGTCTAATGTTTAATCAGGCTTAAAAAATATCAATCGGGTAATCTAATTCTAGGAAAATCGAAACATTTAATAATTGACTGTGAAGATGAAAGTAACTTTTGCATTCTGAAAGCTTTGCTGGATTGTGTTCCTCATATTATATATATATATATAAAAGGAACTAATTAGATACAAATATAGTGGAAAATATTATTATATTTTTTTAAAGTTAAGAATTTATTGCGTTTTACCATAGTACATAAAATATTACAATTATACAATGATAAAAGCAAATACATACATACAGCAAAAGAACACGACCACACAAAGGGGTATATGTGCTACAACAGCAAAAATAGATATTGAGCATTGCATTATTAAATTTTTATAATCTACTTATGAAGCAATTAAATTAAAGTTAAAATCAATAATTCGTTGCATCTTTTTACATTTAATAAATTTAATCATACGAAGATCTTCATCCTCCTCTTGCATGACTTGGTATCTCTCATATGAAAGCGATGGGCATCTGTTGATTAGGTGGTCAGCGGTTTGGGACTCCTCCATGCATATTACAAATGGCATTTGTGTTTTTCCATTTGCTCAGATGGGCCAGAAATGGTCCATGCCTGTGTAGGCTGAACAGTAATTTCATGTGGTACGTGAAAAAGTACAAATATCTCTGTTAGAGAATTCAGGGATAAACCATGCATTCAAATGATTTGCTGTTCGAATGCAGGCCTTGGTTTGACCCAAGTTGGCTATGGATTGTATATCCTCTCAGAGAAAGGCTTTTTGTCGAGCCGTTAAAAAGGTATGGCTCTGTTATTAAGGCAATTTCAGATGTTCTAGTTTAAGCTCTGAGTTTGCTGCTTTGCAGTGCTGTGTATTTATATAGGTACAACTGATCATATTTATCTTTGGTGGTTTTGGGGGGTACAGGATATTGGCTGTATCAGTAAAAAACCTGTCAATTTTACCTGTTTTTTTGTGTGTTAGTTGTTGAAGGTTTGCCGGGCTCAGTCAAATGAGTTTTCTCACCTTCAGTGATATTAATTTCTTTTATTTTTGGATCAGAAGTTTTATCAGAACTTGTAGCCTCATTAGTTTCTCCACCTACAGCGCTCATGGTAACCTTAGTGCTATCTTTAGATCTTCATTGTCATTGATTTTGGATTCGTGTCTTCCACAGAATCTTCGTCCTCAGTTTGTTCCTCTTGCTCCAAAATCGGTGCGTTTCTAGGATCTTGGAAATGCACCTTTCCTGCAGAAGCTATCCTGAGGTTAAAGTCTACAGATTGAAGGCCTTCGTATGACTGTTTGTCTAGGCAAATGTGCAGCACTTTACCTAGTTTAGTGAGGTCTGACCTCACAACTTCTATTTGCCCTTTAATTCCAAGGATATTGCACTGATGAGAAATTATTTTGCTTAGAATTTCATCCCCAATGTTTCCTGTTACTCCTCGAATGAATCCAGTGAGTTTCTTTTTTTCATTTCTCTCCTCCCTCATTCTCTCCGCCTCTGCCCATGAGGTAGACAACAAGGTGTATATTTTTAATAGTATTTCTTACGTAGAGACTCGAAGCCTCTTCATTTACATAGAGTACGGCCCTTTGGTCGTG
>CP045895.1:23830581-23863939 GCA_013387185.1 Caligus rogercresseyi
GGTGGTCAGCGGTTTGGGACTCCTCCATGCATATATTACAAATGGCATTTGTGTTTTTCCATTTGCTCAGATGGGCCGAAATGGTCCATGCCTGTGTAGGCTTGAACAAGAATTTCATGTTGGTACGTGAAAAAGTACAAATATCTCTGTTAGAGAATTCAGGATAAACATGCATTCAAATGATTTGCTGTTCGAATGCAGGCCTTGGTTTGACCCACAGTGGCTATGGATTGTATATCCTCTCAGAGAAAGGCTTTTTGTCGAGCCGTTAAAAAGGTATGGCTTGTTATTAAGGCAATTTCAGATGTTCTTAGTTAAGCTCTGAGTTTGCTGCTTTGCAGTGCTGGTATTTATATAGGTACAACTGATCATATTTATTTCTTTGGTGGTTTTGGGGGGTACAGGATATTGGCTGTATCAGTAAAAAACCTGTCAATTTTACCTTGTTTTTTGTGTGTTAGTTGTTGAAGGTTTGCCGGGCTCAGTCAAATGAGTTTTCTCACCTTCAGTGATATTAATTTCTTTATTTTTGGATCAGAAGTTTTATCAGAACTTGTAGCCTCATTAGTTTCTCCACCTACAGCGCTCATGGTAACCTTAGTGCTATCTTTGATTCTTCATTGTCATTTGATTTTGGATTCGTGTCTTCCACAGAATCTTCGTCCTCAGTTTGTTCCTCTTGCTCCAAAATCGGTGCGTTTCTAGGATCTTGGAAATGCACCTTTCCTGCAGAAGCTATCCTGAGGTTAAAGTCTACAGATTGAAGGCCTCGTATGACTGTTTGTCTAGGCAAATGTGCAGCACTTTACCTAGTTTAGTGAGGTCTGACCTCACAACTTCTATTTGCCCTTTAATTCCAAGGATATTGCACTGATGAGAAATTATTTTGCTTAGAATTTCATCCCCAATGTTTCCTGTTACTCCTCGAATGAACCAGTGAGTTTCTTTTTTTCATTTCTCTCCTCCCTCATTCTCTCCGCCTCTGCCCATGAGGTAGACAACAAAGGTGTATATTTTAATAGTATTTCTTACGTAGAGACTCGAAGCCTCTTCATTTACATAGAGTACGCCCTTTGGGTCGTGTATTTACGTCCCTCGTATGTCGGGATAAATTCACCATTTTGAGCTGATACACGAGTCACGTAATCCGTGTCAAGAATTTGAATGAGTTTCTCCCACTCAACAAAAGAAATGTGGTCACCGTTCTTCCGAACAATGACTATTTCATTAGCTCTTTCGCAATACTTGCATAGAGGAACTTCCTTTTTGGTTTTTGAGGACCTTGAGGTCTTTTGGATGGAGGAGTTTCATTCGAGTGACCCTCTCTTCGTCGCTTTTTATCACGAAGATCTTCTTTGGTTTGGGTAGGCTTCACCTGCACTGCATTATTTTTAACTTGAGGCTCATGGGTAGCCTCTTTCTGGGGTCTAATTTTCTTGCCCCTTTTATTGTAGGCAACAGTCTCCCATTTCATGGATGACTTTTTGTCCAGTAGTCCTGGATCCCAGTTAGAATTACATGAATATCCTCCATGATATTATGTTTCCTTAAGTACCTTACTTATGAGAAAGGTTGGGCGATATTTGCAATACTTAAGTTCCGTTGATATTTATGATGAAATAATTCCTCTTGAAGGTGAATGATAACAAAAGACTATCTTAGCTGTATCCAACAACGATTTCCGATCGTCGAAAAGCGGGGATCCAACCGGCTGAAGAGTAGTCCAGATCCAGGAAAGGTGCCCAGGGATTCTCACAACACTATTTAAGTGATTAAAAAGGTCCGAGAACACTTGTAACCTTATGAAAATAAATATTTTCCAGGACGATTCTAAGAACGTGTGTCATTATACATAGGTAAGGCAATAATATTATTATATTAAGCACGAGGATATTTGTGTTAGCTGGTATAAAACTTTACAAAGTATATATTTGTTCACATTGTTCTTCACTTAAAATATGAATGAACACAGGCCAACAAATTTTGGTCAATCTCCCTTGATTGAACGAAATGTACATAGATACTAAAATGAGACCTCCTGAATCCAAATCTGGCCTTACTTTTTCTGTGGCACATCCAGATTTTTGATTTTTGAGTTTTTTTGAAACGGTCACTTTATGATGAGTACAATTTTTTAAATACGATTCTTCGTTAGTATATTAAGTTTAAAAAAAATTAATAAAATAATATTTGTCGTGATGAATTAACAAATAACAAATGGCCATTCAAATTATTTTCCTTCCATTCAAAGTCCTGGTATGATCTCAAAACTGGTGAAAAAGTAGTCAAAATGGTTCATTTCAAAGTGATGCCTATAACTTCTTGGATTTTTATGAAATTCTGCAAAAGAGACCATATTCCTATAGTCGAAACCCTTGCAAATCATGTTAAATTAATGTATTATTAGTTTAATAATTTTAAAGAAATATTAGCAAATAAATGAAAATTAATAAGCGCTTTTAATTTAAAAAAATTGCTAGGTTTGGTGACCAT
Source organism: Caligus rogercresseyi (assembly GCA_013387185.1). Lineage (NCBI taxonomy): Eukaryota > Metazoa > Arthropoda > Copepoda > Siphonostomatoida > Caligidae > Caligus > Caligus rogercresseyi. Next base: position 23,833,075 of record CP045895.1, read on the forward strand.
TTACAATGGGTGCGGGATTTGAAATAAGAAAACTAAGACGTATTAAACATAGATAAACTTAAGTATATATTGTACTATCTGATTACATTGAATTTTAAACTGGTTCAATTTTCTTTTGCACTATTTCGTTTGTATAATTGTCGAATCCCTTTGAATCGTCCAAACATAATCCGCCGTCATATGTGCGGGATTTAATACACAAAATATATAGATGTATTTTAGTCCCTTAATACTTCTTCTGGATTTATGGTTGTCATGAGTGTTTTCAATAGCCTAACGAATGATTCATAACGATATTAGTTACTCAGTCTTTAAAAAATTTTTCTCCAAAAATCATGTCTCCAAATCAAAGTGCAAAAATGATCCAAACAGTGTTTGCTATATATGTGGATACTATACATTCGTTCGTGATCATCGAGACATAACCCAATTTATTGAATATGCTTATAAAGCATATTTGGGAATACCCTTGGGGATCAAGACAAACAATGGGCCCCTCACACTGTTTGCATAATTGTGGGGAAAGTTACGTAACTGGACCAAAGGTAAATACTATGGCTTACCTTTTGGACGATTCAAAGGGATTCTAACAAAGTATACAAACGAAAAAGTGCAAAAAGAAAATTTGAACCAGTTTAAAATTTCAATGTAATCAGTAGTACAATATATACTTAAGTTTATCTATGTTTAATATGTCTTAGTTGTCTTATTTCAAATCCCGCAACACAGTAAATGGTCACCAAACCTAGCATTTTTTTAAATTAAAAGCGCTTATAATTTTATTCATTTGCTAATATATGTCGTTAAAATGATTAAAACTTATAACATTAATTTAACATGATTTGCAAGGGTTTCGACTATAGGAATATGGTCTCTTTGCAGCAGATTTCATAAGAATCCAAGAAGTTATAGGCATCATTTGAAATGAACCATTTTGACTACTTTTTCACAGTTTTGAGATCATACCAGGACTTTGAATGGAAGGAAAATAATTTGAGGAGGCCATTTTTTATTGTTAATTCATCACAAACAAATATTATTTTATTAATTTTCTTTTAAACTTAATATACTAACGAAGAATCGTATTTAAAATTGTACTCATCATAAAGTGACCGTTTCAAAAAAACTCAAAAATCAAAAAATCTGGATGTGCCACAGAAAAAGTAAGGCCAGATTTGGATTCAGGAGGTCTCATTTTAGTTATCTATGTACATTTCGTTCAATCAAGGGAGATTGACCACAAATTTGTTGGCCTGTGTGTTATGTATTGGTCTATCACGAATCTAATAGAATATTCGTTAGTTAAGGTGGCTTAAATATAGCATATTTTCAAATATGTGTTTCATTTTTTATTATGCTGGGATAAAAAAAATATTATTCTTTGGTTGTAAATTAATGACACGCATAGGATGGCAAAAGTGAGGTCATAACAATACTTCATATTATATGGCATTGCATGAATATATAAGTGTTCAATCAGATGTAGCGAAATATTATTAAACTTTCTTATCGGATTGGTCGTTATTTTGACAATAACCACAATGTAATTTAATATTAAATGAAAAACACTTAGTAACTCGGGATGGTCCGGTCATTCCTTTATCCTCTTTATAAAGGAACGGAGTAATCCGTGAGCAGTTGCTCAACTTTCTCTCACATGATATTTTATCAAAATATTTATTTGCCAAAAAGTTAACAAAAATTATTCGTATAATCTGACGTTCAATTCATTCAAACGAAGCCATAGATTAACAAATTACCTTTAGTCGTTACTAATTCTTCATAGAAATGGCTCACTAAAATTCGTTATATAATATTACATAATATATTAAGAATACGCTTTGTGGTGATATATTGATGCAAGTTAGCTAATGTAGAATCTTCAAATTAGGTACTTCAATAAGAAAAAGGAACAAATGACGATGAATTCATGCATTATGATGTGGACTTGTCCCGTAATTACTTTTAACACCCCATTTAAAAATAACAACATTTTAATGAGGCAAGTTTGACGTCGTTATAATTAGAAAAGAAGAAAAATACTTTATTATGCAGTCAAAACATCAAAGGAATTTGTATGCTGACTTTATAATTATTTGAGGAGCCAAAAACACTTTCAAATAATATTAATGGTTGTGTGGGCTGTGGATGTTACTTTGAGGCAAATATTATATTTAATTATTTAAATTATTTTAAACCTTTTGCAATGGATGTGAAGATGGTAGGAACATGAATATTTTGTTACATTTAAAAATTATTAGGTTATTTAAAACGAGTATCACATTATTTCAATAATAGGTATATCAAAAAATACCACCATTATTCTATTCTTGGATAACTACAAATTTTCAGAAATAGCAAAGGAGGTAAAAGTAGCATTCTAGAAGTCATGTTTCAGATTAATTATAATTTTCGCGTTAAAAAGATATGTCCACTAAGAATTTTTCTACTGCTTCACATAGACATAAAAATAAAGATAAGGTACAATCACTATAAAAACACACAATGGGGTATCTTAGTCACTACAAAAAAAATAAACATTTAAATATATATATATTCTTTATTTTCTTGACTGTGAGAATTTAACGTACCTTCTCCTTCACTTTTATGGCTCGTATGAGATAGCAGGACCTCTGTTGACGTGATGATCAGTGCTCTGATCATCTTCCTTAAAGATGTTGCATTGTGTAGGCTTGAACTAGTAGCTTAAGGTACTCTTAGTTAAATGATTGGTGATTATGTATATTGAAAAAGTACTTTAAATATGTATGTCATTTCCATGATCCATTTTTTTTTTGGATCTTTAGAGCTTTTGTTGGATCGAATGGGGACTTAATCCATTTAATTCTAAATGGATCTTCGTAACGTACGGAAAGGTCGATTTGAGCTTCTGCACTTTTGTTTTTGCACCAAAACTAAAAAGAGAATTCGACAAACTATACAAATACGTATAGTTATCCATGACTTTAATCTCGTAGGTTATACCGTAGGGTCAACAATAGATGGGGAGGCAGGTGCTGAATGGGATATATTGTGCTTCACCAAAGACCTTGAGGCTCAATGAACGAAGTATGTTTACGAAGCCGAGGTGGAGGCTATAAGAATGATCTCAAATAATCTGAGAGGAGATAAAACGAGTGTCAATGATCATATCTGACAGCTTAACTGCTATATATAGTCTCCGCATGAGGTCAGGTGAACTAGTGTCAGCTGAAACAATCTATTTCAAAAACGCTGTAAGAATGCCTACATGCCTACAATCACGGTCGGAGGGTTAGGGAACAAGACAACAACTCTGGCAAACGAGTATGCAGACGTCTTGGCTTAAGGTGGTGCTAGGAGAGGCAGACCTGTTCTTTGTCTGATATCCATATATCAGACAAAAAATGCCCTCTGAGAAGTGACATTGAAGGAATGGCAGACTGCGTGGCTTGCAATGACCACTTGCTGTCAGTCTAATCTCTTCATACCAATCTCTATCTCGCAAGTAAGATTGTAGGTACAGAAAAAACTAGCCACAACATGTGTCATCGTTAGAATGTTCAGTGGGTATATTTGCCAACAGGGAAAGGCCACAAATCTGCGAGGAGGAAGAAGAAGCTCTTGCGCATGGTCGTCATGAAAGGTAAAAAATGATTACCCTAAAGAGAGAGATTCCGGAGAAGACGTTCATCCTTCGAATATTTTATTTTTAAGTCATTTAAGTGATGTCGCTGTTTAAAATCAGTTTGTAATAATAATATAGCTCCTAGAGAGTTTCACTACCGGCTGATACCGGTTGATTAAGTTCCGGTGAGATGATTCAATCAAGGAGATGAAGAAACAAATACATTTTTTTATTAATTATATAATAAGTTATAATTAATTAACACTTGTTTATAAAGTGATCCATTTGCTTTTATTAAAAGATGTAAGGATACAATTCTTATATAAGGATACAACTCTGAGATATTTCTACCAAATTGATTTGTTGAAATAAAAGTAGCATGATATTATACGACATCACTGCACATGATCTTCGATGTGAGCGTTTACTCCCAGAAAACCCTTAGAAATGCCCGGAAACCCCTGCTCACTACTCATAACTCCTTACCTTTTTGACATATATTAAAAATTAAATATATATAAGTCGAAAGAGACTAAATTTCAGGGAACTTTCATTTACCGTTCAGTTTTGCCTTTAAGTGTAGGAGTAATATATGGGATTTAAACACTTCTACATACGTTGGAAGGGAAAAAGCCTAGACCTGATAAAATTTATATAAATTTACTAGAAGCTAAACTCTGATGGGCGTGAACCATTAAAAATGATGAAAATCATGATTTTCAAAAAAGACCATAAAGTCAAACCTTTTTTCGGACGATATTTTGAGTGGCATTTTTGGAATCTACGAAAAAAATGGGACTTAAATTAGGAATATCAGCCCAATGGCAAAAAAACAACTTAATTTTGTTACTTACGTAGTGTAGTCTGCGTGAAATATGATCTCCTTTGGCATCAACAGCAAAATTGTTTATCAACTCTTTGAGAAAGACTAAAATATAGATCCGGTTTTTGAGTATATTATGTAAATGATATAAAGATGCTCATTTTGTGGTCAATGTTTTTCTTCATTGATTCATGGCAAACGAGGGTTCGATTTATATATGGAAATGATGTGTGTGAATGACAGGATATTAATATTTGTCACTCCCGACCTTGGGCAGTAGGGAACATGGCCTTTCAAATGCTTTACATTAATTATAATGGACTCCGTAGAATATTGTAGAGGCAAAACTTGTTGTATCAATTTTATTTTTCTCATTAAAGCTAAAATTAAAATTACATACAATACATAAAAAAGTCACATCAAATAAAAATGTTTTATTTGTGTAAAAAATGGTGGTTTTAAATTACTATAAATAATAATACCACACCTCCAGTAAATAAACAAATAAAAGTTAAGAGGGCCATGTACACCGTGATATTGATTGATGATCTTATTGTATTTATTTTTAACACCTATATATTTATATATAGATATATATTATAATAGGTGTAATAAAAGAAATCTATTATTTTGCATTAAATTGAAGGTTTTATTTAGCATAGATAAAATTATCCGATTTAGGTCAAATATGCACCGTTTTGTTCGATAACTTGTTGCCATTTTGAAGGTAATTTCATAATGATTCTCTCATAGAAACCCTCGTCCCTATTGGAAAAAAGTGGGACAATCGATTTTCACAAGATTCTCTTGAGGCGAATTTTTCACCGGCAAAATCATTCGCCGTAGACAGGAACAGGTAGTAATCACTTTGTACCAGGTCTGGACTATAAGGTGGATGCATAAGAACCTCCCAACCGGAGCTTGTGGCGAGTGACTAACGATGTGTGTGGCCTGGCGTTGTCCTGATGGAACACAATTCCTCTCTTATTGACCCAAGCTGGTCGCTTCTGGGCGATTGCTTTCTTGAGACGGTCCAATTGTTGACAGTACAGGTTCGAATTAAGAGTTTGGCCGTGGGGAGCAACTCATAGTAGATTATTCCCTGCCAATCCCACCAAATACACAGCAAAACCTTCCTGACTGTCAATCCTGGTTTGGCCACCGTTTGCACCAGCTCACCGGGATTTGACCACGACCGTTTTCGATTGACGTTGTCGCAAGTGACCCACTTTTCATCACCAGTAACCTTCTGCTTCAGAAATGGGTTGATTTTGTTGCGAGAGAGTTATATGTACATAAAAAACATATCTCGCGTACAAAATGACGCATACAACGGATTATAAATGAGTCAGAGACAAAGTAAAATTTTGAGAGGATACCTTGACGCCAATCTAAGAAACACATTATTATTATTTTTTTCATACTCGATTTCTTATAGGTCAATACAGGCTCTGAATCCTATGATGTAAACTCAGATTGTACTGAATTCTGAATTGATAGAATGCAACCAAGGTCATTTTTGGATTTATCATTCAAAGGTTTATTAAACTTAAAAATACTATTTTACTCATAAGAAACTAAGTGATCGTAAAAAATGGATTTTGGTTTGACCCCCCCCCCCCCCCCCCCCCAAATTGCGTTCAAAGGTTTCGTTATGAAGCAAAACTTTTTTCTTATTACTTATTTTATTATAAAAACCTCCTTACATTTGAAACAAAGAAAGAATATAGAATTTAATTTTGTGTGTCAAATTTACAATATAAAAATTAAGATGTGAAAAGTAAACGTATTTAAAAAGTAACTTAAAGATATCAACATGAATACCTTCTTATTCTTTTTCCTTCTTAAAACTATAAAATAACCCTAGAAGGAGCTGTTATTTAAAAAATGGAATTGAATGGAGGGCTACATTTTCTGTAGATCCCATTTACAAGTGGCTTATGCTTGGCACAAATTTTATTAATTCCCATTTAGAAGAAATTTCTCCCTGGATAGCGTCAGCTCACAGAGTTTTATGGAGTGGAACTCCATCATTTAAAGCCTCTTCGACCATTGACGTGATTCACCAAAATCGGAATAAGAAATTTTACTTTAAAAATCTTTTACATCCCAAAGAATTGGAACTTGTCGCTCTTAAAAACAAAATTTTATCATTACATGATTTGGAAGGCACCATTTTTAATTGTGGGAAATTTTATTACCCTTTGAAAAAATCTGCTTTAGAACATCAAGTACCACAGCCTTGGCACTTGAGAATGTCAATTGAAGACAACTACAAAAGTGAGGCTGTGGAAATATGTAATAGATTTATTACAAAGCTAAATCTTCCATGCTCCTGGAAAAAAAGAATAATGTCATCTATGACAAAAATTAAGGACCCCAAGAAATTCACAGCGCAATTACAAATTTTAAATGACTGTATTTTCTTCAATGCTCCGTGCAAGGATTGCGGAAAACTATTTAACTATGTTATTCACGCATTTGCTGAATGCCAGGGACTTCACTTCCTAAGGAAAATAATTACCCTCAACATTGCCAACGTGGGGGAAAACTTTGTGACACCGTTGATTCTGTTTGGAGTTACTTCGAATTTTTTGAAAGCATCACTGAAAACGCGTGCCCTTGAAATGGCTATTTCAAATTGTAAAAGCAGGATTGCAGAAAAACTGGCCATCGGAATACCGGTCCAGGTGGAAGAATTTCGGGCAATTATAATATCAACCGCTGCAAGATATTCGGCTTTTAGTATCAAAATTCCAAACAAGGACTATTCATCGTGGGAATATGCGGGAAATATAATAAAGTATTATCCCTCCAAACACTACAAGAATTTTCAACGCTGGCTATTACGAATACACAAAAAGTTTTTAAAGAAGTAAATATTCTTAATTAGTCTTTTTTAATACAAAATATTTTATTGTTTTGAAATTTTATTTATATAAAATTAGAAAGTATGTTTTATGTGATTTTGTTGTTTGTTTAATATTTGTTTGTTCATGTTTTTTATTATAGTTGTGATACATTGTTAGGAATTTGTTGGACTTTTGTTTAGAGTATTAATTTTAATCTATAATGTTTAATTATAAATATTGTTTTATATAACTACTCTAAATAAATAAAGTAAAAAAAAAAAAAAAAATGGTTGCACCAACCATTTTTTTTCACTTATGTTCATTTATTGGCACTAAATATTATTTGACGAAAATTTGCAAACAATAATAAACTTATAAATTGATCATTGCTAAATTTTGTTTAACTAAATTTTCCCAAAAATAAGTAATAACAAAAAAGTTTTGCTTAATAACGAAACCTTTGAACGCAATTTGGGGGGGGGGTAAAGGGGGGGTCAAACCAAAATCCATTTTCTACGATCATTTAGTTTTTTATGACGCAACTTTCGCGGGGGATAAATTTTGATATATTAGTATTAGGTTTCAATAATACCCCCTAATGGACATCCTTTAAAAGAGATCTTTGAATGATCTTTTAAAAGCCATGCAGTGAAATTTTGTTAAAACCGCGTCGTATCTTGGATTGTACGAGAATGTGAGAAAGTTTTCTTCTCATGGGTTTTCATTGGAACGATCCATGGAAACATCTTGAACGGCTCGAATGTTTACTATCTTTTCGATAGTAAATTATCAGCAGTCTCTATTCGATTTTTTTAAACATCTTCTGCGATCAACTTTGAAAAATTTGCTGGCAACTTTCAGTGAACCTACATAACCTATCAGCTTTATATATTCGAACCATTTTTCTGCCGATGTAAAAAAATAGATTTCTATAGTTTTATCGCACTCGATGATAGTTTTGTTGATTTCTCTTCGTTTTAAATAAGAATCGAAGGGAATGATATTTAATGAAGTCTATGTATTTCTTAAAACTTTCGTGGCTATGGTAGATATTTTGATTCTAAAGCGTAAAAACGGTTGTGGAGTATTGAGAGGCCTGTTGAAGACACTAGTAAAATATTTTAAAATATGTTGGTTTAAAATTTCTTGTGAATAAATGATGTTACTTCCTATAAAAACATTTTAAAATATATTTAGGGGATTAAAAAACCATGAAATATTTTATCAGATAGAATAATCTGAAACAGGCAATCAATACATACGACAAACAAGATTCCTACCACTGGATCTCCTTGACAAACTCCCCGATTGTTATGAAAATGTGCACTTTGGTTGCCATATTCTATAAGAATACTGGTTTTACAAATAGAAACGCTAACCATCCATATTATTAGGTCACCGAATCCTTATATATATGCAATATATATATAGTTCCGATGATTATTTTGTGTGATATGGAGTCAAACCTTTAGAGAAATTGATTGACATCAGTGATGTGGTACTGTCAGCGTCTAAAAGTGTTTTTAAAAGGGATATCATCCATAGTCTTTTATAAATCGAATTTTCATTGTAAGTGATCCTAGAGTTTTTTTAAATAAGAATGCACTTATGTTTTTTAAAGACGATAGGTATTTTGCATTGTAATTTTTCTAGAATATTTATTTGCTGGATTATTATGTTATACAGTAAGCAAATAGAGAAACTTGTTTGGAGGACATGAGCATTAAGGTTTAAAAGAAAATGTTCAACGTCTGGTACTTATAAAAAAGAAATATGACGAACCTTCAACACTGAAGAAGATTTAATAACTTGACAAGATTTGAGCAAATGCAAAGGATATCTTTCATGATTTTATGAACCGTTTCAGTCTCTAGTCGGGGTTAGAGGTTCAAAACTTCCCGGCAGAGAGAAGAACTAATTTGGAACTACATATAATATTTATTTATGAGTTTATTAAATCTTGGTAATGCTTTTTATTATATATATATATATATATATATATATATATATGTTAAATAAAAGACGCATTTAAAAAAAAGCATCCCCATTATTATTGTGACTTGCTAAGAATTATATAAGGCCTTCACTGAATTAATATTCCATGTCTATAGTACATTTGATGGATGTTGTTAAATAATAATATTGAATTCATGTTAGTAGTTTTCCTTTATGTACATATTATATATATCCATATGGTTTTAAGTATTTACATATACTTCTTTAAAAAATTCAGCAAGAATTCCCCCAAAGGCTACGAACATATCATTATTTCGAGATTAAAGGAGAAATTTCCTCAAGATACAAAGTAGAATATTTGCTTAGTGAAATGGGTTTACCTATGAGTCATCCTAGTGCATTAAATACAAGGAAAACTTATTTCCTAACTGATTATATATTGCTGAGTATTTATATAAAAGTATCTTCGTATTTGCTTACCTTGCTTCTTTGCAATTTGATTTCTTTTATTTCTTGTGAGGGTATTGGACGCTTCAAACCAGATATCAGATTTTGAGGAATGCTTCACAATTTTAAGACCTCGTCAATGGCATATTTCCTTCCATTATGCTTTTAGATTGCATCTCCACTGTGCATTTATTTAACGTAAGCATTAACAGGTTAACATTTATAGGGCTCGAGTAGTACCAATATTATTTTCAAATATTGCTTCATATAGAACATATTTCTACAGTAAATACTTCTATAAAAATTATAAATTATCCTCTTTACGTTCCGAAATAACTATTTTATAGAAACAATAAAGTGTGTGTAATCCTTTATTTGATTTAAATAATCAGCTATTTGCTGGTCCGTTTTAGCTATAATAATATAAAATATAAAAACAAATCATTCCTGTGTATATACACATTTTATAAACATTAAAAACACGTATAAAATTAAAAATACTAAAATAAATAAATAAATCCCCCTAAATTGGGGTACTGCGGCTAATGGTCCTGGCTACGTCCCTTGCCGCAGCTAGTGTCCTGGCCGACCTCAGGGACTCAAAATTGTTCCACACAGACACTGCGTGGGACGCAAATGTGTCTGTGCCGCCCTTAATGGACACGCCACCGAAGTCGTAGACCTCGTCGGTCTCTTTGGGGTTGGGAAGACGAGATCGCCAGTATTGCAATTATGGTTTCTCAAATATGGAAACTTTTTAAATATATAAATTAAGATTTGTTTATTGGAGGTAGTATATAGTTTACTCATTTGGATATGTAGAGATATGATGATTCTTTAAATATCTCAATTTTGAAGTGACCAAAGTACATGTGAGAACAAATAACATACTTAGACGTAAAATTCTACAACACTAACGGAGCATATACCATATTTTGATTATCAAATTTGGTATTTAACATCTCCCTCGTCCTACTGAAGGCGGATAAGAATGGCCATTCGTTTTTTGAAGGGGACATTTATATATATTACTCATTTTAATAAATAGAGAGAAGATTTTGAAAAACAAATCGTTCTATTGAAAACAATGGGATATTCTATAAATTATTTTAAAATAAGTAATTTAATTTCCTAAAGTGTAACTATTTAAATGATTATTAAATACATTATCCAATTGGAATTAATCTTAACGTTGGATTATATTTTTATATCAATCAACTGCCTCATATTTAACAAAACCATATATATATATATATATATATATATATATATATATATATATATATATATATATATATATATATATATATATATATATATGAATATTAGTAAAATCATGCCTACGTAGCAAAAAGTTTTTGATGGAATTAGCAGTCTGTAACGAATACAATGAAGATGGGTATTCTTAAAATATTTTATAATTCTATAAAATGCTAGATTTGTTTGACATGTATAGCGATATTGTAGTTTCAAAGATATACTGAGAAATATAATCAAATACCCAACAAAACGGATATTTCCCCCCCTACATTACATTATATGAAAATCTATTGAGACCATTACTGTCTAAACATTACATGATATTTGAAGATCATTATTCTTTTATTGAGAACATATTTGAACATGCAGCTAACATGGGCATCAGTCTGAATTATTTCATACCTCCTCTAAAATTATTTATTCTAATTTGAAATAGAATGAATATAAAGCTACAAAAGGCATATATATATATATATCTATATATATATATATACGAAAATATATATTGTCCCGGCCCGGCTTGAAAAATTTAAGTCCCGGCCCGGGTCCCGGCGAAAAAAGGTGTCCGGGTCGTTTCCTGATATATATATATATATATATATATATATATATATATATATGAGATGAAAACTAGTAGCTGTGTAACTCCTTATTTGATAAGATGTTTTTGTCTCTTTTGATAAAAAGAAACCTCCACTTAGATACCCACAAATCGGCCTCCTCCACTTAATAACACAAAAATATACAAAATAAGCCACTTATATATCTAAGCATCAACGTTGTAAAGGGTAAGGAGAGGCTTGCCTCTTGACTTTTTATTATTATTTTACTTTAAACAACAACCATGTCCTTGCTTCTGTGATGAAGAGCCTTTCCTTTTGTATCAATGTCTTATATTTGATTTAAGTTTATTATACAATAGAAATATATAATATCAGCCCGATAAGTTCTTTTATGTGACAGTGGTCATCATCCCTCAAGGTTAGGTAAGAAAATAAGGCAAATCTATAGAAAGTGAACAGAACAGATGGGATGTCCTTTGAAGCGTGATTGGTTGAAAGATAAGCACATAAGCAAAAAAGCTATAGAATCATTCGCTGCTGTTGAGGATCAATATTATTCTTTGTTTCTTCTTACAAGAGACACAAAAAGGAGGTCCTATTTATTGTTTTAAATGCCATTAAAATATTGTATATCCTTGCAATGAATCTATCGAAAAGGGAGTCTGCTAGTTCAGTGGAAGCGTGCGCAACTCTCAATATTATATATATATATATGACTTGAATGATTAATCATTTTATTGTTCATAAATAATAAGTTATGAACAAATATTCCTGGCCTTTCACAAAGTTTTATTGACTCTTCCTCTTCTTGTTTACAAGTGAGTAGTCCTCCTTGCTCAAAGGTTTTAGCCTGGAGATGAAAAGGATAAGTAGTTTTTGAACAATGAAGGGGTTTTCTCATGTTAAACAAAGTCAATTAATAATAGAGCACGTTCATAGGTGAATAGCTTAGGTATATTTAAATAAGACTTTTGGTTGATTTATTTATTGTATATACCAATAGAATACGATGATGGGAGTACTTATATGACTTTTTATTATCAGAGGAGGCGAATGGGTTATTTGATTAAAAATTGTATGTGTACACATACTGGTCTATCTATATCTGAAAGGAGGAAAATAAAGGGATTATTTTTCCATAATTCTATTTAATATTCATGACTTCATTAATGATATTTTGTAACTTATAATATATATTTATTTGTCAGGTCTTTGTGTTAAGACTCTTAAACCAAAAATAGGCTCCAAGGATGTTTTATTCGTCAAAGTGGGCTACATAATTTCCTTTCGTAATTTTTTGAGAATCGGAATGCAATTATCTTCAAGTATAAAAAACCAAATTTAACGTTTATTTCCATTTCCTTGAACCAAGAATTATTTTTATTATATTAAGACATAAAATGAAAGACTTTTTGAAAGCTGTCGAATTTTATAAATGTTTTGATACTCATTCTAAAAGACACATAAACACTATCTTACAGATAAAATCATTATGTCTGAGTTGATGTTCAACACAAAACGGCCACGATTATAATGAGGAGGAATTTTAAAATAACAGCAATTTTATTATACTCGTTTATTATCTTCCAGAAATGTTAGTCCAAGTGTGGACTATATATACATTTATAAGCATATATGTATATATATTTACATATACATATATTTATATATCATTTGTTTTTGTTTCCTTTCATTAAAAGTAAATCATTCTGCACAACAAATATTTGTTAAACGAACGTTTTTGGCAATGTTCCATTTCAATTCAAAACAACTTTAATTATAATTTATTCCATTATATCTTAAATGCAAATATTCTACGGGTGAATCATATAAAACGGACCCAATCATTTCTTTAGTTTATGGTGAGTCGATAAGAAGGAGTTTGAGTGAAAGTCTTACAACCCAGACCTATGCTTACCATAGTTTCTTTCTTTGGGTTCTTTATGGTGAATCTAGATTGGTTATCATAGGCTAAGCTTAGGTTCTCCTCGGTATTTATAGCGGCAGTTACCCCCGATTATAACGAGGGTTTTGGATGATTTTAAAATTAGATCATTCCCAGCAGCGAATTGAGCAAAAAGTTTACTCGCTGATCCCATTGAGCCTTAACTTGGTTTAAGTCCATACACACTGCCAAAACGGCAGTGTCATCTGCATAGCCCGAATTGTCTTCCTCACCAATGCACAGGTAATCGGGTAGAACATCCACAAGAATGGGATAAAGTATGGGTCCCAAAATAGATCCCTGCCTCACCCCTAACTTCACCCTCTAAATTTATAAGGGAAACATATTGTTTCTCTTTTGTATCACTATGAAATAAAATGTCGTTACTTTAGTCATTGCTCACGGATAGGTTAAGTTTGATGGGTATTGAAAAAAATGTCTATCTTCATTTATGCAAATATTCAAAATCGAAAAATATATATATATATATATATCAAAATAATTCATTGATATTCGATCATGTATTCATAATATTATTTTTTGCGAATTTAAAAAAAATAAAAATTAAATACCATAATTTTATTCATATATTTGGTAACAAATACAATTTTCCTTTACTATTTCTGATATATGTATATATTTTAATTACTTTAAAATAATAACAACTTTGCCGATGAGGAAAAAAATAACAACTCCAAAAAATCTTAAAGTCCTAATATGATGGCAATTTTATTTTCTTCAATATATTTGTGAAGTTTTTCTTTGATAAAATCGATTTTTTCCAAACCAGTTCTTTCAATATGTAAATAAATAAAAATGAGACATTTACATAAAAACCCAAAGCAAATGTGTTAAAAAAATAAACATTATAGACATAAATAAATAAAAATTTAAAATTGTTGGTAAAATTGATTATTATTAATAATTAATGAATTATAAAGTATAACAAATATCCTTTTTTATATTTTTTTAATTTAAGAGTTTACTATTAAAACTGTAAAAAACCAAGTCACTTCAAAATTAAAGGTTATTTGACGAATCACTATATTCTTAAATATTTTTCAAGCGTCTTCTAACATTTTAAATTAAATCAGTATTATCAGGGCACACTATTTTCAAACGACAAGCTTTAACATGTGGAGTGTAGCGTACTTCTTTTTGTCTTTAGAAAATATTTTCATGGTCGAATAAATCCAGGGGTTCAAGGAAAATATTTTATATTCTTCCTTACTCATTTTTATTCATAACCTCCATCAACTTAATCCTATCAAAGCATCCACAGCCATTGGATGTCACGATTATAATACATTTTTTCATATATATAGAAAGGGATCCTTTTTCGGTAATGGAGCATTACGCACCCAAAATATTTAGCTTTGCGCAAATAATAATATTTAAAAAAGATATATTAAAGTTGAATACTTTTATTACTAATATGCCTGTCGACATATTTGTTACAGTAGAAAAAGTATAACTATACATTTGTTCTATGAATTTAGTTCCTTTTAATAATATGAAACGTCCATCTTCTGTAAATAAGTTTTAGAAAGCTAATAGAAAATAAAGTTGTTTAAACTTATTTTAATTACTTTCTATCAACCTCACCTATGTACGGCACACTTTTTTAATTTAATGATTATAAACGTACAAGAAAAAAGATATGAATCCTGGAGATTATAATTTGAGATAGTGGAAAGTTATAATTTGATATATTATTATTATTGTTATGACTTTATTTTATGATATATATAGGTATATATATATAACCTCTAATTACCTCCGCCGAAGGAGGTATTGTTATCCCTGCGTTGGTTTGTTGGTTGGTTGGTTTGTTTGTTTGTCAGCAGGATAACTCAAAAAGTGCGAAACGGATTCGGATGAAACTTTGTGGAGTTGTTGGAAATGCCAAAAAAAACAAGTGATTAAATTTTGGCATCTCTTTAAGATGTTCAAAATGAGCTAAATACTAATAAATATTTCAAGTTAGCCTACTCTGCCAATAGATGTCGCTGTGCTGTGCTCTCAAAGAGGAGAGCACAGCACAGCGACATCTATTGGCAAATTACAAAAAGACCAAGTGATTCATTTGGTGGGGATCGGCGGAGGTTTGCACTCTCTGAGTCCTCTAGTTCACTTTCAATTTCAAGTGAAAGGGTTAGCCTTTGAACTCCAAGAGTTTGCATTTCAAAAGAGCAGACTACAAAGCTCAATTTTGTCACTAAAGACTCACAAAAATCCGGTAATTTCCATTGCCACTTCCAGAAATTTATTAGAACTAAGTAATTGAGCCCTAACTTTAACTTTATTATATTCAACAAATTAAATTATCAAAGTATGAATTTTAGTAGGGTTAACGTCAAAACAAGATTGATTCATAAAACAAAAAATACACTGCTCTGAGATATCTTTGACTGTATTTCTTAACTGTAGTAATAAAAACTATTCTGCATTTATCTTAAACGGTCTTTGTATGGATAGGAACTGCTTCAATATATCATTCATTCATAGTAGAACTTAGGGTCACAAATGGAAAAAAATACTCCACAAAAGATGCATGATTGATTATTTTTTTGGTTGAATAGATAAATTTTCTTATTCAAACATAAATTGAAGGGACATGTAATCAAAAATTAGAAAGCCCCATTGTAATAATTTGCTATTTTTAATGGATGACTATGATTTGATCATTCATTTGCTTCTCATAAAGAAACTAAGCCTTCATAACCACAAGCACATTTCTTCGTTTACTTCACCACAGAAACGACATGATGAGGATTATAACGTATAATTGTTTTCTACAATTATACTTTATTGAAAGCATTTCGTGGTTAACCATTCCTCTATGGTTCTTTTTAGGATGTATCTTCATGTGTTTGTGGAAAAAGTATATTTTATTGTGTGGAAAATGCGTTTCCTTTAAATAAAATAACATAAAATATTATATTTTATCACAAGCCAACATTATATTCTTTTATAGATAAATAATATTACTTTTGCATTTAAAATTGCTTTTCATATCATAATTCAACAGAAAAGAATTTCATATTTTTAAAGGGGTTTATTTCAATTGTAACTGGGATAATAAGTAATATAGACGGTAGAATTGCGTATAAAAATAATACATAAATTAACATTATCCCTAGTTTAAAATTAGACTACCTGCCAAAAGATCTAGCTACAATGAGCACATTTGAAAGTGTTTAAAAGTTTCATACATATATTCTAAATAATGGTGAAAGTTATAAAACAAAATATAATAACTTTAACATAACGTTAAAGCAAAAATAATGATAAACTAAAACTTTTGATTGTAGAGGCAAAAATATTGTTTCGCAATTTTCTTTAGATGATAAAATATCTGTATGAATTAATCCAACTGAAATTCACCAAGTCGATGGCGTAGTTCCATTAAGACCCGCTTTGATCAGGGATTTTGAGATTTAAAAAAGTGTATTACGCGAAGCCGAGATAAAAATGCCCCTCAGATCTTTTCGAAGTAGAAACTCCCTAGACGTCAGCCTCGAACTAATCAGTGCTTTGGTACTTATAAGTGCTAGGTGAATGATTTTAAACTTTTTGTGATGCATTCCTGTCGTCATAGAAATCCCATATATCACTAATGCCTTAAAGTCTTCTGGAGAAGACATGTTTTATTTAAAAAACTCAGTTAAAATTGAGGCATATCGACAGTCACCAAATGCATGGATTGTGGTGTTAAACTTTTCCTCGCAATCTTTACAAGGGTTATTTAAAAAGGAATAGCGGTCTAGATTTTGAATTGGAAAATGAACTTCTTTCCTTCTATGACTCCAGCAGAGATTCCTTTATTTATATGAACCAATCCTCAGAGACTTTAAGGTCTTTAATCGTTTTTTGGCAAAATTTTCTTACTTCCTTATCATACGAAGAAGATACATTCACTTTAGATGCCAAGGTTACGGAGGGCGATGATAACTGCATGCTTTCATTAGAGGGTATTTCAATTTCCCATGGCTAAATGAAGAATAAGCCTTCTTCTGGAGATCATGGAAAGTAAGAATACCTCCCATTAGTGATTCACTTCCCAGGTTATAGGGTCTTCATTTTGCTTGAAAAAGGCCTTTTTGCACCTATTTTGATCAATAATGTCAACCGTTGAGCAAGAGTCAAAAGATATAGGGCAGACCCAAATAATTATTTGGACATCGGCCCAAGTGGGAGAAACAAATGAAAGAAGATAATTGGAATGGACAGTGCCCACATTAAAGATTTATAAACGGAGGAGTTTACAACAGATCTCAACTCAAGGTCGAGCCTTGGGGACAAATCAATGAAACTTATATACAAGTCTAAGGAATTATTCTAGATACAACACTAAACCCCCCCCCCCCCCAGCTGATTCCTTGGACATTTAATGGCTCTATATACGATTTAAGAAAGAGAGTTAAAATCCATTTTTTTCTCTTCTGGTATTGCGATATCAAAAAAATTGGTAAAATGGAAGCTTATATACAACTAAAGGCACAATAAAATTATTATAAAAATCGATCAGCGTTTGAATTTAAAGCTTTTACCAAATGAAGTCTCATATATACCGCTGATTTAAGGAAATCCATTCCCTATCCAATTCTCCTTGTCTTCCGTATTCCACTCCAAGAATAGAAACTTTGTCTCCAATAGGACAATATGCAACTCGTAAAATGTTATTTGGACGCCAAGCTCCACAGGTAAAATCTCCCTCGAGTTGATTTAAATTCCTTTTATAAATGAGCACTTGTAGATGATAGTAGAATTGCATTTTCCTCGTCGAGGCTGCAAAGTTGGCAACTCGATTTCTCAACATTTCTTATCTTCATGAGATGTCGGTTTAAAGCTCACAATTTCAACATTTATTAAAATGTGGTGGCAATTGAAGTAAAAAATATTTTTGCCAATCTAGGGCTCCATGAAAAAAAGTTTGTGTATAGCCCTTCATACTTCATCCAACAATACGCCATTCTCAAAAGAATCCCTTTCTGAGCAAATTCGTTGTTTGGCACACAGACACGGCTACATGTAATGTTGTGTCTCCTTTACAAAGACACGTACGAATATGTGTTTGAATTGCAAACTTAATTGGAAGCCTATCATGCTTTTGTTAAATAAGGGGATTAGAAACTCCGTTCTGCACTTCTAATATAGGTATATACATATAATTAATTTACATTTTTTCCTTAGGCGTCTCTCCTGTAAACACAAATTGAATGCCTTGGGGACCCGAGTGAGATGACATTGAAATAAATTATATCTTGGTAATAATTTGAAACTAGAGAGGAGCATGTACTTATATATAATTTATCTTCATAGCATGATCATGAGAATCACATTCTCTACAGCGAAGAAGACGTGAAATACAATTATAATTTAATCCTACAAATTAAATTAGTTAGACGTACAGTAGTATATATGAACCAAAAAGCAACATATATTTCTTTAAATAGATCTTTTAATATATGTTGAAATATTAGAAAAGAGAGCATTAAAAAATCTCTAACAGCCCAGTCTATACATGTTTAATTTTGGGAACAGACTTCTCTAACGACCTGATTAAACAATTTTCTCCATCTTTAGGAATAGTACACAGTTTGATTTGGCGGGGTAGTCCTAGATTCCAATGTTCGACAACGATCGACATTATACGCCAGAACTAAAAAAAGAATCTCTTTTTCCAAACCTGGAGCTCCCAAAAAGATTGGAACAAATAGCATTATCGTCTGGCATCCTTACTATACATGACTTATCTTCGGAGTCCATTTTTAGGTGTGGGAGATTCTTG
The DNA here is from genome assembly GCA_013387185.1 of Caligus rogercresseyi. Taxonomy (NCBI): domain Eukaryota; kingdom Metazoa; phylum Arthropoda; class Copepoda; order Siphonostomatoida; family Caligidae; genus Caligus; species Caligus rogercresseyi. The sequence goes on from CP045895.1 coordinate 23,852,322, forward strand.
TTTCCTCTTAAGCGATCGGCAGACAAACACTTTGTTCCTGTCCCATGGCACCTCAGAATGAACTTTGGCAATAACACAAAAATGGAGGCAGAAAAATTGCTGACATGTATTTAAAGACTTGCCTTCATCGTGGAACATATAATTTTGTCGTTTACCTCCAAAATAGTTAACAATAACGCTTCACTGCCTAATTTCAAACTTCTACCAGATGTGTGTTCTTTGAAGCTCCGTTCAAGATTGTGAAAGATTATTTAATTCAATCATCCATGCCTTCTCCCATTGTCCTGTTCTACGTATCTTAAGAGACTTAGTTTTTCTAAATCTATCTGGAATAACTGGAAAACTGATCGCTTGCATAATTCTCTTCGGATTAAATTCTAGTCTGCGGACAGTATCTCCGAAAACAAAAGCAATTGAGTTTGCACTTTCAAGTTGCAAAAGCTATATCGCAGAGGGTTTATCTTCGGGAGAACCTATTCAAGAGGGATACCTAAAGTCCATTGTTTTATCAGCAGCAGCTCGGTACATGGCGCTCTCCATCAAGATTCCAAAGGATTCAAGCTGGAGATTTGCGAGTGACATCGTTCGGTACTTCCCTTTCTGTTCCGAGAGGACCTCTCATCATCTAAAGTTTTACTACAATTTTACAAAAACAGTCTAGTTTTGAATTAAATGAAACCTATTTATTCCTGTTGTTGTTATTTTAATATCCAATTAATTTGAATTTTGTTTTATGAAGTGGTTGTACTTTTATGTGAACGTTTAATGTTTTGTATTGACTTTATTTAGTGTATAATTTTAAACTATAATATGTATATTTATATAGTATATGCTTTTACACTACATTTCGATAAATTCTTAAAGGATGGAAAAAAAATAGTTACCGTAATTAAAATAGTCAGAGTTTGGACCCTTCACCTTCAAATGCACAATTGCAGTGGCTAGAAATAATGAGATCTTAAGGATGATAATTATATCCGGGTAGCTCGATATTTTGTCTCTTTCATCAAGATTCAGGGGTCATCGACAGCACGAGTGAAGTTTGCTAAACCATGTAAAATCATTCCTGACCTCATCAGAGAGAAAAAACCCTGAAAAGACTATCTGAAGATGTAAACTTTGCATTTACTCTTTAACTTTGTTATGAAATAACGTTTTTATGTTAAATTTTATATATAAACTAAAACTATTTAATTATACAGTTGAATATGAAATCACACAAAATCTCAAAAAAATAAATTTAAAATACAATATTTGTGATGACAAAAAGGTCAGTATTATTCACTCTATCTTTAACAATAGTTTTAAAAGCGTTTAGAAAATATATTTTGTCCGATTATTACATAGGTTTTGAGATACAAATATACTCCATGAGAAGAGTTCATTGCCAAATGAAATAAGAACAAAGTCTCATTCAAAACATTTAAACAACTTTATTTTTACCCTGTTAATACGAACTCAAATAGTACAAAATCCAGGATTTAATCTGTGGTTTTCAATATTTTGATTCAAACTTTAAATCGAAATGATTAAATATTATCTATTCGAATAACCAGTATTTTTTAAATAACAGTTAGTCGCATACATGGAAATCAGCAATAAGAATAGTACAGAAAATAAGTAAAAACAAAATTACACAATATGGATAAACTATGTCCATGGGAATGAATGAAACATGTAAATAATGAACAAAAATTACTAATTTTCTCACAGTCCATCAATGAACAATTGTTCTACCAATTTTGGACTTTGTATTATTACATATTAAGGATTGCCGATAAATCATACATAAATGATATTGTATTACCAAGTATTCCATAGTCAAAGGGTGGTTTGTGGATTTATGTAGACCCATTTCAGCACTAAACGATCGTGAAATCGATTATACTGTTGATAAATAGTCGTATGACACATTTTAAGAAACACTATAAAGCGTAAGATGTTAAAATGAGGTGTGTAATCAAATTAACAAATATCTTTAAATATATTTTTGCTAAAATGGAAATATATATAATATTAATAATAAAACTTTTGAAATTTTATTGATGTTTTTTAAATATTTTTTTATTGATGTGTATTCTATGTTAAGTCTTTCTTTTATTGTTGTGCATTCTATGTTATTTATTTGATTTTGTGTTTGTTAATCTTTTTTTGAAGTTTTGATTGTAGACTAAAATGTCTATTTATGTATTTTAATACACAATAACTGAATTGAAATAAAGATTTGTAATAATAATAAAATGGAAAAGTAGAGGTATTGTATAAAGCGACATTTGAAAAAACGAATATAATTTTCTTGGATCTATAAGTCCAGTATGTATGAAAGTTGTCATTCAAAGCAAATACTTTCATTGAACAATAAAATAAAAAGCTTATTATTCTACTTTTTAAAACTCATAATTGAAATTAATTATTCACACCCTTCAAATGAAAATTGAATAATATTATAAACTTCATTTAACTTTTTTATGTTTGTAATTATAAAAAAGAAATACAGAATAAAATAATATGATAATATATTTATTAATTAAGAATGATACAGTCTCAAAGTATATTCAATTAAAATACAAAAATATAATGAAACTAGAGGCATATATACACTCAGAGAGTGCAAACCTCCGCCGTCATGAGCCTTCCGAGGCGGATTTTTCACGACTGGGGAGGCGTAGAGAGACGGGGGAGGGTTCCCCTAGACGGAAATTTCGAGAGGAAGACGCTCCCGGCACCCAATTTCACAGCACATCGACATCTATTGGCAGAGTAGGCTAACTTGAAAAATTTAGTAGTATTTAGCTCATTTGGCGCCTTAATTCGGCATTCAGAGATGCCAAAATTTAATCACTTCTTCCTTTTGGCACTTCCAACGATCCACAAAATTTCATCCAAATCCGTTCAGTACTTTTTGAGTTATCCTGCTGACAAACCAACAAACCAACAAACTAACAAACCAACAACGCCAGTGAAAACAATACCTCCTTCGGCGGAGGTAATTACTTAAACAACAACATAATATTTAAATATTTATGAAACAATAATTGGGTAAAAGAAATCACGGCTAAAAAATTGTATTTTTGCAAAAATAAGAATCAAATGATATTATATAAATACCAAATGACTACCTACAATTAAAGGGCTAAGTAAAATAATTAAAATAAGTACTGTCATAACCACATCAAATTTTATCATAACTAAAGTTGAAAGAGTAGCTACATTTAAAAATTTGAAATGCAGACATCCATAATCTTTCGTACTCAGTTATTTAAGGTCTCAGGTAACACACATAATTTGTAACGTAAAATTTATGACAGACATTTGATTTCGATGAACCCTGATGATACAGAAGCAGTGATATTAAATGTGAAAAATCAAAGTTAAGACTGCAGTAACAAATGCTAAAAGAAAGATTATATATAATATATATATATATATCAGGAAACGACCGGGACACTTTTTTTTGCCGGGACCCGAGCTGGGCCGGGCCAAAACCGGGCCGGGACTTTAATATATTTTCGTTCCTTCGTCATTCTAAAAGTGACGACATTTTTTTAGAAAAGAATTTTTAAATATTCGTTTCTAAAAAAACGTCGACACTTTCAGAATGAAGAACGAACGAAAATATTAAAGTCCTGGCCCGGGTAACCGGTCGTTTCCTGATATATATATATATATATATGCATCATTGTTAGGAAATAAGCATACTAAACACCAAATAGTGTTACGTCACTGGAATGTATTGTAAGATTTCCTGTTTTAGATATAAGACCGGATTACATACGTTATTAAATCAATGAATCAGCACATCTAAAGTGATGTCAACAAAACCTGAAAGCCTTCCTAAACATTAGCTTTTTTGAGTACGTATATATTATATAGTTACTCAATATTGGTTTAAACATGTAAAATTATCACTAATTGTTGACAGGGCAAAAAAAGACAGGATGAGATCGGATATTCAATACATTGGGAAAGCTTTATCACGTATTCTAGCGCCCATTCTTCCACAAACAATCAAAAGAGTTCCCGCTATTCTTATGTGTAAGATAAGCCGACATCAATAGCAGTTCTTTTGTGATAAATATTTTCTCTTCCTTCTTCTTAGACAGGGTATCAATGACATCATCAAGGGAAATATCAAGGAAATCCCAAAAAATATAATATACTTATATAATGATATATATATATATATATATATATATATATATATATATTATGAACTATGTACGAAGCGTCTCGATAAAAGCCTCACACAAAAGTGAGTTATGGGTAGTTATTTTCATTATGCTTTCCCCAACCTCCATGCGTACATATTCTCCTAATAGTGGTCTTGACCTCCATAAACTCTATCATATTTTCCTCATGATCATAACTAACTTATTTTACTTTAGTGAATTGGCATCACAGTATACAAATATGCTTATATTACTGTTCTTTTAATGTAAGTTTCCGTCTACAAAAAAAAAAAGTTCCTTTTGACTTCGACTGAACTTGTTAAGATCAAAAAATGTGTATAAGAACTGACGAGCTGTGGTTTATAAATAGAGATAGAAAGTCGAGGGATATTTTGGGCGTGTGAAAGGGAAAATGTCTGAAGGGTGCAATTGAGTTCAAGCTCCTTGTTATCACTATTCTCTTTCCTCAGAACAGAAGCAAAAACAGAGATTCAAATATAAAATAAATACCTTCCGTTCTGGCTGACTTGGCCTGCTTCATAAATGAAATAAATATTCCTCAAGAGAGGAAAGAGAATAGTGATAACAAGGAGCTTGAACTCAATTGCACCCTTCAGACATTCTCCCTTTCACACGCCCAAATATCCCTCGACTTTCTATCTCTATTTATAAGTTAAGAGTGATGTTTATTTTCGAACAACAAACGACGCTATGTATATATGGGTTCCTTATATGGCTGACCCAAGTCATCAACACAATATTGTTTTTGTCCCACGTGGAGAAGTGTATTAAAGTTTGATATCTTTTTTAATGTACAGCGAAGAGGAAGCGGAAAGCTCCCATAATAACTTATCATTGATTTTTCATTCGTGGATAAAAGTTCCTGTATTGATTTGTATATTTCCAATGACCTAATTGGAGATCAGATTATCTTTTCAAGGTCCTAGTTGATATAGGAAGAAATAAAAATAAGATCATGTATATAATAATGATAGATATCCTGGAAAATAGGTTTTAGGCAAAACACAATATTGAGGAGTCACATCCAAAGGAAAGGAAGAAAACACTATTTATAGCACGGAAATTATACAATGATGAGGAACCAGGGATAAAGGCATGCAAAGCAACAAGTAAGTAGCATGAGTCTGGTAATAATTGTATATCATTTATTTTTACTAGAGGTAAATAGTGAATTATCAATTTCAATATAATGACACCCAAAGTAAAAGTGCTAAAAATTTCAATAGATTAACTTGAAATGGTGACATAAACTGAGGGTGATATGAATAATATATATATATATATATATATATATATATATATATGTTTATTATCAATATCATTGCGATATAAATGATTCTGTGAACTTATGATTTTCCATGACGCTTAATATTAATACATTATGGATGAATAGTAAATATATCGCAAAATCGTACGTTTCTATTCATCATGAAACCTGCTTTCGTAGAATATTATCTTTGGAGAGGCCAGAATTATGAGTTATAAGATTTTTTTTCATCCATATATGGTTCGATAGAATATTACAACTATTCCATCGAACCTAGGATCTTTTCGATGAGGTTGACTAAAACTAACTTTCCCAGTTGGATATTTGAACTAACTTGCACCCTAAACATTGAAAGTCGAGCATACTTCCACTGAGCCAATACGATCTCACTTATATAAGGTTTATTTTTCTAGTAAGGGTAAGTGTCCGACGATTTAGATTTTTCTTTATGTCTTTAAGTTGTTCTCTGGACTATATTATCATTTAACTTGTAATATATAAAAATTGTAATATATAGCTAATATAGGGCAATATAAATCGTTTCTAAAAAAAATTTAATCAAATAATTGTTTTGGTTATTTTTTTTGTTAAATTCAGGTATATTATTATTTTATTATGAGGATCTATTAATTGAAAAAATTAAATGGTTTGAGAAAATATTAAATATTTAGAAATGTTTAGTTCTTCTGCTAGAATTTTTTTTTTGGTTATAATTTTTTTATTCGGCTATCAAATATTATAAGACAGTGTAAAATATTAACTATACTAAAATACAAGACAGCTAATAAATAAATAAAAAATACTCTCGACAGTTGCGTTAACATAAATAACATGAATGAACATTTTAGAACATCAATGCTATAATATTATTAAAATATTTGCGTTATTTTACATTAATTGATATTCCAGTATTTAACAAATAAAATGTTCACTTTATGTTCGTTGTCTTTTATAATAAATTTCCGAATAAAAGTCTCGAATAATTTTCCATACGATACCAGAATTGTAATACTATGTTCCTTAATCATTACAAAGATTTATGACAAGTCAAAAAGAAAACTAATGTTTTGTTGGTTGCTCTGGAAATACATTTAGAGGAACTGAGTCAATATTGTTGTTCAAATATATTTATCCAAGAAAAATATCACGCAAAACTTACATTTAGTTAAATACTATTGTTTGCTCTTGTATAAAGAGAAAAATGAGTCTTTCCTAAGCCCAACTTTTACTATTTTTAACTCTTTGCGTGATGGCTTAAATATATTTTCTATGAACAATGATTGTATCTCAAACTAAAGTTTGAAACAAAATGTAACATTGCCAGACTTTATTCTACCGCAGCCTTGAATAATAAAAAAACATTTTCATACTTTTCGCCAACGCCAGCTTTACTGATCGAAATTAGCTTTAGTTATACCATTATATATATGTATGTATATATATATATATATATATATATATATATATATAATTATATTGAATTATATATATTTAACATACAGAATAAATAATTTTTTTTCCAAATACCATATTTATATTTAAGAATGCTTGATTAAATTCGTATTTTAACTTGGGAACTTTTAGTGGGGCAGTATAGCTAAGGTATTGTGCATTTTGTGATACAAGCAACAAATTTGGCACAAATGTACATTAACATATAGTGAACATTTTCAGATATTGAGCCACTCAGAATTCTCTCTTCATGTCCGCCATATTGGAATTCAAAATGGCCGCCATTTAAAATCTACATTTGCGTTTATCTGTGGATCTAAAATTGCTATTGACTCCATTCTGGTGCCAAAATGTATTTTATGGGGGACAAGGAATCCCATGGTTACAATATGCATTGCATATTTTTTACCACTGAGCCGCCATCTTGGATTTCAATATGGTTTGAATTGTAGTAGGTTCAAAGACGTTACGCTTAATTTTTCTGTCCGATGGAACTTTTTACCTAATATTAAACATAAAAATGAATAAAAAATATAACATGTATGTCCAATACGTTCCTTCTACATGTGACCACTCTTATTTTATTTATTTTCAGGTTAATCGTGCTGGATGTTCTTCTGAAGACAGTTCGATCACCATGTCCAAGCGGTTCACACTAGCTCATGCTGAGCGAACTTCAACAACTTCACAACACCTCACCACTACTGACTGGAGTTTATGCATCATATGTCAAGAGGACAAGATTGAGACATTGACCAAACCTGAACGATCTAAAAGAAAAGACATTGGTAGTGGATACAGTTCACTCGCAGAGAACTTGATAAAATTCAATGAACTTGGAAAGCTTCCAGGATCCCTCCAATTGGAAAGACTTGATGATGGCCATGGCATTGAAGCTACCATGGTTGCACATGGGGCACAATATCACCATACGTGCAAGCTCCAGTACAACAACACCAAACTACAGAGAGCACAGAAAAGAGCACTCAAGAAAGAAGGTCAGGCGATGAGGAACAATCTTTATGCAAACGCACCAGGGCGCATTCACGTTTGAGTAAAGAGGAAGTTCCAGAAACTTGTTTCTTCTGCGGACAACCTGCAGGAACTAATAGTCATCGGAAGAAATATCCGATGCTAAGACAGAGACTCCTGTCACTACCTGTGTTGTACTTGATGGGGCAGCTATCGTCCAGATGCTAAAGCCGGCGGCATCAAAGACCTTTGAAGAGTACGCACATCAGATGTTCTTTCCATATATATCTACTAAGCTGCAAACAGTGTCACGCCTGGATCTGATATAGGATACCTACCTTGCTGATTCACTGAAAGGCAGTACACGTGCAAAGCGGGGACAAGGTGTGCGGAGACGTGTGGTGGCCGCCGCAGCCATACCAGGAAACTGGTAGAACTTCCTACGAGTGGACAGTAACAAGACCGAGCTGTTTAAGTTTCTCTCAACAGCTCTCTTGGAATGGTTTGACCAGGAGGACAAGCAACTCATCATTACTGATGGAGAGGCAGTGCTCAGCAAGCCACTACTACCAGATATAACAACCCCCACCCGACCCATGCAACCATGAAGAGGCTGACAGTCGGATGTTGCTGCATGCATCTCACGCAGCTAAGCACGTACACCATTCAATAGTAATCCCTGTAGACACCGATGTTGTGGTGCTGGCAGTGTCCGTGGTACAGGAATTGCAACCAGAAAACAAACTATGGCTGGCATTCGGAACAGGCCGAAGTTTCCATGCTCTAACTGGATGCGATACTGTGTCAAGCTTTGCTAGACATGGCAAGAAGACCGCATGGGCAGTCTGGATAGTACTGCCAGAATTAACTGAGGCGCTGATTCAGCTTTCTTCCGCACCAAGTGACATACCAAATGATGCAATGTGCATCTTCGAGAGGTTTGTGATCCTGTTGTATGACCGAACCAGCAAATGCACGGATATTGACAAGGCCAGGCGGAAACTCTTCGCAAGGAAGAACAATGTGCAGCTGATCCCTCCGACGAAGGCAGCTTTAGAGGAACATGTCAAAAGGGCAGTATATCAAGGTGGACATGTGTGGGGTCAGATACTGCTGCCACCAGAACTCCCACCACCAACCAACTGGGTTGGTCAATGACTGGAGAACAATACACACCATTCTGGACCAGGCTACCTGAGGCAGCTCACACCTGCATCGAGCTGGTTTCTTGCAAGTGCCAGAAAGGGTGTGTAAGACGCTGCAAGTGCAAGAAGGCTGCCCTTAAGTGCACAGTCCTCTGTGTGTGTGAAGGGGATTGCACATGAAGAGGAGTCCACAACATTCATTTACTTGTGGCAGTGCTGAACTGGTTAACATGACACTGTTTATGTCCAAATACAAAGTATGTAAAATACATGATGATGAATGTTCATCTCTCATGACTTAAGTGAAGTACTGAAATACAGATGTTATTTTGAAAATGGATATTGTCATGTATTGTTACCATTATATTCCTTGCCCCCAAACATACATTTAGACACCAGAATCGAGTCAATAGCAGTATTAGACCCAAAGATAATCGAAAATGTAAATTTCAATCAACGGCCATTTGAAATCCAATATGGCGGCTCATTGGTACAAAATATGCGATGCAGATTGTTTCTATAAGATTTTTTGCCCCCAAAAACATACATTTAGACACAAGAATCGAGTCAATAGCAGCATTAGACCCAAAGATAATTGAAAATATAGATTTCAGATGGCGGCCATTTTGAATTCCAATATGGCGGACATGATGGGAGAATTTCGAGTGGCTCAATATCTGAAAATGTTTGCCATATATCAATGTACATTTGTGCAAATTTTATGCTTGTATCACAAAATGCACAATCCTTCTGAAATTTTGAGCTAAACCACCCCACTATTAATATTTTCATTAATTTTAAGATAATATTACATTTTAAATTGATAAAATATTCAGATCTGTGCAAAAGAATCGAATAGTTTTGTGTATAAAAACACTAAAAAAAGGGAACAAAATTGTGAAAAAAGGCTTTTAAAGTAGGATTACTTTTTTTTAACCATTTTTTTCATTTGAAACTATATTATGATGTATTAATATTACTTGATGTATGTACTTTCATTGAAACGAGATTTAGGGATTATAATTTAACATAAAGTTAGATAAAAGTTAAAGATAATAGTTCATAAGCAAAATAGATTTAGTCCTCTTAATCCATGTTAGCTTTCATTTTCAAATGATTTCAAACACATAATTGAAAATCATATACATATTTTAGAAACCATTCCATTGCATTTCGTTCATTGGGGGTCCCAAGGGGTATCAATTACGTAAGCTCACTCTATTGTCTTGCGACATCATAAATTTAAGTACGAAATGTATAATGATTATAATAATGTACAACGATAACTTGATAGTTTGTAACATTTGATAAGTTACACCTTATTTAGAAACGGTTTTCAATTAAATGATGATCAATGAATTATTATACGTTGTTTTAATAATAACTCAGATTTGACCCAAAAAACTTAAAGTAACACAAATAAAAGACTACTCCAGAGGAACTATCAGTTGAAAATGCATGATATTACGAAAAATAAAACTATTGTCAACAAATGCACTATTGATTAAGAAAGCCCACTGGATATGTTTATATCAGTTTAGTCATTTTCCAACATCCTTATTATTAAATACATATATGCATATAAATACAACTCCTACGACATACAAGTGAAAGCAAGAAACGTAATAAATAAAGTGTGTCGTTTTCAACTCTCAATGTTGAGGGTGCATGTTCGAATAATCCCGAGAGGGGAAGGTCAACTTTAGTCACCTCATCGATAAGATCCTAGGTTCGTAAGACCAATTATAATGCAGTATGCTTATTATATATCCACAAGGATGCAATTCAATCGAACCAAATAGGCAAAAAACAAAACAAAAAACATATTACCAAATACCACTTCCGATAGCATGTTTGAGCGAATTGGTAGGGGTAGATTAAAAAGCGAAAAAAAGGGAGTGCGATAGTGTTAAGGTGTGTGTCAACTCTCAATTTTGGGGCGAAGGTTCGAATCCCGAACGGGGAAGGTCATTTTGTTCAACCTCATTGATAATGCCCTAGTTCGATAGACTAATTTTAATGTTATAATTTTTATCCAGTCGGATACTATTCTACCAATATAATATCTATATTTATATTGATGATAACTTAATCGTACATTAAATTGATCTTGAGATATCTCCAAATCACAATGAGAAGAAGTTCTAAGCATTACTTTAAAAGATTCTTAAAGGAATTCGTTTGAGTGTTATATGGGTGTTTTTATCATGCATTTTATCAAATCATGTTTCTAAACAAAAAATTATATTACTTCCATCTTATTTTACAAGAATGAGTTCACCCCGACATTTCCTTGCCAAATAAAATATTAATATTGGTGTTTTCAAATTACGAATAACAGAATTAATAATATAAAATATTTTATGTAAATAATAACTACCTATTTATTTAATAATATTGATAATGAATGATAGTGATAACCATTCAGTTAGGTGAATGGAAACATTCAAAAGCCTTAAATTTCCTGTCGAGATTACATATTTTTATCATTCAGCATTTGAGTGAAAACAATACATAAACGAACATTTTTGTAGAAATTTATTGTTGAACCATATTATTGTTTGACCATAATATAATAAGCCATGATTTGTT
>CP045895.1:23864039-24030134 GCA_013387185.1 Caligus rogercresseyi
ACATTAACATGAAAAAATACGTAACTTTAAGATGGAATTATGGTTAATTTAGAATTATATTTTGTACCTTTGAAAATCATTTTTGTTAGAACACAAAAAAGGGTTATTAGTAGTAGAGACTCAGGATTTCAAAACTTTTGTATAACTCTATCGTTATAAATTAATTTGTGTCAAAACAGTTGGGATTGAGTACTTTGCACAAATAATAAACATTGTAATGTTAGGAAAAACATTTGTTATTATAAACACCTATTATATTTTAGTTTTTCTACATATTTGGTGGGCGAATTGGTTTTGTATTTTGGAGGTGGAGGATATGAATAAGCATCTAAATATAACATTTTTTATATTGACTTAGTTACTCTGAAAAGTAATCATTATATCTTTTAGGATAGCAGCCTGCATTCTAATAATACTTGCATACATGTGCCAAAAAGTCTCATAAGGGAGCTCGATAGCCGTGCGTGTTAAGGGGGTTCAACTCTCAATGTTGGGCGCAGGTTTGAAGCTCGAGATGGGGTATGGTCATTTTTGGGCAACCTCATGATAAGATCTTAGGTACGAGTGTAATATTTTAATGCTATATATATTTATATACCTGTAGATGCAAATCAATCGAACCATATAGGCAAAAAAAAAAAGGGTCATTTTGAGTTACGTCTATTTTAGATATGAATATGCATCTAAATATTTCTATATTGATTCAGTTTTTGCATTCTAATAATTCTTACATAATGTGTAAAAAGTCACTTTTGTACATCAAAGGGAGAGTTGGTCCATAGGTGAAATTCATTGAATCCACTTAAGATAATAAGTGATAGATAGGTGAGTAAAATGATTTCCATTCCAAAGCCACTCATTCCACACTACTAATTTCAATAAGCTTTAATTGAAAATGCTCCAGGGACATTCTTTCTTCGGATAATTTATTTTGAGCATTGTTTGTTTATGCACTGAATTTAAACTTGCGTAGTACATTCCAGGCAATTTAAAATTCAAATATGTAGAGGTATTATTTTATACACATACATATGTATTATTGTTTTTTGCTGTTAGTCTAGTATTAAAACAAATAATAACAAACACAAGGGATATTCATTGAATGCAAAGGAACAATGATACTACATATTAAAGATTCTTCTATAAGAAATAAATATACAAAACACTAAATCTCTTTTGCACCAGCATTAAAAAAAGGAGTGTAATAATTCTTTTAAATGTTATTTATTTGTTTTTGTTTATTGCAGATGTTGTTTTTTTTTCTAAGTAATTAAAAATAAAAGGTGAAATGGGGAAGAGTAGACTTTATTGTTTTTGTTCAAATAGTTAACTAATTAAAGCAAGGTGAGAATTCTAATCGAAAGTACTGGCCTTGAGCAAAACACTCTGAGACTTTTTTTTTCATCAAACGTGATAGCTGTAGCAAAAAAATGCTCAATACAACAGTTAATTTGCCTTAAAAAGGTAATCATTTCACTTTTGGCTGTTGAGGTATAAGTATTTACTTGTAGATAATAATATCATTTTTTAAGTGGAGGAACTTCACCTGCTTAGGGAGATATGATTTTAGCTCACATCATACTTACGATAAATTAATCATCTCACCGCTTTGAGGTATTGGAATGCTTACACCAAGATCAATTGTAATTTGGGCATTCCATAACCTTTAATGTTCCTTTGAATAGTTCGATGAGCATGAGAAAGTGCATAAGCGGCCCTCCGTCTCCTTTTCCTCATAATGCCACATACCTATAAGCGCCTCCATTTGAAGAGATCTATGAAAGAATTTTCTTATTCATGACGAAGGAAAATGGAAAAGAGGTCTTAGTTTCCTTATCAACGTTCAGTAGAATACTAATATGAGTTGCAAGGGTACTAACATATTTTTAATTTTTTTTCCTTTTTCTTGTCGCATGAGATGAGGTACAAAATAAAACGAAATTCGCATCCGTATAGATATTTTACAAAAAGAGTAACTAGTAAATAATACAAACTCGGATGCCATCGGAAATTCCACGTATATGTTATAATATGAACTTGTAGCTAGGTAGTGGGCCGCGCCATAGAGTCCCTTGCGGTTGGGTTTAGTTCTAAATTTATCATAGTTGTGACATGGAGAACTCAGAAACATAAAGACACTCTTTTTTTTGCCTCCGATGGGGATATTACATTGTATAAAGCCCAGACCCAATGTGCAATTGATAACTCCAAATAAGATGAGTAGCCCACATATAATATTTGTGACATGAAGAGTCTTAGAGCCCAGTCACGCTTGGTTTTACACCCCAGTATGGCATAGTTGTTTCTTGAAAAAATAAAGATTTAATAAATTGCAGCATTTCCTGGCGATTACTCGATCTTTCATACAGAAGAAATCAAGTTTTTGACATGAAGTTCCTAATTGCTTTTTTTATATACAAGATTCACAAGAAATAAAAACTTTTATATTGGGAATCGTATTCGAAACAATGTGTTTTTGTCTTTTTCATCACTCAAATTTTAATTTTTTTTTAGAAAAACTTACATTGATTGGCCTATGATTGATATTGATTTTTTGATTTCCTTGAATAATACGCCTCATCCATGATTTGCATCTTTGAAAAGTATGCTGAGGCTTCTTTCATCTTTGGACTTTACAATGAAAATTATCTTCATTACAACTCTTTTAATGATAGTTTTTGTTTGGGTTCTAACTATTTTATTTTTGCTGTTTAAAAAATCACAATTCATGCGAGAAAGCTGAAATTTGATGATTTGTCAAAAAAAAGTTGCCATTACGCAATACATTTTTAACCATTGATTCCAGTAGTCTTATATTCCAAAATACATATAAAAAGACTCGGTACACTTACAAATATCTATGATATTTTTAAATCGCTTCATCATACAGTGCAAATTATAAAACTATGGCTCGAAGGATTAAAACAGATAAATAACATTCAGGAGGAAAGCGGAACCTTCCAATGTTAAAACTGACCAATTTTGTCATGCGCTGTAATGAAATTCTGTTTAAGAATTCTCAAAATCTTTTGTTTGATAAAAAGTCTATATTTTTGTTTTCTGATAAAATATCCATTCTTTTAGCTGAGTGATAAACAGCTAGGGATCGCCATAAAATCCTCTGAATTGATACTAAAATGGCATCACACGAGTATTATACAGGTTTATCATTTTTTGTAAATAGAGATGAGGCATTTATTAATATTTGTTTCATATCAGTTAGACATAGACAGACCATTTTTTACCGTCTCCATTCAAGAATGATCACCGAACGTACAACTTTAAGATCCTGACCAGGGGCTTGAATTCCAGGATGCCATGAGCAGTTTTAATATTTTATATTTGAATACCATACATCAGTTTCCGATTATTTAAAGAGTGACATTATAATAATTAACCCTCTTGATGAGTTGCACTACTGATTTGACCATCATATAACTCTCGTTTTGCAAGCCCATATTTTCATATAAACAATTATTTTTATTTTGTTTTTGAAGTAAATACTTTGGTATATTTTCGAAATTGAATGAAAAATGTGGCCTTTGAAGCTATATGCTCCAAATAATTGCGTGTATTCTCTTGTTAAAGAAGCCTTACTTTTACGTATATAACGAAAAAATAATACATTGCAAAAACATATACATATAAGAATATAATAGTAAATATTGGATATATGTAACCTCAGCCTCATAAAATAAATGGTCTTATTTTTAGAAAAAAGTTATAACTTCTCAGTTATAAAAACAAGAAAAATAACCAAAAAGTTATCTATTTCTACTTCCTTCAGACGTAGGCATTCTTTCCATACATACTATAAAGAGTCAACGAAATTATTTTTAAACTCATTTTCGAAAAAAGCACATTCTACCAACTTCTTTTCTTTATTCTTTGTACAATATACAAGAACTTAACACCATACCTGATATTATATATATATATATATATATATATATATATATATTGTATACACAATAGACTTAATAAAAGAGGGAGATCAATGTCGGAGGTGGCAGCTGATGAAACAAAGAAGAGAAGAAAGGAAGTGTTTGTTATTCCTTGAAGAGTCAAAGATAAAAACAATTCTTATGGAGCGATACTGGAGAATAATAAAGGTAATAATACCCATTGACGTCGTTTTAAGAGACAATTTTAAGAAAAATAATACAGGGTGACGTCACTGGACATTTATTTCCGGTTTTCCTTTTTTCTATTCGACAAAAAACTGATCTGTTTCACCTATTTGGGCAGCCGGCTAAGTCATTGAAGAGCTTCCTGATAATAAAAAAACAATATGAAAAAAAGATTTAAAAAACCGCCTACAGGTATTCAAATGATCCTAAAATATGTGGCCCGTCATTTTTATTTTGTCTATATCCCAATTGTGGAGATTACCTCTTTTCATTGTGGGTTGTAATGTTGTTGTATTATAGCTGATTGTACACAAATGTTTTAGCCCATTTTATATTATTTTCATGTTTCACTTTACCATTATAAGAGAAAACACGCTCTTAAAAAGCCCCTTGAGCTATAACATGCCCAATGAGGGTTCCAAACAATGAAGGATGTAATAAATTCATTGAGGCGTTCATAAGATATGCACATTCTTAAACTATGACTCATAAGAGAACATACTCAAGGCTGCAGTCTCATTTTGTTTTTATTCATTCATACGTAAAAATCTTATTTTTGACAAGAAAATATTGAGATATCAAAAAAGTATGTTTTATTAAAGACGGTAATGATACCTTTTCTTCTTTTAAAGTTGTTAATATCTTTGATAGTCTAAATAATTCAAAAAACAAGATAGATGCACAAGATGATTGCAATATCTTTATTTTAAAACCTTGGCATCAAGAGATGTATGCAAAAACATGAGATAAGGATGGGATTGTTTATCCCTTAACACGACCCCGAAAAATATACCCCCTCTACATACCAGACCAATGATATCATCAGTGGTGACATCACCTTGTTTATAGTGTCTGTATTTTATAAATTAGTATTCTAGCAACCATTTGATAGAAAAAAAATAAAGGATTAATATATTAAATAAGTTACATTAATTATAGTTGTAAAATTTTTTTTTAGGAAACAATACATATTTTTACTATTTGGTGTCGATCAATTGTGCACTTTTGTATTGATGTGTATGCAAATGTACATGTAAAAACGTATTTCTTTTTTTACATATATAGCACATTTTACGGACCCCATGACCTTTTTGTCTGCAACCACGCTTGATTTTGTAGTACCACTGTCTTTGAGAGAAAGGAAAAGTACTGCCTCGATATTGAAAGTATTCATGATTGCTTTCGGTGGTCTTTGGTTTATCCTTTATAATTTTTTTCGATTCATTTTAGTTATAGTTTGCTGTAATTGTTAAGTTTTTGGACCTCTTGAATTTGACACCCCTACGAGATGTCTTAAGAAAACTTGTAATGGAAACTGTGACAGGGCATTAAATAGGTATATGTACATGCCAAATTGGGTTAGTTGTTGTATAGAAAAGATTACCTACCGTCATATTTTTTTATTTGATGAACATATTTATAAGAGCTAAATGATTTATTTATTTTATAAATTTCATACATAAAGATTTTATTTTTTTTTCCTTTATATACTGTGAGGGAGGCAATGTTGTTGTTTTTTATTCAAAATCAAAGAACCATTGGGACTATTTTTTCTGTTTTATATTTCTTAGGAATTTCTTTGTGTGTTCTCAAATGCTAATGTCCTTTTGTTGAGGCTTTTTGTTGAAAAATTAGCATTTTTTAAAGAACGTAATCGTTCGGATGTGGAGCATAATTTAAAAAATATATTTGAGCTATTCCTTTTTTTTCTTTCAGCATCGAGTTTCAGGTATGTAATTCGGACTCGTTCGACCAAATTTGTTGAACCAGGTGGTGCCTTTTAGAATTACAATAGCAAAATTAACCCAAACGATATATAAATGACTTTCTTGTTTGTTTTCATAACAAACATTACAATTTTCATATATTTCACAGTGTGTTCTGCAAGAATATATATCAATATATAAACTGAGGACTGAGATCTGCTTGGCATAGAGTGTGGGTTCCAGTGTTAGCTTTTTGAGAATATTTTGGCTAGGAATTCTTCCCATACTTTAGCTACGTCCAGTTAAACATATTTTATTAGATAGACATTTTTTTGTAATTTATATTTGTACTTAAGATTGTCTATCAGCTTTCGTATAATGTATCATAATTGATATCATCGGTACGTTTAGGTAGTATGGCCATTCACTCTAAAAAGTTATAAATTATATATTAGTAATATAGGCTCGTGACCTTGAGATGCATTGAGTTTTGAATTAGCTTTATATCCATGATGCAATTAAACCAATGAGCCACAACTTCTGATAAAATCTACATGTGACATTGAAGCTTAACGTTTATCATTTCTAGCTTTACAACTCGTCTATAGAGGCGCCAGGGCTGCACCATTCGGACATTCAAAACCAATTGTATAATGCCCAAGACCATTTTTTAGTCCGCAAAGTAATTCTATAATTGAGACTGAGTTATCCAGCAAGTCAACTCCACCCATATTTTGACTATAAACGATAGATGAATTAGGGCATGCTGTGGGCATCTTCTTCCGTTGTTCTTGATTGTATTGTTCACATATCCATTGGTTCTGAATTCAAAAGTTTGACCCCATGAAAACTGACCCTGAATCTTTCCACGCTGTAATGCACAAATCGTTGCCATATATACAGATTTCATGAAACCTTTGTTCGCCTTGTTCAGTGATTTTTTTGTTGGTAGATTCAGTTTGTTGATCCTTGTTTGCCTCATTGTTCCAACTATTCCAGGGCCTTTAGATCCCAATAATCCATAGGTCAAGAGAAGTAAATAAATAATCACATCATCAAACTCTTCGTCTTCATCATCTCATTAACTGTTATAGAATTTTGCAGTTCTGCGGGCTGACAAATAATTGTCTGACCAACCGAATTTACATCAACGACTCCACCATTTCTTCCACTTCATCGTCCTCCTCACTTAAAACGTTTTTCTCTAGAGGAGGGAAAACCACAATATCCATTGTATTGTTTGGAGGGTAGTCTTCAGTAGATCCAAATTTCAACTGTGTTAAGTCCAGAAGTTCTGAATGTCCAAATAAGATAGAATATATATGTATATATAAACAAACACTAATTTCCAGGTCATCTTCCATCGCGTACTTAAAAATACGTTCAAAATCTACAAAATAATTTTGCACACAAAAAACTACATTTTTTTTTTTTCATTGAGAAAACAAGTTTGGAGCTATATTTTCAGTAATTAAAGAAAAAAATCCAAAATTTGACAATACTTACGCTTTTTAATGGTTGAACTTGATGGACCACATATTTTTTCATTTTGACATATTGACTTTATTCTTTGACTATTTTTAACAAACTGAATCAATTTTCTGTAAAGTGAAATAAAATAATGAATAATGAATACATTTATTCATACGTAAATCTATATATTTTATTAATGAAAAAGCTTCTAATATAAGTATTTGAACATCATAATACCACAAATCAGGTTAAAACGCGTACTTTAAAGTACGCAATGGAAGTAATGGGTTAATCAAGATTTCCTTAGCAATGGAGTCTTTATTCCTACGACATTTTACAAAGATACAACTCAGTCGAATCATAAAAGCCAAAAATACATTGTTGCCTTTTTATTGTTATGTATTGATTTTTATTTAACATTCAATAGTTTTTTTTAATGCCATTTATGATAGTATATATATTTCATTTTAATCGGTTAAAGGCAAATAGGCAATTATTAATATCCACAATCCTAGTGTTTAAAAATATATATAAAGTTTAACAAATTAAAAATTGTTTTGACTATTGTCATCATTGATAGAAAAAAATACAAAATATATTGTTTGTCTTTCGAAAAATATAAATTAAACCAAGTGATTCTGATATTTTCGTTCTAATCCCATAAAAATAATAATTTTAATACTTTTTTTACTATCACCTCATTTAATCATCTTTCAAAGTAGTCATTAGAATATGAAATATGTAGGATAGATATTTGTACAAATTTTTGGCCACATTCAATCATATATAGACAGTAAATGTTTCTCTGGGAGGGAATGGAGGTTAAAGTACTGATAAAAAAAAAAAAAAACAGAAGGCAAACAAGAATTTGGGAAATTTAAAAACACATAAAAGTAGAGTAAATTTTATTATTAGGAGACAAGTTCGAGGCAGAAGGTTTATTGTGTCGGTCGCTGAGGTAACCGTGGCTTCATAGCAAACCAGAAGGAGGGTTTCCATCGCTATGAACCGCTTTTCCACTCCAACCCTTATCCAGTCCCCGTTGGATATTAAAAATCCTGTCCAAAAGTTTGTCCAGGCCCAAAGGAACCCCCGTTTTCTTTGTGCGTGCTGCGTATAAACTAAATAAACCTTGCAGACAGCTTTTCTCCATCTGGAACTGATGTTTCCGTTGTGGTGAAGTAAGAACGAGCCATTCATCCACTCTGAGGTTTTCTCCAAATACGTCCTTGATGCGATCTGTAGTCAACTTCACTAGAGGGGCTATTCTGTCACAGTCTAAGAAAAGGTGTCTAGAAGTTTCTAGACTCTGGCAACAAAATGCGTATTTTCTTTCGTCTATATTCTCCATGGATTTGTTAAGAAAAAGCGACGAGGTCGCCATCCTATAACGAAACCATTTCTCCGCCGAGCTCAAAAGAGGATTTCTAAAAAGGGTTCTGGAACCTCCGAGAACGTCCTCCATCGGGGTACATTCCAAACGCAAAAAACGATTACGAACTAGGAGCTCCGAGTGATCTTTGACAAGGCTCTTCTGATGGGTTTTTTGAATTTCGGAAAGATGTAAGCATTCGATTGCAATGTAAAAGGAGGTGGGGGACCTATCAGTTTGTAGAATGCTTTTTTTGCAGTCTTCCTTATCTTTTTTACTTGTAGGAACGTGCTTGGATTATTTCCTGTTTCATCTCTGATAACTTGTCCCACAGATATTAACTGCTGGGATACTAATAATTCGTCCCTTGTATTTAACCTGCTGTTGAAATTACAGGGTTCGTGATCTCCTAAAAGGATGAGGGCGGTATCTACTGTTTTCTTCCAAGAAGAGGCCATGGCCTCCCAGTAATGTCCAGAACGACTAAGAGTCTATAAAACTCTTGAGGGCCCATGAAAATTCTGTTCTCAAACTTAAAGCCGGAACGTATATGAAATTTTTCTTTTAGGAATATTGCCCATAATCCTCACTTCTGCGGAGTCTCAAAACCCAAGAAAAGTTTAGGGTCATCCAGACAGAATCGATTGGTTTCAGCCCTAAACCCCACTGAGATGTTGGAGCCATCAAACGGTTGCTTGAGACATATGCTCTCTTACCTCCCCAAATGAACTTTTGTTGCAGTTCTTGCAATTGGGTCTTAGCGGTGCTCGTGAATGGAGTATACCTCAATAAATGTACAATCCTGGGAACTACGATCCCATTCCAAATGTTGATTTTGTCCAAAATATTCCAGCACTGACTGTCGTAATATGCTGTTGAACTACGGACGGAATCTGTAATATTTTTTAAATTGCACTTAGTCGCGGTTTCAGAGCCGTCTTTCGAGATTGTTATGCCAAGAAGGATGGCTGAGGAAGAGTAATTTAAGGAAGGAAACGATTCCACAAGCGAAGACTGTACAGAGGTGAGAACTTCTGTCTTTGCTTCGTTCATGACGAGGCCAGAATGGGTTGCATAATTGTTTAAAACTTTAAATGTCATTTTATAGACGATGATATTTCTTCGCATGTGCCTTCATAGAAAACTGAAAGATCGTCAGCGTACATTTGCGTAAGTCTGGGAGGAGCAGCTTGGCTAATTAAGTGGAAGAGATTGTTGACTGCCAATAAGAAAGGGATGGTGAAATGGGTCTCCTTGTTTACAACCTTGCGTAATATCAAATGAAAGTCTTCGTCCATTCGATGCCACCCACGAAAATGAATCTGTTAGGATTGTACCGACCATATTTATAAAGCCCATGGAAATCCGTATCTGAGGAGTGAGCTGAATATGAACTTGTGGGAAATGGAATCGAAGGCTTTATTAAAGTCCACCAACAATGTTGCAAAATCCCTTCCATAATTCATAGAGCGATCAATAAGTCCTGAATAGAACGAGGTACATCCTCTGCTCTTCGCCCCTTCATGAAGCCTTTTTGTGAGCCACAGATGATAGACGGAAGGATTTTGACGAGTCTACTGTTGATAATACCGGTAAGTATTTTGTAAGATGTGTTTAGTAAGGTTATTGGTCTGTAATTTGATAAATTCAAGCGATCCTTATCTTTTTTTCGAATCAATTTTAGGAAGCCCTCGCCTATAAAAGCAGGAACTACCCTGTAATTCAATATTTTGCAGTAGGTGTTTCTAAGATAGGAGCTAGTTCCACGGCAAAAAAATTGTAAAATTCGAAAGGCAGACCTGAAGTCCCCGGAGATTTAAATTTCTCTTTGTAGCTTCTTATGTAGTCGATAGTTTCCTCCTTCGTGATTGGCAATTCCATTCGGTTAGATTTATCCCCACGTGTCTCTGTGGATATTCATCTCGAATATCTTCGGCTGAAATTTTTTCTCCACTTTTCTTAACTGATCCTTAATTTTTTGGTAATTTCGTTTTTGTTTTTTTGCCTATTTGGTTCAATAGAATCGCCGCTTCAGACTGGATATAAATAAGCATTAAAGCGTGTAAATAGACTATTGAACTTAGAATCTTATCAATGAAGCAGACCAAAATTGACCTTCCCCTCTCGGGAGTATTCGAACCTGCACCCCCAACATTTAGAGTTGAACACACCTTTGCACACAGAGCTATGAAACTCCCTTTCTTGTCTATTTGGTTGCATAGGATTGCATCCGACTGGATATAAATATGCATTAAAGCTATAGTAATGTTTTTCTTTGTTTTTGTTCATGTGTGTTTTAAAAGGCCAGTCGTTTAACATTTAAAATTATTATACAAAAATATTGTATTGCATTTTTGCAGTTCTTTATTCTAAATGTACCATATTTATCTGTGTAACTATCCGTGTAAATATCGAAAATTGCGAATTATCTTTAAAAGATAGAGCAAATTAAGACATATTCAAAATGTAAAAAGTTAATGAGTATAAGGGATCATTCATTAATGCATTTAAAGAAACTTCATATCTGGTAATTATCTGCAAGTGATATGAACTTTCCAAAAAAGAGTTTATTTTTTATATTCCCTGCCAAGAAGTATTCATTTAAAAAAGTGTCAAACTGTTCAATAATATAAATAAATATTTCAATCACATGAATATATATATATATACCGGGTGCGGGACGGAAATTGCAACACTTACAAAAATTTGATTTGAGATTACGAGAGGTGTCGAACAAAATGTTCCGTTAAATAACTTCGGTAGCAGTGTTATGTTTATGCTTTTGGGTAAATATCAGTTTCCTCTTAGAATAAGCAGAGAGATGGAACAAGACCGTAGAGTTCAAGTATCGATTTTTTGGCGCGGGTAAGACTCCAATTGAGATTGCCAAGCAACTGAATGTGACAAGATCGACCATTTACCGCCTCAACAAAAGCTGGACATTAACAAGGGGTCGAGAGGAAATCTGCGAGTAGTGGCAAGTACAAATTGAAACCACAATTGATTTGTGATGTGATCCAAAGGGTTCCAACCACCAGCATGAGACCTCAAGCCAAGGACCTTGTTGTTGATGAGAGTACAGTCAGAAGGCTGTCAAGGAGTGTGGTGGCAAGTCCCTAGTGATGTTGGAGAGGCCACTATTCACGCCTCAAATCAAAGTGACTCATCTCCAACGTTGCAAGGGTCTGATTAATGACCTGAAATCTGCACCAGCTGAAATGATCATCATCTTCATTGATGAAAAGACCTGGACTGTGGATCCGGTCAGAAATAAAAGAAATCTCCGGTTTGTGGTTTGAAGATGTTGATGAAGACCTTAAAACAATTACCACTATCAAACATCCAGCCTCAGCCATGTCTCTGGTCTTTGTGGCTTCATCAGGGGACACAATGCCATTGATTTGGTTTCCCCGAAAGTTTCGCTTGAATGCAGCCACGTACATTGAAGAGCTGCACACCAAACTTTTGCCCTGGGTTCAGGCAACATTTCCAAACCTAGAAGTAATGCTCCAATAGAATGGAACACCAGCCCTTACAGCAAATCCACCCAAAAAAAATTGTCAGAGAGCATCCTATTTTGGGGTAAGGAAAAGTAGCCCTGATGTAAGCCCTTTGGACTTTTCTTTTTGGCCGCATGTGGAGGCCAGGGCCTGCAGAATACGTCACTCCAATATTGAAGTCATGAAGACCTCCGTTGATGAACACTGGGATGGAATGGACATTCATTACATACGGTCTCAGTCAGGCCTTCAGGTCCCGTCTGGAGGCTGCTGTTGCTGTTAAGAGCGGATATATATAATAATAAATGAAAATTAAAATTATTTTGATGCTTTATATATTTCAATTTTTTCTGATCGAATCGTTTTAAAAGACCCAGAGGGGTGTAAACAATATACTAGGTAAGTGTTGCAATTTCCATCCGGCACACGGTATATATACATATATATATATATATATATATATATATATATATTATATATATATATATATATATATATATATATATATATATATATATATATTATATATACTCCGTTTTCACGATGAAAGGAATAATTTTCAAATTTTCTTTCAGTTCATATGACGAGTTCTTGAGGGTTGAGAGGGTCAAGTGGCGTGAGTTTTATTGTTAAATTGATCATATATGGGTGTAGATCAATATATTTTCGTAAAATTTGCCAAAATGATGTCACAGAGATACCTTATAACTATTGAGAGTTAGGTACAATTTTTAAATACTTCGTGCATTTTCTAGTCTCATTGACTATTATGTACCTAGTTATGTATGCAGACTCAATTATTTAACACAACGTTGGATTGTTGATTTTAGTGGGCGATTATATTGACTAATAATTGGCGTTAAGGCTCATAATGTTTGGATCAGAGATTTAACACTTATGAAATAAATTTTAATAATTATTAATATTTATCAAGCTTTGCTCTAGTGTATTCTATTTCATGATGAAACTACAATTATTTATGAGCACAACTGTCAAAGAAACGATATTACAAATATGGTGTCGTTCTCGAACCTATCACTATAATAATGTTGAACTTAGGAAAATGTTTAGACAAATGTTAACTATTTTCAAAATATATCTGAGTTAATTTCACTACTTAAAACAGCATTGATTTTCTAAGCTCGTATCATGGCACAATTGTATAACTGAGTTAATTTTTTTACATACTTGTTTATGAGTATTAGTATGGTAACAATTCCCTAAACTAACCAAATTAAACATATGTTTGACAAATATGTCCTGATTATGTCGCTTTGCATGATGGAATAATCAGCTTTAATAATCACTTCAAATACTTGCAAACATTCTATTAGCTTAACTGACTGTCCTATGAAATTTTAAAAATTAGCCTTTGCTAATGTTGACTTGAAATTAAATATCTCATCCTAGTCCCTGATTTTATTCAAAATGTTCCTTCTCTTTGACAAGTGGGACTTATGATCCGGAACAACAAATCATCCGAGAAAAAAAACAGCAATTATCATTAACTAACGAAGGAAAACATATCTTTGTGATTGCATTTGAAATACAAAAGGCATGAGCGCTCTCATAAATAGTGTATAGCCTACTGAACAAAAAATATATCTCACAACTTTCATACCATTTCATTCCTTTATTGATATTTTTCAGGTCCCACAATGTTCTTACTTACATTTAGAAATTAAAATATAAATTTTTGATCTCCCTAAAGTGTGGGAGAAGAGGATCTTACATTCCTTGAGAGGGATAAATGATGGCAAGAAGTTTACTTCTCAACTGCAAATATCTGCAAACTTAATCAGTTTCAGATACCATTGTAAAAATTGTGGACAATTATACAACGATATTAAGCACGCGTTTTACGACCGTCCTGCTTTGAAAATCCTAAAAGAATTCGTACTTTTAAATGCATCGAACATTGTGGACTTCGAGGTGGAATTTAAGGGAGCATGCATCCTATTCGGTTTTCCGTTGAGATCGAACTTGATCAACGAAGAAAGAGCAATCAGGGCTGCAATAAGTAATTGTAAAGCTTATATAGGGTCCACGCGCTAAATTTGACACTTTGGTTTATTGCACGAAGCGGCCGCTAGGGGGCTACGATCGGGCCAGCTGGGCTTTTTACCTTTAGCCTCAGTAGTTGAGCACAGCTGGTAGCGATAACAATGGCGTTTGACAATTTTAACCCACCCGAATCCTGGAAACGCGTAACTGCAGTGATGATGATCCGCGCCGGTTGCAAGGATATGGAGATTATGAAGACGGCGTGCGTGGCCAGGAACACTGTCAAGTCCATCAGATCGGAACTGGAGGAGTCCATAACGACTACGAGAAGTGGTGGAGAGAAAAAAGGGGAAAGACGTTCTGACTCCCTTAGGACCCCGGAACTCGTGGAGAAGCTCAAGAAGAAGGTGCAGGAGACCCAAGCAGGTCCCGCACCAAGCGGTGGAGGAGTTGGGGGTCGGGAACACCACAGTTAGGGTGTGTATCAACAAGGACTCCGTTACCACTTCTACAAGCCAGATTTTGACCGAGAAGGACCAGGAGAACCGGTTAACAAGGCCCTGAATCTCCTGAAAAATTGAAGCACCCCGTCCACAACGAGACTCTCTGGTTCTTCTCCGACAAGAAGAACTTCACCCAGGACCAGAAACACAACAGCCAGAATAACAGGTGTTGTGTTAGGAACCCCCACGAGGTGCCCATTGTCGCCCAGACCAAGTTTCCGGCCGCCGTGATGGTGTTCGGCATCATCAGTTCCGACCGTGACGTCATGCCACCTCACTTCTTCCCAAGGGCCTGAGACTGGACTCAGAGGGTATGTGGCACTCATGAGGGATGTGGTGGCCCCCTGGATAAAGAAGGTTGCCGCTGGGAGGCTCTACGTGTTCCAGCAGACTCGGCGCCCTGCCACACCTCGCACAAAACCCAGAAGTGGCTGTCCGAGAACCTGGACGACAACACGAGCCCAAACATCTGGCCGCCCAACTCCCCCGATTGCAACCCGTGCGACTTGTTCCTATGGGGCGCGGCTGAGAGGGATACCAACCGAACTGCTTGCAACACCATGGCCGAGTTGAAGGTCCGCATCACGCTCTGCTTCAAGAAGTTGCCGAGGGACCAGTCAGGTAAGCGTGCTCTAGGTTCAGGTCCCGGCTGAAGAAGGTCGTCGAGTTTAGGGGCGCGTACTTCGAGTAGAATCCAAGCCACACCAATACTGACAACCTACTTTTGGAATTTTTGGATTTAATAAAGAATTAAAGATTCTATCCATGTTTGTTTTTTATTTTCGAAAGTGTCAAATTTAGCGCGTGGACCCTGTATATCCCTGAAGCTTACTGGAGAAGAGATAATCGAAAGCAGCAAGCTCCGAGCAATCCTAATATCAGCGGCAGCCCGGTACACAGCTTTTGCTCTAAAGATTCCGACTCTCGGTGGAGGATCTTGGGATAACGTGTCCGTACTCGTCAAATACTTTCAGTCAACTTCTCAGCACTACGCCAGGCCATCAAAATAATTATATATAATTATTAGAAATTTAAAAAAGAATCTTAGTTTTTACTATAAGAAAATTATGTATTGTGTTTTTCTCTTACTACGTTTTACATTTAAATGTCAAAAGAATTTAAGGTCTTACGGGGTATATTAATCTTAAACTGTAATGTTATTTATGTTTTTACCAAACACAAATCTCCCCCTTTTTTATATTTATTTTATTTATATTATTGTATTATATGAATAGAATAAAGACCTTTGCCATGAAAAAAATATATATATAATTATTTTGCCATTCTCGTGAACACAAAATTAAACTAATTATTTGCTTGAAAAAATCATTGGTTTATCATATACAAATATATAACCAATCAAACCATCCAATACTACATTATTTTTATTGTACTCCAGCAAAAAAAAACATACTGGAAGTAAACATTTTAGTAGCAAATTACCCATTTATCTCTTTTAAGAGTAACACAAAATATCTTTGCATCCAAACCAACAAAATTGAGTTAGATAATACATATGGAGTGGGTACATTATATATATATAATCCCTAATTTATATATAAAATAATTTGATGGACCTATATTTATATATGTGTGTGTGTTTGTATTTAACAATTTTTAGTAATAAAAAATGGGAGTATATAGGTTTATATATATATATTTATATAATATAAATATAAACTTGTCACGAAACGCATGATTAACAAAAGGAAAAAGTCTAAATTACGATTGTTAAGTATAGGTATATATATATATTAGTTTATAGTTGGTAATAATAATAATGATGTTAGTAATATAATTTAATAGTTTAAATGATAATACTGGTGAATCATTCGAACTTGATTATTGAGAGGGGGATGTGGTGGGTCTTTAGTAGTAATGGGGGATTGTTCATAAATAAAGGGAGACTTCAGACAATATCCTCCGATTGGGGGGGGGGGGGGGAGTCAACTGAGTTTGAATTTATGGGGAGAGGGATGAGGGGGGTTGGGGCCTTGATGTTTGTCATCATCTAATGGTGATTATATGTTTAATAGTTTAATATTAATAATAAAAGACATTTTTTGTGTCTATGAAGGGAATGAAAAAATAAATCTTGTTCAGATTTGTCTGTTTTTATATATGTAATTGTTTGTGTGTTTGTGTAATATATAGAGATTAAGAAATTGATAAAAATAGAGAATAAAGATGGCCGAGGTCAAGGAGAGATGAGGCCTATACGAGAGGTGCGAAAAGGCGTTCCAAAAGTTATTAATAACATTTGAAGGTCTGCATACTATTATATATATATAAAGTAAGATAAAAGATATTTTTATCTCTCATCTATTGTCTTCCTTTTTAGTATATGTACCTCTAATTGTCCTTTAATAAATAAATTTGGCGGGTTTTTTAATTATCCAAGTTTACAATTGAATAATATATAAAACTCGTCAAAAAATTTTATCCCATAAATAAATGGAAAGTTATGTCAATTATAGTTTTTTGAACATTTTCTATTGATTTTGAAGTCATTCTTCTGACTCATAGACATCATAAAAGAAAATAAGGGAAAACAACATATTTAAAATAACTGTTTTATGTTGTTTTTATCTGTACAAATGACTTAGCTTACGATCATTTTGACTTGTTGACTATAAGGACAATAACAATGGCGGATATTCTTCTTCTTCCTACTACTTTTGAATATATTTTGGGTGTGCCTAAAAAATAAAACTTCGCCCCTCTGTGTGTGTGTGTCTGCTCTCATCGTCTTATATGTATATTCAATAAACTCCTTCTCATTTTGATTAACTGTCTGGTAAAATTAGAGATCCCTCGAAAACACGGTGAGGGGGTTCCCTGAGCATTTTGTCAGTATGAATTTTTTTATTCGTTTTATTATAATAAATAATGTAAACTAGTGTTGGATATAATAATAATATTATTAGTATCTTAGCTAAATATTGTTAAAATTAAACAAATAAATAAGAGAGAGAGAAACTAAGAATTGAAAAGAAGTCAAAGAAGTAATTAAAGGTACTTTAAATAACTATATATATATTTTGTCAAAAACATTTTTCAAGGGCTGTTTGAGTGGATGTGTTTGTTTATTCATTTCTATGTAATAAAAAGTGTGACGACCACACAAACATACTCTTTTTTTCCTGTGTTAGGAAAAGAAAATAAGTAAAAAGGACGGAGAAGGATAGAGAGAGAAAGAGAGATAGAGAGATATAGAGAGAGGAAGAGAAAAAACAGGATGGTGGAATTTTATTGAGAAGTTTCGTGAGGTATGAAGACTATGAAATGTGTGTATGTAGCTTGTGACGTCATATTAGTTAACGTGTATTCAAAAAAAGGATCTTTGAAATAACAACAAGGAGATGTTAATATATTGAGTGCTGAGTATAATGTGGAAATCAGAGGATGTAAACAATGAATCCATTCTCAAAACTTAAATAAAAGTTTTAAAAGCCTAATCCGTCATACCACTAAGTTGCTCAAATATTGACCAACTTCAAATGCTCGGTGACTTAAAAGTATTGCCTCTTCTTTATGTATTTTTGTAAGCACTTTATGTATATATATATATATATATATATATATATTGATGTCTCTATGTTTAAAATGTGAAATGTGTGTATATGTTTACAATAACTATGTCAGAGAGGTTGGTTTATTTCAGTAGTGTTGGTGGTGATGTCAGAGATAAGGAAATAAAAGGGTTTTAATAATAAGGTGAAGACCTATATGTTCC
This sequence comes from Caligus rogercresseyi, assembly GCA_013387185.1. Classification (NCBI taxonomy): domain Eukaryota; kingdom Metazoa; phylum Arthropoda; class Copepoda; order Siphonostomatoida; family Caligidae; genus Caligus; species Caligus rogercresseyi. The sequence continues at coordinate 23,882,464 of CP045895.1, forward strand.
ACATGTGACGTCATTACCAAAGGAGTACTTAATATCCTCAAACAGACAATTTTTATTGTTGTTTTAAAAATACCTTACTAATTTGATAACTTAATTTTTCAAAAATAAATGTTTGTTCACATTATATAAGTGAGACTTCATATATAAGACTCCAAAGAGGGCATTTAACGTCTACCTCTTTGAGTCCCAGAGAATGAAATTCGATACAATTATATTTATAATTATGTTATATAAAAAGAAACAACTAATATTTAGTTTAAAACGTGACTTGATGTATTCATTTATTATTCAATTAAGACCCGAAATAGGGCACTCAAAGTGTACTTGTTGGTATTTTAGAAGGGACAATTTGTAAGTTCATGACGTCACATGGTTGTATGGTTCTCACCTCCCTAAGCCCTGTCTTAGTTTTTTAAATCACCTGATAGTGTTTATCTTCTCTACATATATATGTGTTTGTCACCTTTGGGCTGTAATCTTTTTGCCACACCTTTATATATTGTAGCTGATTGATATCATAATAAATAAAGTTAACTGACAACAAATGGCTTAAAATGAGAAAAAACGAGTTTTTAAGAAATATGTAGGAAAGGTCAACTTGCAAAAAACTTATGAACAATAATTTACAGTGTTTTGTGATGTTAGAGACTATGACATGAATAAAGCAAATGATGATAAAGGGATTTTATTCGGATAAACTTACCGAAATACTAAAGGTGAACAAGGTGAAGGTGTAAAGGTTTTTTTAGTTGAAAGTCCAAAACTTTGGCATTCGAAAAACCTTGATTTATAAATACTTGACCTATACATTTTGATACATAACATGTGCAAAAAAGCTTATTATGGTTTTATCTTGAGACAATAATTTTGAATCATAATGCTTATTTATTTTAATGTAACTGTCCTCTAATTGTGTTGTTTTTTAATCTCCTACTTTCTAGTGTATTGTTATTATTTCTACACTGCATGGATTTGTATCTAATAAATACACATCTTAACCAAAGAGAAGCTTGACGTTAATGTTTAGATCAACTATCTTCATAAATATAATCCTCAAATAGTCAATAGGCATGATTAACAACATCAAACAATACTTTTTTTGAGAGTATTTATCCTTTCACAAGGAGAGCCTTGTCTAACATGCTTAAGCAATATTTCAAATTTGTTTCGAAATGAATAAGAACTTAAAATAATAGAAACTCACAAATTATTTAGATGCTAAGAAAAGGATACAAAATGACAATCACAAACCAAGACATAAAAGGGGGTTGGAGATTAAGTAAACCTAAAGCGTTAAAGTAAAGTAGCGCATGCAAGGAAAAAGTAAACAAAAAAATTGGCCAAAATTTTGGCTATTTTCTATAACGTTAAATGTCCATGAAATTACGTCACAATCCCATTAAAAACCGGTTTCAAGGGATTAAGTTTGATGATTTGAAATATATCAAATCACTACAACATTGTGCAAGATTCCAAATATAAATAATAAAAGGACTGTTATTATTTTCAAAAAGAGCTGTAGCATCAAAGCGCCCCTACGGACTAAAGAAGAACTAAAATTTTGGCCAATTCTTTTTGGGAAAAAAGGAAGAATTTTATGTTATGCATGCGCTACTTTACTTTAACGCTTTACTTAGAAGAGGACACAAAATGATAATCACAAACCAAGACATAAAAGGGAGTTGGAGATTATGTAAACCTATTTTGCAGGCAGTGGTGGGTAAATGAGTGGCAAGTGGGAACACACGTTAACCATGAAGACAGACCATCATACACAACATTTACACATAATATTATCCGGACATACGGCTCTGCCCTTCTTAACCAAAAAGTTGGAAACTTCTTATAATTCTTTATGAAGTTTTATTATTAATATATTATTATATTAATTATTTATTATATATATATGTATACATATATATATATATATATATATATATATATATATATATATATATATATATATATATATATATATATATATATATATATATATATATATATATATATATATATATAGATATATATATATATATATATATATATATATATATATATATATATATATATATATATATCAGTAAACAACTATATATATATCAGGGCCGGGACTTAAATTTTTCAAACCGGGCCGGCCAAAACCGGGCCGGGACATAATATATGTTTTCGTTCCTTTGTTTCTTTTTTTAAGAACATAATTTCCAAAAAAAGTGACGACGTTTTTTTAGAAAAGAATCTTCAAAAAAAGTGACGACCTTTTTTGTAGAAAAGAATCTTCAAAAAAGTGACGACCTTTTTTTGTAGAAAAGAATCTCCAAAAAGTTTCTGAAGTGATAATTTTTAATGACATACGAAATATTGATGTCCCGGCCCGGTGTATAAAAACGGGACACCGGGCCTGGACGCTCAAAAAAACAGCCGGGATCCGGGCCGGGTATCCGGTCGTTCCTGATATATGTATATATGGACGATTAAATAGTTTAATGATAATGAATAAATGAGAAAATGCTTTCTCTAATAATAATAAGGACGAGATGAATATAGATATAAGTAAATATAATCTTTTATGAATAATTATAATGCAATTATCACGAATTATTAATTTAATATATATGTTATAAAGTAGATTGTAATATCTATTGTGTGTATAACAAGATAAGAGTAAGGAAAGAGAGAGAGAGAGAGAGAGTATAATTGTAATTTAATCGTAATTGGGTTTTTAAAATTGGATAAATAAAATCAGAGGAGTTTTTTTTAATAGGAGCATTTTTGGCAGTTGGCAGGAAATATTGTTTCCTTCTTTCCTGGTTCCTGTATTTTCTTCATACGTTTTTATTCTACTGTGTGGTAGTGTATTGCTTTGAATGAGTGACAGCCTTGATGACAACAAATAAAGGATACTGCTGACAGCTGCTATCCGCTGTTATTCAGCTGTGCAAGGGAACGCTGTCAAACGACGTTTATCTCTTATTAGTTATTTTCTTGTACAAGAGACCATCAGTTTAAATATTAAGTTTAATTCATTGGATCACCGAGTTTTAAGTGGAGACACTTGGAGTGAATACAAGGATTTGTAAAATGCTTGGTGTAATATTAGAGTGTTCTATTGGAAGTGTTTCTTAAGGAATTAGTCAATGTGGCTTTTGGGAGGCAAAAAAACGATTTTTAAACTCTGTTAGGTTGATTCCAGTTAATATATATATATATATATATATATATATATGTATGGTGTTGGAGGGGTAAGAGGTAATAATAATGATGAGATATAGCGGAGGGGCGCTAATATATAAGTATGTACTCCTTTTATTTTCTTCCTAGTGAGTGGGTCTTCTTCTGATCCTATGATAACAAATATAGAGAGAGTAGTAATAGTAATAATAATAATAAAAGAAACTATGGGCTACAAAAGTGTTCCAGAAAAGACATTGGATATAACGCAGAGTGATATGGATATCCCGAGTGTGATGGCGAAGGGCCCGGAGGATCCGGGTAGTATCCCGTTGCACAACGTCCGTTTGTTCCCCGAGCCCGTGTACTTGAATCTGTCCGCAGTGTATAGCTTATTCCAGATTTGTGGTGCGAGTTTGTATCGTACTTGTGGAATGACGGAGATGTTGACAAGGGGTGGTATGAGGATGGCTCCATGTATCCGTGGACGAGGACTGCAGAGTTCTGAAATGTCACGGACTGGCCGCCCGAGCCCCGCTTGTAGGGCCCCTTTTCTGAGTAGTACATTTGGTTGAACCAGTAGGAGGAGGAGGTAAAGCGGCCTCGATTGAATATCATTCCCACGGCGAAGTAGGAGTCATGAAGGTTGAAGTTGAAGGGCACACTCCACATCACGATGAGGCGGGTGTCCAGGTGCTCGATTTGCCAACTCACCGTGCCACAGGTACCCGTGGCTGTACCACCCTGTAAGAAAAAACATGAAAATAATTAAGAAACATCAATGAGTTTTAATGATAATAATCATTCATTTCGGTGCATTTATCTCAGATATATATATATAGATTATTTAAACTTAAATGATGATAACAACAAATCAGGGGCCAATAATAACCATTTTTAAATGTATATTATTTGCTCTTCAATATTCTAATAAGGTAAATAAATACAGCGAATTTCAAGTTAAAACCATATATTGATTTAAATTTTATAATGTATGAATGCCCCCATTTCTGCATATTTCTACTCATTTTCAGGAGTATTCCTACCTAACGGGCTAAGTCGAGCAATATTCCAGGGCCCCATGGCTCCTTATTGTTGTTATAAATACACGTATTTGTTGACACATATGGATGGCTCTTTGCCCAAAAAACCTCACATTTTCTAGGGCTGCTCATTTAACATCTTTATCTAAAGCAGTTTATCTAATTAAGCATATTATAACTGGAACTCCCTTCTAGAATGGTATGGTTGAAGGTAATGGAGGATCAATAATACGTGTCTCTATCAAGGGTAGTCCTTATGAAGTATGTTCTTTAGAGAATATAACTAATAATAACCTATGCCATCTTTGACGTAATCTTAATAGATTCATAAAAAACTAGGGACTTCTAAATACATTAGCAGTAAGAAGATACCCACAAAGTTATAGTTTTGACGAACTATAAGAGGATTTTTTTTTTGAATTTTATTGATTGTTGTTATATTTAGTCTTCATTGTAAAGGTTTCTTTAAAGATTGAAGTATGATCAAAAGGGATTTTATTCATCAAATCCAATATACATATATATATATATATGTATGCAAAAGTGCATACAGTGAATACGTCCAACTAATCCACTTCTTCGGTGGTTTTGAGGAGAATTTGAACACAGATTGGAATAGATTTGACGAATAATCCATATTTGGATCCCTGTACCATGCTTGTATAAGTTAGATGCATTACATTTGTATGCATAAATATCATTTTATATACATTCTCTCTTTTTGTGCTTGTTTATATTTTTATGAACTGTGGAATAAATAAAAAGTTAGATCATAGTTCTACAATCCATAGAATGAAGGTAACTTTTACACATAGATCCTAGATCACGTAGGTCAGCAAACCTTGGATTTTGCTACAAAATCTTGTGAAATAAGGCACACAGATATAAAATCGGACCTCGGTTTTTACCAAAGGATCATGATTTTAATTATCAACTTTTTTGTAATTATCTGCAACTTTTCTGGAGAATTACATCTTAGTGTGCAAGTTTTTTCAATCGTTTATAAGCTCAAGACACAAAATACAAAAGTGTTTTACACTAAAATGTTAAATTATGTTGTTTACGCATAAACATCACTTTACATACATTTTGTTTTTTGTACATGTATTTTTTTCGGCTAAAAACATTTTATTCTGTTAACTGTGAAAAGTTTATACAGTGTAAAAATAAATACACTAAAATTATATACAGAAAGAGAGTAAAACTATTCAGGACAGTTGCGACCATACATTACAAAATGAACATTTTAGTTCATATTTACTACCCTGAAGAAAAACCTTATATAAGAGGACAAATCACTTATTAGATAAGACACAAAGTACAAAAGTATTTTAAACTAAAATGTTAAGTTATGTTATTTACGCATAAACATCACTTACATACATTTTGTTTTTGTACATGTATATTTGTTAATTGGCTGTGGAATTGAAAAATAGAAAAACTAAATTGAAAATTACATATTTTCAGCTATTCCTAATATAAATTAATAATGTTTTTTTTGATCTAAATGTCTGGAAATGACGTCACATATGATAAAATGAAATCAAGTGTGTCCGTAGAAACATTATACAAAGTCTAAAATCTATTGCTACACTAGACTTTCGATTAAATAATAATAATAATAAATGTGTGTCGTTTCACTCTAATGAAAACAAAAAAAAACATGTATGGTATTCTTTGGTGGAACAATGTTTCTTTCAATTTATTTTAAAAGTTAGCGAACAATAATTGTTCATTTTTTCTTACTAAATATTAACGAACTCTCTATTTTTTGTTACCCAGAGGACCCACATGATATCATCTATTTCTGAAAGGCATTTGAGTTCAATGGTCACAAGTAGTAGAAAATACTTGCATGTGAATCCCTCTCTCTCAACAATTCATTAAATGTACTCCTTCATGAATAACAGATGTTCCCTGGGATCCAAGAAGAGATTGATTAAAAAACTTTTTAAACAATATAAATTAAAGAAGTATTTGATGGAAGGGACCAACATTTAAAAAATCATTCATCCATCCTAAGAAGAAGAAGAGAGAATGAAAGAATGGATTCAAAGTTAAAACAACAAAACAAAAAATATTTTTTTTGTTAACTGGAATACTTCCCCCCTCCAACATCTTCGAACTCTACTAATGATGCATATAAATAATATATATATATATATATATATATATATATATGTATACATATATACATAATAAAAATCAGTTGTTTGATGAACTCTGATTTACTCCCTTTCTCTTCCCATTCTCCAATAATAAAGAAAACGGATTTTTTATTTATTTTTAAGGATATGTATAACCCCAATGTGAAATCAAGATAATAACATTACTCAGGGATGCATCGGTTAATTTATGAATTTGCTTCACTTTCATATTCATTGGTATTCTCGAATAAAAACCCTGCAAAATGTTACAAAAAAGTATTGTTTTTTTTTGTTTTTTTGTACATCCGTACAACATTTATTCTTGAGTGTTACCAAACATCAAAAAACTTATTTAATACACGTACAAACATAAAATTTAACCCAACCAATATTAAACAAAACAAATCAAACATCATCAACAATTCTATTTGCATATTTAAAAACATTTTTCGATAGGGGGACTTTGTGCCTCTTAATTTATAAAGTAAAATCTGTTATTTACAATAGAATTTGATTTCCTTGCTATTAGGACCATTGTAAATAAAACAAATTCCTTTCGTGATTAAAACATGGCCAAACTTCATATAAATTTCACATAAAAAGTATTGTTTTTTATTGAGATTCATCAAATAACCCAGATATATAAATATCGTATATATGTACAAGAAGTGCATTAGCTCATCGTGTAACGAAATGGTAAACTATAAATTTTTACGGTGGAGATTTGCCTCCACCCGAGAGGGGATTTTTGCTCCACAAATCTGAGATAATCTCGGTTCGATGGAGTAATTTTAAATGCTTAGAATGCTGATACATTTCTTCAATGATACAACTTAATTCAACAATTTAATCTAAAAGTAAAGAAATCAAAACAATAAAATAACAATTATTGAAGTACCTATTTATTAATATAATTTATATTATTTAACCCTTACGTGATATTTTTTCACCTCGAAATTCTGTGACTTTTCCTAAATATAAACAATAAAATAACTTGATATCTAATCTCATGAAGCTGTCTAAAAAAATTACTTTGGTCGTGTTTAAGGTTAATTTTGATCCATCTCTAAAAATTACTTTCAACGTAAAATGTCGAACTTATAAAATGGTAATAGATTTATGAGGACATACGCATTTCCATAGAGACGTTTTCCATCCTGTCTGCAGGTCTCGGGAGTAGTGTTGTCCAATCCTCTACTCCACGACTCAAACCAGGGAGTTCTAAAATAACACTGAACAACAAGTTTTTTTTTACTGGAGATGTGAAAAATCATTTAGACTAATTTGGGTACGCTGATTTCAAAAATCAAAAGCGTTTTGCGGTATCATGTCAGGATTTTCAGTTACAGAAATATTCCCATTGCCTAGAAGTCAGGATTTCAATGAAATTTACAAAAAATCATTTATTATTTTATTACATCATGAATGCTTCAAAATTATAGAAATTGCCGAAAAACGCCATTGAAGTGTAATCAAAATGCTTTAGGCATTTTGCTTGGCGTTTGTGCTCCTCTGTGTCAGTTTCACGATGCAGGAACCAGCAGAAGTCGCCCATCATATTGGGTTTGTGCCGCCCTTAGTAACGTGTCTCTATGAGTGAAATCTCTTGGTGGAATCGCTCACCGTGCTCGTCCGAGACGGCTCCCAAGTTGTCAGGGAAGAAGTTCAGGTGCTGGTGTAGGAAATGGATTTTCAGGGAAAATAATCAAGTCCCTGAAAATCCATTTCCTACACCAGCACCTGAACTTCTTCCCTGACAACTTGGGAGCCGTCTCGGACGAGCACGGCGAGCGATTCCACCAAGAGATTTCACTCATAGAGACACGTTACTAAGGGCGGCACAAACCCAAATATGATGGGCGACTTCTGCTGGTTCCTGCATCGTGAAACTGACACAGAGAGCACAAACGCCAAGCAAAATGCCTAAAGCATTTTTAATTACACTTAAATGGCGTTTTCGGCAATTTCTATAATTTTGAAGCATTCACGATGTAATAAAATAATAATTGATTTTTTGTAAATTTCATTGAAATCCTGACTTCTAGGCAATGGGAATATTTCTGTAACTGAAAATCCTGACGTGATACAGCAAAACGCTTTTGATTTTTGAAATCAGCGTACCCAAATTAGTCTAAATGATTTTTCACATCACCAGTAATTTTTTTTTTTGAAATTTGTTATTCAGTGTAATCAAACCTATACTAAACTAAAGAAAACAATTACAGCAAGTATTATCAAATAAGAACGCGTGGTACATGTAGGCAAAATACAGCCCTTCTTCACTGTGAAAAGGAGAAAACGCAGCCATTTATCTTCTGAATGTTGGGTAACAAGATATTTTTTTTTTCAAATATATTTTGGGTAAAAAACAAACGAAGAAGCTGTTTTATATTAAAGCTTATAAGGAGGTGGGTCAATTTTAATCCGTAGGACGACCATTGTGACCAAAATCCTTTGACCACACAAGGGTAAAATAAAAATTTATATTTCTATTTAACTTCCATATTTTTTATTAATATATGTAGGTTATTAAATCTTATACGAATACTTTAAAAATACCAGAATCTTAATGGCCTATTGTATATACCAATAAACGTTATAGTTATAGTTTCAGTTCTTACGGGTAAAAGTATACACTCAACAACATGGCTTCAAAAATCAAGTATAATAAATACTCATAAAAATACAATTGCCTTACGCATATCATATTTATAAATATTGTAAACATTCATTCGTACGAAAAGACAAACTCCATATATCTAACCATATTGTTTGAAATATAATTTAAATGCAGAAACTTTAAGAATTACTAAATTCCGATTGTCATATGCAAGACACATCAATAAACATCTTAATTTATATTTAATTGTCTACAAAATCCACACCATCATTTATAAAACCAACAGATTTTTCTAAAAATTAGCACCATAACTAATAAAAATCTATAAAATAATCTAAAAATTGTCATCTTTATCTTATAAAATAAGAATAATTGATAGTTCAGTGTGTTAAGGCGTGTTCAACTCTCAATGTTGTGGGCGCAGGTTATAATCTCAGGAGGGAAAGGTCACTTTTGGGCAACCTCATCGATTAAATTCTAGGTTCGATAGACTAAATATAACGGTTTCTACTAGGTATTTCGAACCAAATATACAAAAATATAAAGCCAACTGTATTTTTTAAATTAAACGCTCCTCGTTCCACTTATAGCTCTTTATCTCCTTGTAGGATGACGCCATGGTGCTAACTAAATTACGTATCGAAAGCCTAGCATTATTAGTTGATGCGCATTTTTATTATTTGAGAATATCGTCATCAAGTTATTAAGTTTATAAGTAGGCGACAATTTGATCCCCTCTCCCTAAATATATAAATATATATATTTCAAAATAATCCCTCAACAGTCTGTGTTATATGAACCATAACCTTATAATCAACTATATATTCCCTAATATTTTATTGTTACACCATTTATAATTGTTGGATTGATTTAGTGGTATAATTTTAATGATTAAATTGATCTACTTAATAAGTCGGCTAATATAAACACGTTTGTTTATATATTTTTAATTAGTTAGTTTCACAATATGAAACATAATATATGTCATATATATTTAAAATAACTTTTGTTTAATAGACATTTAATAATGACATTAAATATTCCTTTACAACCAACTCCAAAAATATATATATGTATATAATATATATATACTATATATATACAAGCCCATAGGAAAATGTGAAAGGCTATAGTATGAAAAAAATAGCTTTATGGACCCATTTGCTGTGAAATCGATGAATATCAATCTAGTTAGATTGATAACATATATATTTTTTCTATCAAATATGCTATGATGAAAAATGGCAATCAATAAATCCCACAAAAAATATTTGATATTTATTATTATTATTATTAAATTTGAAAAGATTCCAAGCATATTTTTATGGCAGTAAAAATGTTTATCCCGTGAGTATATATATATAAACACATACATGTATATGGTTATGACGCTGTTTCAATTTTTATATGGATATGGCATGTGCACATAGTCATATATGTATATATAGGAATCAAGGAAACTGCTCCTTGCGGCGTGATTACTTACAGTCCTACTCTTACCATCTTAGTCTCCCCACATGCAAACCATTTTCAAGTGCCTTTTCTTGTACAGAATACATGTTACTTTGGTTGCTGGGTTAGAGATGTATTTTTCAATAAGGAGTACACCAATCAAATAGGGCAAAGCATATAGGCTTAAATGAAGGAGGGGACACTAACAACATAAATGATTAGATATATATGTTTTAATGCTATGTTAATATCCTCAAGAATACAGCTCCAGCATCTGTGATGGCATGAATGTTGCATTAAAGTTACTCTGTCGTAGAATCTTTATTTCTAAATTTTTGACCATAGAAGCAATAATTAAGATACAAGTTTTGTAAAGTCAGAGTAAGATTTTTGCCAAATTTTTATCGTACTAACTCACAAAAATAGCTTAAAAACTCAATAATATATATCTTTAAAATTTGAAATATATTTTTATTCAATTTATTACTTCAACCTCCATACAATTTTATACAATTTAACTCATAATTGAATATGTTTGACCTTCAGCTCTATACTCAAAATAGGCCATAATTAGACAAAAAAATAGTGATGTAAATGCCATGTTTGTTATTTTTTAAATATCATCTTACAAATTAAGTAGTTGGTAGGTCCAATCAAAACAATTAATACAAAGCATATGTTTAAGTTGCCCATATTGAAAATGTATACATACATTTAAAAGAGCTACTTAAACACGAAAAACATGTTCTTGAGCCAAGATAATCATGTCGTAGGAGGCAATACAATAGAAAAGTAAATAGTTTTTTAATACTATGGATATTTTAAGGTGAAAAAGGTAACAATCAAAAATACGCTCAAAAACAAAAAAACATTAATATTATTTTGCATAATTTTAGTGACTTCCATTATCATTTGTAATCATTTTGAAGGGTATATATTTGTATATTTAAATGTTTAGTTCTATAATTTCAATTTCACAGATATAAATCGGCTGAGAAATATTTTAAATGTCTTATTTTGCAGTTCTTCATATTTTATATCAAAATACATCACATCATCCGGAATTTTAAAATTAGACTTGCATAATAATTTAAAATCCTAAAGTAAAACAAAAACAATCAAAGTCACGTAAAAAAATTGAATTAATATTTTAGACTACTTATCACTTTATAAGCGGCAAAAAGCATTTTACTCAAGCATGTGGACATTAAAAGGTAATGGACATCTTATAATTTGTAACAACAATTAGTCCATTTCGTTAACTATTTTCAGAAGTTTTTAGTTTTTATGAGATTTCAATTATCTTTTTTTGTTGGATTTAACGTTTAGTTAATTCATAATAAATTCATAAATGTGAATCGCCCTAAAAGTTTTTGATATATGTTTTTTTCAATTTAGTATTTATGATTTTTTTTTAAACATCATCTAGAGTTTTAGAATAAGATTATTATAATTATTAAAATATTAAACTAAATTAAAACTTATCAAAATCTTTGAAAAATATATAATAAATATTTCAAAGTATATTTCACATTTAAATCATTGTCTTAAAATTACTAAATCATATTGAAATTTTTTATATCTGTTTGTTTTTCGTTCTTCCAAAAATAAAGAGTACGACTGTCAATTTTAATGAATACCCTATATTATCTCCCCAGCAATGACTGTAGTTTTCTTGGACCACACATTATTATCTTTATATTTATTTTAAGTTATCATAAGTACCCCCATTGGAAACAAATATATCCAACATAAAACCACATTTACTATATGGTAGAAATGGATAAAAACACCTGTCAAACATTATTGATGTGATTTAGTATTGTTAATATAGAATTATTCCAAGAGGAGAAAATCAATTTTGATTCATGTTATTAAAAATATCCCAAGATCTGTGGAATAAATTTATCGCTTTAATTCATATCCCTACGGATAAAAATTTCATCCGACAACATAGGCGAAGGAAAAAGTATTATTATAAAAATATTAGGAGACACATTAAAAACAAACCAAAATGTCATAAAAATAACACTTTTGACATTTTTTTAAATATGAAATCAAAAAGCTATTTTACAATTCATAAAGACTATATGACCCCTTAAAAATTACAAAACATGAACTCTGAAGCCATATACATTGAGATACATATAGTTCCATAAATTGAAGTTAATATCAGCTCTTTCTCTCGCTCTTTTTAAAATATCATCCCTATATGAGAATACCAATAATAATAATAAAACCATGCTGAAATTAAAACAAGATGCATATGTATAGTTAATAGATACATATATACAAAAGTTTTTTATATAAAAAGCCAAAGTTACCACTTTTTATAGAGCATCTAGAGGGTAAAATAAAATGTATATCTATATATATACATATATGTGTGTGTCTGTATTCCTATATGTAAGCAATTATCATATAGAATGATGCTTGTGGTCTCCTGTTACCATACATTGTATAGGATTATATGCTTATATTTTATGGAGGAAAAAATCCAGCTACTTCTCCATTCAATTCTAATGGTATATATTTATTGAACCTTTGTGACTCTATTTCAAAAAAAAAAAAAACTAATAGAGTTTGAGGGATAATACATTTGAATATTAAAACAACATTCTGATGAAATAAGATACTTTTTATCTATATATACATCTTTTTTTTATAGCTGAAACAGCTCAAAACACTTCGAACCATATATAATTTATTCACATATATCTAGACATTGCGAAAATGTGTTAGGAAAACTTTTTAAGTCCTAATTTTACCATCGAAACTACAGCACAAAAATGAAATTGCTTTTATTTGTTGAATATATTTTTGAGAATCCTCTCATGAGCAAACATTATGATCAAAGCAACTCTCAATGTGCTAATTGTACGGCAGGCGTGCCTTATAATTAAAGAAAATGCTTGGAAGTCAACTGATTCAATAATGTGTTTATAAAATAGATTTGAGTAATCAAACGTTCTTCTAACTAAATAGTTATATAGCAGCACAAGACTATCAACAAAATATAAGATAAATAAATATTATTTATCCTCAAATGGCATACTAATTCTATGGACATATTTATATCAGAGGGAATGCAATTACGTCGTTGTATGTGTACATATATAAATACATAAATACGATAGCTATCTCTTGATAAGTCAACATGGGAAATAAAAGAGTCTCTATTTATTTTATTACCTATATATATAAAGACAAATGAGAATGATATGGAAATTGGTTTTTTTCCTTAGTTCGTTTGTTTTAGACAATGAACTCAATTATATTAGATATTATTCTTTGTCATATGCTTAACAATTTTTTAATAATATATTACAAATAAATTTTCTGAAGTAATTCTTTATCTACTTATAAATCATATATGAAACATGTTTTTATTGAGAAATCATAGTTCCTGGAAATGTAGGTGTATTAGAATACATTACACCTCCAATAGAAGTCCTTACTGCAATTCATTTTATTTCATCTTGAACAGGAAGGGGAAGCAGGAGTGTAGATTTAAATTTATAAAGGATATTTTAATAAATTGATATGCAATGTTATTTTTTTTCTTGGTGTGGATCTTTGTAAGTAAATGCAAAGTAGAATGGCCTTAACTTTACTCCATATTGGGATACAAAAAACCCTTATAGTTTTGTTCTATTATAAGTATGTTTTATTATATTTGTCATATAAGCACTTCAAACATAATTATTTTTAGTAGCAAATAAGAATAACTTTTAGATTTATGTTAACTTGAGCCGCAACAAAATTAATGTTTGCTCCAATCAAACATCATAGGTGCTTCTTTGATACATAATATATAATTCGAATAAACCCATTATAATATATATATATACATATATATGTACAAATACAGAGCCACGCCTTCATGAACACCCTGATTTAAGCAAGCGTCTCATTAATAGACTTTACACATCTCATAACCATAATATATTTTTATATGTAGAAAACGTGCTCATTTGGTTGTCAATTGACTTGTTTTCAAATATATACATACATATATATGTATATTTGATGACGACATGGATAAAAAGAGAGAGAAAGAGCTAGGAGCTAACAATAATAATAATAAAAAGCTATAGAAGAAAGCCTTCCCAAAGTTTTGAAACTGCCCTATGAGTCGAGGAATGGGGCTGCTCGAGGAGAAGAAGAAGCAGAGAAAAGGAGAGAAAAGAGAGAAAAAGGTTCTCGCACTGCGGACAACAACACACATTGAGAGGGGGGTTCTTCTTCTTACCTATGGAGGAGCATCACAAGTAGGTAGGTACACCAACCTTGGGGGCTTGCGAAAAAAGCTGGTATATTTCCTGTGCAATATGTAAAAAGCTAACTTTTCGTATAAAAGTATTTAATAATTTTAATTGAGTAACACTGTTTTTGTCTTTTGGTTCTCAATGGAAGGTATCATATATAGCTTTTGTAGAATTGTACAACTTTATTTTTTAAAAATGCAGGTTTTCAAATCACCTTTATAGGAAATAAAACATTATAATATCATATAAATTAACACTCCCATGCACAAAAGCTTAGACTCACATTTATAAATAAAAATTACATTCTAATTTTTATTTAAAAATAATACAGTTTTTAATATTACTTCTACAATCTCTTATTTCGGACAAATTTTAGGGTTTTAGTTCTTAATTTATACATTTGAAAATTGCTCCTTAGGGCGTATTTTTTTGTTTGTTGCACATTGGATAAGTATGTTTGACCCTCAATGCTGAGGGCAAAAGGTTTGCTTCCTTTCGAAGAAGGAAGGCTAAAATTGATCAACATCATTGAACAGATCTGAGGTTCATTAGATTCATTTTTATATCTCTCTCTTTTGGGGTAAAATAATTGTAATTTGTTATGTTTAAAAATACTGTGTTCAATACGAAAAAAACATTTAAAAATGTCGAACAAACAAATCTGGTAAAACACGTAAAGCGTAACTGAAGAATGAGTTGAAAATTCATGTTTACGTAAATAATAACTATATGTCTATTTAATAAATATATAAATTAATTTGGATTAAAAGCATTCGGAATGACAGAATTTCGAGCTATTTGGATAACATAAATACATATTTCCTGTTCAATTCCATGTTGACGATCCCAAATGAAACTTATGCTCCTCAAATATATAATAAATTTATTAGGATAACATGATTTGCTTTCTTGGTTCATGGAACTACATTATTACTAAATTACAAACCAAATTATGCTTAGTTTAATGTTTATAAATAGTTTTTACATCGACTTAAATTATTATAAACTTTATTAGTACTAAAAATTATAAAATATATGATTTCATGTATTCAAATTATTAAAAAACCTCAATATATATTTATTAACAAGAATCAAATCTTTGCCAAGTAGTTGAGGATATTCATAACAAACATCTTTTAAATGTTTTTACACTAATAATTTTACAAGTAGAAAAAGTCAGTACCACTACACCATATCTATCAGTGTTCCTGTCCATTGCACCGTTCAATTATGATTTACAGGGAATACGTTGCTTATTGTCAAGGTGCCAATAAATTTTTAAAAAAATAACACATACTTTAGAATTTGAATGCTTCTAAAAAAGGCTACTCAATTCGTAAAGGCTATGCCATCCATGCGCAGCCGTAATACTTTTCATCTATGAATCGTTCCAATAGTTTAGCATACGAAGCGTCAAAGCGAGTACGTTAACAAGTCATAATGTACTATTGGATGTATTCTTTGAAGGAACGTTTAAGAAAAACCCTTCATTTTATATTGGATATGAATAGCTTCAAAACTTTATCTATGTTTTTTTTTGCCTGTATAGTTCGATAGAATTGCATCCGCAAGGATATAAATAAGCATTACAGCATTAAAATTAGTCTATCGAACCTAGGATCTTATCCATGAGGTAGACCAAAAATGACCATCCCTCTCGGGATTCGAATTTAATTTTTCAAGTCGCCTTGATAAGTAAAGTTTTAACAGGGATTTTAAATATATGATATTTGTATGTTGTATGTTTTATCGCCTTCAAATGATTTTTATATAATATCTCTTATGCTATAATATAAATATTTATATATTTCTTTTTGAGGATAAAAAAGTATACTGTTTCTTAGTTTATTTACGTAATAACCTCAATTTTAATGCAAATATTTAACTGGTTTGTGTTTTTCAAATGTTAGTAAAGAAAATTTTTGAATTTTAAAGTAGTGATGTATTTTTCGAGAAATTAAGAAAAAGAGAAAAAATCAATTTCTATTCATAGCTATGTTTACCTCATATGCAAAGAGCACATAGATATTATTCCTATAAATTTACCTCTTATCAACAACTGACAAAATAACAAGAATAAACTATAAAAGGGCTTTAATTTTTATGAACCCTAGAATAATGACCAAAAGCTTCAGAAAATGCACAATTGGCTCCTAGAGTTGTTGATTAATTTATTTTGCCGTAGATGATGAGCAGCTATGACTGTTGGTACCTGACGCATATCAACCGGTTCTTATCTGACATCTTCTTACTGTCAGCCAAATAAATGAAAACAGCATTTACTTTGTCCCTCCTATCTTCATATTTCTCCTATTTCATTACTTATGAAATAATAAAGCTGAGGATATTGTAGCCAAGGTCTGTATAATAAGGTCTGGACAATACAAAAACAAACATGTAGCAGTTGACTACTCAATGACGTCACCAGAGAACGAATATATCTATGTCTATATATACATTTATTTAATTATTTATTATATATATATATTCATTCTTCAGTGACGTCATTGAGTAGTTATACTGCTAGGATTACATGTTTGTTTTTGTATTGCCCAGACCTTATTATACATGCCTTGATTGTAGCTAGATGTATTCTTAACGGGATTCTTAGGATGATTACATTATCAAAAGTGCATTTCAAGCTACTTAATCGAAAAGTTGAGATCATGAAAAATGTAGAACATCACCTTTCATGGAATACTGAACGCTAGTTTTTCGTATTTGTAAAAACATTGCCCATGTTTTATTTGAAGAAAATACATCACATATATGTTTATCATAGAAGTATCTTAATGTTCTTGTGCAACTGTTTTTTCTTGTATGTGAATTTTATTGTGCACGCTATGTCTTTCAAATAGTTTAATATTAGTTTATAAAAACTAAAGCCACCGTTTCTAATAGTTTTTAGCATTTTTTGTTCAAACCATCATAGACGAATGTATTTAATCACCTCCTGATTCAACCTCTGTCGTGAAATACCTAAATATATTTAGAATTTGCCTCATAATTTGTAATGCCATTTTTAGTTATGTGCAAGATATATCAAATTGTACCATTTAAAAACTATACATCGAAATTGAAATATATATATATTTATGTTCTATTTTATATATCCGGGTATAAGAGAATTTTTTAAGTTTACTTTATTACATGTAGTCTCATTTTTATGTTACACTGTTTTCATGAGACAGATTTTTTATAAATACTTTTATGGCCTGACAAAAAGTATTTACAGGATTGATAGCACAAAAATTTATCTTTTGTCCTCTGATTATTATATGTTGATATTCGTAGATCAGTGTTACTAAAACTGCCTCTCCGCTCAAAAGTATATATTTTTCAAGAGAAAAAGCTTTTTCTTTTTTAATAAATACAAAGTCTACCTTTTTTCTTTCATTTCATTGGTGCGTGTGTCTCTTTTTTATTTTATTTCAAATGTAACATATTTCTTAAATGACGACGGTGCTGGTCAATTAGGATTTCTGCATTTTTCTTATTATTATTTTTATTGGGAAATCAAAATACAATACACATTCTCGCAATGTTAAATAAATGCATTTTTATAATAAAACCAGTTCGTCAGTACGGCATTAAAAGAAGGAATATTTCTAGTTTAAGATCAAAAATTACTATGAACGAAGGTCGAGGCTTTGATCCAATGTGTAATCGAATTTATTATTTTCCTGGGGCAGCCATTAACCTCTGAAATGACAAAAGATTAAATGCGATTGCGATACCTAATACTTTAATTTAAAAAATTTAGACCAAAAGGATGTCAAAGTACCAGCAAGAACATTTAACCACTTTAATACTCCAGGCAGGATATATCGGAGTAGTTATTTGTTTTTTTGTTTTTTGTTATTCCACAGTTCATAAAAATATATACAAGCACAAAAAAACAGAATGTGTATAAAAATGATGTTAATGCGTAAAAACATAATTAAACATTTTTGTTTAAAATCAAATTTATTTGTTTCATCTTATTTTTAAAAAAATATTGCTCGTTTGAGGGAAGGATCACAGAATACGAGTTGAGGCCGAGTCTTTTATCTAGGGTGGAATCGAATAAACGATCTAGCCCTATAACACACTACCATTGTTACCATATTGTTGGTTCGTTCCACCTCAGTAAGAGATATTTTCAATTTCTAAAAATTAAAAATGATTTATCATTTGAGGGTGTAAAATTATAACATTTTTGAGCCATCATTTTGAAACAAAATAAATTTTACTTGGGCATTAAGTGTGAAGATATGTTATCACTCTAATCATTAGAACCATAGAATTTTTACACATCTCTCTATTTTGTCTATATCCCTATTTTGAGAAAAAATATTCACAATCATCGTTAATAATGTAAAACTGTTTAATTTAAGTCCACAAAACATACTGATAGTAAATTCAAATGTCTATTGAGAAAGATGTTTTTTTCTGAGACAGGTAAAGGAGTTTTTATAATTAAAAAGTTTCGAATATACAAGGCTGTTTTGGATAAATATGCGGAAAAAAACATAATCATAAAATATAATTTCAATTATAACGAAAACAACTTTATCAAATCTTTTCCACATGACTTCCGTCGATTCGAATACATTTCTCCCACCTCTCAACCCACTTCCTGAAGGCCTCACGGAACCTGTCTTCCGGGATGGCCCTCCCGACCCGGATCCACTCCTTCTGGATGCTCTTGTCGACAATCTCCACGCCCTCGAGCATCTTCTTCATGACGGGGAAGTAGAAGAAGTCTGCGGGGACAAGGTCAGGAGAGTAGGGTGGATGATCGATGACCTTGATCCTCTTCTTGGCTAAGAACGCCTTCGTGCTATTTGCCGTGTGGCACGGAGCATTGTCGAAGTGGAAGTACCAGTCTCTTTAAGCCATTTCAGGTCGCTTCTCCTTGAATTTCTTTAAAAACATGTTCATGACATCCTTGAACACGGCCGAGGTGACGGAGGTCCTCATCGGGAGATAGTGCTGGAAGATCACACCGCAGTTGTCGAAGAAGCTGAGAACCATCTGTTTCTTCCTTGATTCTTGACACTTGAACTTCAGGGGCGGGTTGGAGCCCTTCGGGAGCCATTGAGATGACCCTCGTATGGACTCAGGAGTGAAGAAAGACACAGAGGTTTCATCCATCGTCACAATCTTGTCCAGAAACCCTGATCCGAGCTCAAAATTGAGGTTTCAAGAAGGCTTGTGCACACCTCACTCTCTTCATTTTGTGATCCTCTGTGAGCATCTTGGGGATCCATCTTGCTGACTTGATTGAGAGCCGAAGATCGTCATGAATGACGTGGAAAATTGTGTTGATCGACGTCTCGAACTTGATATCCAGTTCCTCCATTGTCACCCGACGGTCGGCCTCCACGTACACCCTCACAACCTCAATAAGGTTGTCGGTACGGATCTTCCTCCTCCCATTCGTGTTCCTCTTGTCTGAAGAGTCCTTCCCGGCCTTAACTAATGCTGAAATGCGGTAGATTTGGCTTTGGGAGATGCTGTTGACCTCAAAGGCCGTGTCTACCATGGTCTTGATCTCCTTGGGAGTCTTCCTGGCCTTGGCGAGGTCCTCGACGAACTTGTGGATGCGCGACATTTCTCTTTTTTGAGAAAATTTCACCCAATGTTAAGAAATAACAAAAACAAAAGCTTGATTTTCTTAAAAAACAAAGTTTTAAGCCGGTTAATACATAAGAAAGAAATCAATTCAATTGGTCTGAGCTTTATTTAAGCCTATGATTTAGAAGATTGATGCAATATTTTGCAAGATATAAACTGATTCGCATCATTATCCGAAACAACCTCGTATGTAGTAGATGATTTTATTCACATTTCCATCCCTTTTTTAATTGTATTTGGTCAATGTCAAATAAACAGTAAATAATTCGATATTAAATATTTAATTTATGTTGATAAGTTCGGGTTATATCCATGTAGTTTTCTTCTTTTTCTTCCTCTAAACCAGACGGTCCGTTAGACAATTGAATCCGGCCCGCCGAGCTTGTCCAGTAAATAAAATAATATTGCTTCATAAATCATTCATTACGTCTTGTCCATACAATACCGTGTTTCACAGATATATGGCGCGTTGACACTCTATATTTCTCTTTTGAGTTTTCTTATTACCATTTCAGCCCTTCTTTTAAAAAAATGAGCGGACCCAAGAAAAGGAAAGTGTATGTACTGATGTGGCCCCTTTTTCAAATTTTATAACCCATAGTGGCCCGCAAATAAAAAAGTTTGTAACTGAATCATTTAACTAACCTAAACAGTTTATTTTGATGTTCCTTCCTGGAAGCTTAATTTATAATTTGTTTAAATTCCTTTACTTACGTGTTTATGTCCGAGCATCACTTCTCTGAAAGCCGGTTCTACGTTAGGCGCTTGAAAATCTGAATGAATATATCCGCAGTGATTATGGGCTAAGGCGTCTTTGAGTTTCCAGGCAGTCCAATTCTCTATGTTGATGAGACAGCGAACGCTATACTCTGTCATGGAATTGTACCGTAGGTTGTGTAGAGATGTTCCATTGAGGGAACCCCCGTTTTCTATCACACTCCGATTCGACAAACTGAAAAAAAGAATGGATATTCTTAATAACATAAAAATCACATGAAACTTTATATTTTATTACATTGTAGCATAGACAAAAAGTATAATCAGTACATGTTTTATGATAAATATGACTATTTAATACTTATATTGTATCTCAAAACTTGTTATTATCTAAAGCTATTGATAAAAGCTAATAGCATAGAGCATGATATGCTTAAATTATGCTAAAAAAGGGAACATGATAAAGCTTTCAGTTTAAAATTAGAGCATCATACCTAACCAAACAAATTAGAAAGCACAAAGATCTACCATGTAATAGTTGAAATTGAAATATATTTTTTTTGTTCAATAACGACTTAATATTTTTTTATGCAATCATCCATAATTTGATTGAACCTTTCTTTTTGGTTGTAGCAATGATTTTTTTGAGTTTGTGAATATATATATATATATATTTATACTAGCGAATGTTACCCGGCGCTGCTTAGGATTTTCCAACTTGACAATTGTCTGGAATCGAAAAAAATCACATGAATAACTTTAGTGATGTGACCATATATGATTTTTCATATTAAAATCAGTTCCTTAAAAAGTCGTCATTGGGTCTTCATTGCCATTTTTCCGTTTTGTATTCTTTATTGGTGGGTATTTAAACATTGTAAAAAGAAGGGATTTTGTAAGTAATGAAGTGCCGAAGATATATATTAGTTGATCTCCGTTGATGAAGGAAAACAGCAAAAGAAAAAAACTTAAATGGGAGTGCAACTTCATACCTTAATCAAGAAAAGTTGAGAGTTATTGACATCACTCTCCATCTCTACGCATTATTAAAATTTGAATAGTGCAATGTTGGACTTTAAAAAGCTGTTATTTTCCACAAACTTTTAATTTGTGGAGAAAGACAGGGACCAAAAAACTTATTTTTAAGTATTCATATGGAAAAAGAATTTTCCAATAAACACCCAATAAAACAAAAATACGTATTACCACTTCATTCTGATTCACAGAAAACTTGGCCAAAATCTAATTTGGCAGTTTTAAAAAATCGACAAAAAACATTTTGTCGAATAAAATAATAATGGCAATGACGAACTTTCCGGGAGTTGGCTATCCCACTAAAGCACTCCCTGAGTTCTCAAAACTACTTACTGAAAATTTCATCAAGATCTAATGAACCGTTCGGGAGATACAGGGAAACGAACGAATGAACGGAATTATTTTCTCATTAGTATATTTTATATTATATATATATATATATATTATAATTCATGAGACAATTTTTTGTAAAATATAAATAGATGATATTATTAATTAAATGCATAAGGTCTGTAGAATTTAAAGTTTATTTACCATGTTACTTGGTTTGGATACATTTGTAAGATACTCGGAATATTTATTTATGATCAAATATTTATTGCTTTGTCCATATAAAAGTTTATGCTGCTTAACATTACGAGACAGTCGTTTAAATGATATGTGACTGCAGGCAAAGCCTAGCTCCTTGAAGACCACAACAGGCCATTGTGGCTTGAAAAAATGACTTACAGCTTACTTTGCATGAGTGGACTATGTAAATCAAATTTTACATACCACCGTTGCAACTAAAATATGGCAATCATGCAAAGGAAAATAGGCATTCCGGTACTTTCTTTTAATGTAAGTAAATATTATAATAAACTCGTCATGACATTTTCTTATATAATATAATATGAATAGTATTGGATTACTATCCAATGTATAATAATTTGGTGAATATTTATAAACAACTGTTGAGTTCATTGCTTTAAATACACAAATCGACAACTATACAATCAAAATCGACATCCATCCATTACTGCAAATTAAAATTACTCTTCATGAATTAGCGTTTTGCATTCTATAAGACTCTTTGATGTCATCAAACAACCTTAGAAAGTAAAAAAAGACGCCCTAAGAACCATAATTGTTTATTCAAAAGTTGTATTTCAATCATTGCGAAGCCTTTATTTCTAGCTATAAATCATCTATGCTTAAAAACATTCAAAAATATAATAATATAAAAGCTTAGTAACGTTACAGTGGATCTTTTACGCACTGTCTTCGACAATCACATCAATAGCCGTCAACTGACTTCCTCGTGTCTGCAATTTGACTCTGTAGCATTATTTTTTGTGCCGTCAAGGATAAATTGTACGCCAAGTCATCGAGAGACAGATTAAAACACATTTAATTGGGGTCGCCATTGCTGCTACTGACATTCACGCGAAAAACATATTGAAAAAATTGTTCGATAGAATGGGCTATAATAATATGGCCAGCCACGATGAAAAAGGTGTTTCATCATTAACCGGAATATTGAAGCTTTCAAATAAGAAATAAAAAAAAAAAATTCAATCTGTCTTCTTTTGTAGCGAAATCAAAAGGAAAGGGTTGCGTGGGACACCCGCTATGCATCTGAGCCATTTATGAGAGTATATTTATTTAACCAAGTTAGGTAAAAAAAAATAACTTTTATCTTTGATGTGTCAAATGTAGATGGCGAGTAAAAAGATCCTTTTTCATGTTATACAAAAATATTTTTATTCTTCTTTATTATTATTTATCCCTATTTTCAATCATTGAAAAAGAAGAAGAAAAACTTTGCAATAGAATGGAGCACACTTCAAATAACTTCTTTCTTTTCTTTGTGTTCTTTTTTAACGTTGTCATTTTATACATTGGTTACGAGTGTATAAATATATATTTCAATTTCAAACACACACACTCACTCACTCGAAGAAGCTGGTACTTTTAAGAAGGAAAATAAGAAAAAATAAAAGTAAAAAGGTGGTTTATTTGAGTATAAGAAGGGTATTATTATTCAAAATACAATCAAGGGGAAGAAGAAGAAGTGAAGGAAGAGTGTGGCCGTTGTGGTGGTTTTATACTCCTCTATAACATGTGTATTCAACCCCATTTTACAATTAAGGTGAGGGGAGGATAATGGTTGGATGTTGTTCAAAGAGCTTAATGACAAGCCCTCCGACCTCTAGAGAACTCAATTTACTTCAAACCCACACAAATAAGACTTATTTAAAAGCCCAGGAGCTAAGTTTTTATATAAATGGTTCAAATATGTATATGGTTTATCTTTTTTTCAAACATGTGTCTATATGCAGGGTTTTTTATATATTGGGGAAATAAAGTAATCAATACTTAATGGAGTTGTGCAAGTTTAAATTCATTTATATTTGCAATTATAGCTTTAACTAACATTACACTTTCTTAGAATTTAGTAAACACACCTATCTAATACGTATGTAAATGAATGCCTTTCGAAGGAGCTGTTTATCTATCTCACTGTTATTCTTCCGTACTTATTTGGACTTGCTAGAGTATGAAAATACTTCAGAGGTATGTATTTATTTATACGTACTTAGTAATCCGTCCTCCTCTTTAACAAATGCTTTAAAAGATAAATAAAACGAATGGTCTTCTTTTGGTTTTTAACTATTCTTTCAATACTTGTAGTCAATAATAAAATATTATACTTCTAAGGTACAAAATATAATATCATGATTTATAGTTTTAAATACTTAATTAATTATAAATAGACATAAATATAAGAAGTCATTCATAAATTCTGTAATATTTTTTAAAGATTTTATCTAGCAAATAATATTTGTGGCTTGTTCTTGAGTATGATTGTAATACAAATAAAATTTAAAATGCAATAAAAATACTCTACAATATATATATATATATATAATATTTTAACAGGCATTTTATGAAAGATTCGATAGTCAAAATGGAATGTTTTTCTGAAATAATAGGTTTTAATGTCCAATAGACATTTTGAATATATTATTTGTGTTAACGTGAAGAAAATACATTTAGTACTTATTATAGATATGATTGTATAGAGGATCGTATATTTTGCGCAAGAGTCTACAGGCCTTGTTAATTCTAAGATACTTAAATATATGCCGAAAACTATATATTTCATCAAGTGCCTCATTAATTCTAAGGCATTTTAAAGCCATCAGTACTCATGGAAAAATATTATTCTTTTGAAGATTCACAATAGCACATATTGCATGTATATTTTTATGAATCTCTATTAGAATTTGAACATATATCCATGTTTCTCAAAGCTCCGTTGTCCACATAAGTGATTTTTATTATCTTTCATATACCTACGAAATATCCAAAAAAAACTTTCACCCAACATTTTTTAGAAAAAATGACATATTTTGTTATTTTCTTTAATGAAATAATATGCTTATTCAGTCTTAAATAATGGATTGTTTTTGTTTGCCAACTTTTGTTTTTTGTTGGGGTGAAACCATTTGAGCTGGTATTAGTTTTAAACAGTTATAACAAAATATTTCCAAGTATTGTTTAAAAATATTGACGTGAAATTAAACACTTTGATGACGGTAGTATGGCTTTATTTAACGTATTGTCGAGTGAGCACTTGAGACACAACTGAAACGTAAAACAGTGAGAAGAATGGGAGGGCGAATAAAAGAAACAGCCATGCTCCTACAGAATTTCACATGAAATAACGAAATTGAAGTCGAAATTTTGATTAGTTCTTGTAAATATTTCTTAAGAATAACATTTTATATCTTAGATGGAAAAAATATCACTTGTGATATCGCGTATCTGGCTCTGAATGAGTTAATTAGAAACAGCCTTCAAATATATATTTGATTTATACGTGACAAATATTTCTTTTATTTAAAAAAAAAACAATTTCTATGCTCTGTCATATTATGTTATTACAACCTCTTGAATATCATTTCTTCCAATAAAAATTAAATAATCTTTTTATTTTACCGATCACATTTTATTGAACATTTCATTACTTCTGTTAAATTGAGGAAAATTGTGTGAAAATAAGGAATTGTAATTACCTCTCACGATTTTTTGGTTACTGTTTTTCCTGACCCCTAATATCAGGAGCTGCCATTCAAAACTGCTCCCCCCAACCTCTAATACAAAGTGACAAATTTGACATTTCATTTACTGACATTAATATGTATGTCTATATATATATATCTTCCTTTTGTTCAGATAAACTGCTTGTAGTCCATTGTGTATGTGGTGCTTTAATTACTGTAATTAAAGTATATAATAGGTTTATTTTTGTGTTAAACAAAGTCAGATAAAATATTATATCTATGATAGGATAATTTATCCCGGATTTCTTTAAATTGGGTCAAGCACTAAATAATAAGCACAAAAGAGTGGTGAATATAGTATTAGTTTAATTAAAAGTCAAAACAGTAATTCCTATTGGTCAAAAATGCCAGAAAAAATATTTTTCCTTGCGTTATCTGGGTTTTATTGTAAATAACAATATTATTTTGCTTAATTAAATAAAACTATTGCTGAGTAAAAATTGATTAAGAGTAGAATTTAGTATTTAAAGATGTAGTTATGGGTAAGATTATATATTAAATAGTTCTTTGTAGTGATCAACTTAGCATATAAGACAAGGTATGACCCCCGTTAGAATCTCAATGTTGTGGGCTTGGGTTCGACTCCTCCAAAAAGAAAGGTCATAATTATCAACTTTTAATAAAAAATATCTTAGCTTGATATATATATATATATAATATATATATATATATATATATATATATATAAATACTTATAAAAACAAAGAATATTTAAGCTTATTTTTTATTCATGTTACAAATTAATTGTAATTAAAAGTATAAAATATTTTCTTAGATTATATGTTTCTTGTGGTTACATGACAAAAAACTGATATATTTATTATTGTATAAAATTTAGCTCACGATGTTCAATGAACTTCATTAATTATTTAACAAATGGTAGCACAGCTGCAAGCCATGTTCATTTCCTACATTAGGTCATTTTCCCCCAGTTATGAAAAGTCGTTAATCATGGGCCAAACCTAATACTAAGTCAATTGAATTGAACTGACTAAAATATTTTGATATTCATTCAAAAAAGGTAGGAAGTCATTTACTATCTATCTAGTT
Organism: Caligus rogercresseyi; assembly: GCA_013387185.1. NCBI lineage: Eukaryota > Metazoa > Arthropoda > Copepoda > Siphonostomatoida > Caligidae > Caligus > Caligus rogercresseyi. The sequence goes on from CP045895.1 coordinate 23,909,692, forward strand.
CATTATTATACCTCCGCCGAAGGAGGTATTGTTTTCACTGGCGTTGGTTTGTTTGTCAGCAGGATAACTCAAAAGTACGGAACGGATTCGGATGAAACTTTATGGAGTTGTTGGAAATGCCAAAAGGAACAAGTGATTAAACTTTATGATTAAATTAAGATGCAAAATGAGCTAAATACTAATAAATATTTCAAGTTAGCCTACTCTGCCAATAGATGTCGCTGTGCTGTGAAATTGGGTGCCGGGGCGTCTTCCTCTCGGAATTTCCGTCGAGGGGAACCCTTCCCCGTCCCTCTGGGCGCCTACGGCGTGAAAAATCCGCCTCGGAAGGCTCATAAGGACCCCGTGACGGCGGAGGTTTGCACTCTCTGAGTGTATATATGCCTCTAGTTATTTTTTACATTACATATTTATTGCAATAAAGAACATAATAAATAATTATGTCAAAAAATATAATAAATATTTGCTCATTATTAAAGTCTTTTATATAGGAGCCTATCTCCAAGGAGTCACATCTACCTTTGGCACTTATACAAATAGCGATTCCTCAATAGGACCCATACCTAATATGCCCATATTATGACCATAATTCAGGAATTTGAGAAGGGACTTATTATTCCATTATTCTTATTAAGGAGGAAATCTTACCATCCCATTGTGAGGAATATTAAGTGCAGCAGTATAAGGACACATATATTTTTATATTACTCGTAATTTGAGCCATGGTCAAAAACATATCTAAGAAGACCTACATTTTCCCCATTTCTAGCAAAGTTACTCCCTAAGCAATTTACTCATATCCGATTATGAGCTCTTAGTGGACACATGTTAAACGTTACTTTTACCTTTATCCATAGACTCGAAGCAATATCGTATTCACAAATGTAATAAAAATATTATAAAGGACGAATATTGGGTATTAAAATTTATTTTATTCATTTTATCATTCATAGGCTTTTATGTAGATATATCCCTGTGTTTGATAACGATTCTACTATGGACATAATTAGAGGCAAAATATACAAAAAAAAATATACTTTAGACACTCCCAAACGGCTGTTGGAAAATTCTCTAAAGAGTGGAAATACATAACATCACTCAAGAATGCCCTTTCCGTGAAGGGAGGGTTTAAGTACAGCAGAAGCCTTGACATTTGAAGATGTCTTGTCCTACCCGATTGGACTTTATAGAAAGGCCAAGAAATTTGCAAAAACTTCTTGGCTTTCTTAGATTAAAATTGTAGACGGGAGTACAGTCACTGATCAATAGCGAATTTCGCCCAATTTGCTAAAGTCCTATAAGCCTTGTAAGGATTGCGGTCGTATTTATAATTCAATTCTTCATGCGTTTTGGATTATCTCGCAGTAGGGGTTATTTAAAAAATCTTAATCGTAAAAGGCTTGAGTGATCCTCAGACGTCCAAATACATAAAAACAAAACTCCTTTTTGGCCTAGGAACAAATTGATCTTTACTGAGGGCTTTAAATAGTACCCTTCTAAACTCTAAGCACTTATAGCGGAAAGGCTAAACTTGAATACTGCCGACAGAACTGAGGACGTTAGACTGTGTTGGATTTGAAAATTCCTAGTCTACATGACGTTTCTTGGAGTCTGGCCTCAAAGGAATTTAAGTATATAGCCCATCATGCTCAACAATATGTTCAAAAGTAATCAAAATAATATTTTGAAGTTTTATTAGAACAGCTAAACATATTATTTGTTTATCTATGTACATACTTCTATGTTTTTTTTTTTTTCTCATAATGCATGAAATCTTAAATTATATAATACTTGTATAGTGGATTGTAATTTGATTTTAAATTGATATCATTTTATTGTATAATTATACAATTTTATTGGATATGTTCTACCCAGAGTATAAATTTTAAATTACAATGTTAATCTATTTTTTAATACACTTTAATTCTTGTTTTTAGATTTACATTAAAAATGAATTGAAAAAATAGTAATAATAAAAACCTCCTCAGCTTGACTGAAAACAATTTTTAATGTGTCCTTTATTTAATTAATTGAAATGGGCATATTTACAATTACAAGCAACAATAATGATTAAAGGGGTTCTGATCACAAATGAATGATGTACTCGTAATTATATTGTGCTACACGCTTGAATACATACTACATTTAATGATATATATATATACATATATATTATATTTATATATATATTCGGTGGACAAAACTAAAACTACAATACTAAAACCATACACTTAAATGAATTTTTCAAGAATGTATTTTCAATTATTATACTAATATTCATAATTTTATACAGTTTATATATTATGTTTGATTACTTTTTTATTAAAAATCGTTTAATAGATTAATGTTTGGTTCAGACCTGATAAAAATGTTTACCAGGGCTGAAGTATTGGCAGCGGCTCCTAGAATTGTGGCAGGATGTTTCCCTATCTAAAAAAGTGAATCGACTGTAGACGACATCAAAGGCCAAAATGCTCATAGGCCATTCTTCTTCAAGAATATAGAAACCCCAGATAAACATGAGTATATGGCTATTGCTAAAGATACTTTTTTATGGTTAAGATGTTTATTGTTTAGCTAAAATCCATACAGTGTAAAAATATAAGAAAACACTAGAAGTAGGAGAATAAAAAAACACAATCATAAGACAGTTACGTAAAAAACAAAACATAAATGAACATTATAATTCAAAATTACTGTCTAAAGATAAAACCATAATATAAAATGACATATTAAAAATTATTTCTTATTCAATATAAAACGTTGATGTCGTCTTATTGTCGATTGGATGAGTTTGAGGTATTCGATAGAATTTGAAGGAATAAACTTAATCAAATCTCCGGCCCATGTCCATGATGTCGCAGATGAATTGGGAATTTTTATTGAGAGGGCTGAATAACGAGCCGCGGCCCCAATCATAATTGCTCTAAGGTCTTCGATTCGAATATAAGAGTTATTTGTCAGTCTCTTGGCAATTAATGATTTCACGTTGAGCAGTGCAAATTCAACAGCTTTTGATGAGGAGAGATCTTCTTTCTTCTTCGGAATACTCCAAAAAGAATTGTAGCTCTAACCCGTTCGAATTTAAGTCCATATTACCACAAACGTTTAGATGAGTCAAGTGCTTGATTGTCTTCAGTAGAGGACAATCCACGAAGGCGTGTAATGTATTATTAAATAAAAACCGCAGTTATTGCAAGGACAATAAAATTTGATGAGGTCTGCAGAGATTTGGAATTGAGCCGTGAATTTGGACCCGTCAGTGATTCCACAGTTGAATTTAAAAAAATAATTCCCATGACGGAGGAAGACTTAGAAGATTTAAAACTTTCCCGCTATTATGCGTACTTCATTCAATGTTTGCTTGTCAAATATTAGTTTTGAAAACCACGGCATAGAAGGGCATAAGGTTTTTACAGATCTCTGAAGTGGAAACCGAAACCTTCCTCCGCCAAAAGTGGAATCCGATCTCAGGTCATGAAAAGTAAAAATTCCATTCAACAGAGCGGTTTCTTCTAAACGAGAGGGGTCGCCAAATCTATTAATAAAAGGTTTGACATTTCTGTTTTGGTGTATTATGTCTACCGAAGTGTCAGAGTGGAAGACAGGTTTGGCTTTCCATAAAATTCTTTGCATCGACGCAAGAAGAGGAGATAATTCTTCAAGTTTTTGATTTGTTAAAAGCGTACCCATATGCAGCCAAGTAAAGTATTTGGAAGACGTATAAACAAGTCGCCATTCTTTATTTGGATGATCACCCAAATCCTCTATTATTTTTCTATAGCACTTTGGAAGTATAGAAGCGAGTAGACATAATCCACCACCGATCCTATTCTTAGGTCGCTTGAGAGAAGGGATATAGTTTCTGTGGAAGAGGCGTTGAGCCAAGCATCTTCTTCCGCTATTGCAGACTGAGCCAAGGAGGGAATTGAAGTTGCTTTATACAGAACAAGAGGAATTATACGACTATTTTAAAGATCGATGCGTTTTTGTAAAGAAAACTGCGTCATTGTTGTATCTGTTATAACTCATTATATTCAACTTTGTCCAGTCATTTTGCGATACTCCTTCTTTCATCCATTATATCCCTAGAACATTAACTGATTTAACGAACTTTACATCCACCATAGTAATGTGCTGTTCGGGAGACCAGGATCCCAAGGGTAATATGGCTGTTTTAGCATGGTTTATGGTTAGGCCTGATTAATAGAAAACTTTTTAAAAGCGGACAGTAAAAAATTAATTCGACTAATATGTTGACTTTCAGAAGTAGCTTGGACTATTAACGGTGATATCATCTGTGTAGAGATCTATTAGATGTTTCCTTCATTGAAGGAGATTCCAAACCCATTATATTTTCTTGTTAGGGTTCGTGTAAGTTCATCTATTGCAGCGATGAAAAGAAGAGGGGCTACAGAACACCCCTGTCTGCAACTTTTCTTGAGTAAAATTGGTGTACTGTATTTACCATCCAAGAGATAATCGAAGAGCCGTTAACTAACAGAGCTCTTATAGGGTTAAAATAACGTTTAGTAAAAAGTCTTTTTATCGATTTTAAAATGTGATTATGATGAACCGAATCGAAAGCCTCCTACTAAAATCAACAGCTATCAATGCACCAAATTTATTACTTTTGTGAAGTGATTCTATAGCTGCATTAATGTTTCGTGATATATCCGTTATTTTCCTCTTTTTGAGGAAACCCTTCTGTTCATCCTTTATGTTTATATTTAAAATTGGCTCAATTTGTTTGGCTAAAACACCTGATAAAATTCTATAAGCTTCATTTAAAACAGTGATAGGCCTCCAATGATTAAAATCCGGTCCATCTCCTTTCTTCGGAATAAGCGCAATTCTTCCTTTAGAGAGAGAGCGCGGCATCGTTCCCCGTTTTTCCATTTGTTCACCAATAGCAAACAGATAAGGAGCCATTTCCTTAGGAAGAAGAGAGAATGTACGCCCTCCTAATCCATCGGGACCCGATGATTTTTATCCTTGAAGTCATAAGGTATATATTTTCAATATTCTGAAGAGTAAATACACAGATATTGACCGTTTTTTTATTTAGGGAGATTTGAATTTGTCCACCTAAAATATCAGAAAATCTCCTATGAAAATAGTCTAATATTTCAGAGGATTTGGAGATAGTTTTATTATCAAAACTATGTTTTTTTATGATTGAGGCTGAACCATTATTCCTTTGAGGTAAACACTTCATCCTCAGAACAGGGTTTGATTCATATTTCCTTCTTCTTTTGCATTTCCGTTTCTGCAATGTCAAAGACTCTATAAGAATTAAAATGTCCATGGAGTATAGTATTGTTTAATAAAAATAGACGAGCTATTCAAAAGACCTTCTATATTCTCCTGAAGTTTAGGAAGATTTTTTCTTTTGAATAAACTTTTGACTGTACTAGTAACAGTTTGGGTGAGTAGTGAGTATACATTTTTATAAGTGATCCTACTCATATTTCTCGAAGGTTATAACTTAATTTATTCTTAAATTCATTTTGATCATATATACATTTTGGAACCCGAAATTGGATTTTTTAGGCAGATAATGTAAGGTAATATCAATGATCTTATGGTCAGAAGATGATTCTGGTCTATAGGAAGCGTTCTTTGTGTTTCTGTCTAAGACACTAGAAATAAGGGCTAAATCAATTCTAGAAGATCTGTTACCATTAGACCAGAAATATTATCTTCAGGATTGAATTTTCTTGTCAAATCTACAAGCCGAAGTCTATTAATGAGTTTTAAAAGTATTGAGAATTTGATTGAAGATGTGAGGGCTTGTCAATATCCACATTCTATCACCAATCAGCAACATAGGAAGATGATCTTATTTTGAGTGTTTATGATGGATTGAAAAAAATGAAAACAGTGAGTTAGGTCCATAGACATTGAAGAGAGAGAATGTACAACTCGAAGTGTGAATGACAATTTTGTGCCAGTCACTTTCATTGATGTATTCTTGACAAATAAAGGCTTCGAAAATATTTTTGTGATGAATGTCAAAACTCCTCTCTTGCCCGATCCAGAAAAAGTGGTGAAATATATTCGGAAGACATTTGTTGCAATTCTTAAAGCATGTTGAAGAGGTAACTGTTTTAACGTCCCGAAGACATAAAATATCAGTTTTAATGTTAATAAATGCTTCATCAGAGCATGTCTTACACGACGATTTCTTCCACCTCTGACATCAGGGATATTATTTGGACATGCCCATATTAGAACAAAGTTCATTCGGTAACGTCGATGGAAAAAATCAGTTATCCTTGATTGATTCAGAGTCATTAGGATTTTTTTTTTGCTTTGGTTAGAAGTCGAATCACTTATGTCTTGAGCGTTTCGGGAATCCCGTCTGTTTCTTTTACTAAGCGATTGCGACCTTGTCCGCCTATCATAATTGCTGGTTAGTCAAGAGAGGTTTCTTATAGACTTCTAGGTTACCTAACGAGTTTGTTATTTCAACATTCAAATTAGAGTTAATCATTCTATCAGTTGAAATCATGCTATTACTCATTCCCCAGTATCAGTTGTATGGGAACTGTTGTCGATGTATTTATTTGCTGGTGACTCAATAGGATCCTTTTGAGGGGATTCAGGCGTCGTTTGTGATTTGCTTCGATCCACTTGATTCTCTGGACCATTGTCTAAAAGTATTAGGTTATCAATTTTTTTAAAGAACGGCAGTTCTTTATTTTGTACTTTTTTAATTCTCTAAGAACACTTTGTTTATAAATTCCTCTCCCCTGCAAACGCATCCATTCAAGAGACATTTAAATCTCAAGAGCAAAGATACTTCTTATGGAAGCTTCATAAAGTTTGAATTCATCATCATGCTGGTGGAGTGCAAATTTTCGATTAATATGTCTATTTATGTACTTAATTGTCGAGTAGTACTTCAACCGAATAAGAAATGAATACAAAAAAATAATAATTTTTAAACGTTATTTCAAATAAAGGACAAATAACTATTATTATTACTATATTTATTTTCTTAATGAAACTAGTATATTTTTATAAATAAGTCACTTTACTTGGAAGCATTTTATTCCATGAGGCTTTATCAGTTATTATTATAAAAAGGCTTTGACTTAGTGAAGAAAAAAAGTAGCTTGAAGTGTTTTTTTCTCTTTATCTCACCATAAAGGTTGAATATCTTCCCCCCCCCCTTTTTTTTTCTTCCTCTCTTTCAATTAATAATATCCTTTTTTTCTTCTTTGCACTGAGGGCTCTTTTTGATTTATTTATTGCAGATTAATTTTCCCTCGTTACTGTTTTTAATGGGTCCATGGAGGAGAGAATTAATATTGAGAATAGACAGTCTCATACACCCACCCACCATCTACCTCTGACTCCTGCTTACAAGGAGTAGTCATCTCTGTAGGTATATAATATGTACGTTTCTAGGTGGGCGCAGAGGATAAGAAAGAGAAGAGGAAAAAAAAACTTTTTCAATATGATAAAATCAAGAGAAAATTCCATATCCTTCTTTTTTCTCTATTTTTCTTCTTCTACCTACCAAAGTAAGTTTAAAAACGTTGCTTTCTTTTTTTAAATGGCTCTGAGATAAACCTTGTTTTGATGGGTTATCTTCGAATAGTATCTATTATTATTAATATTTATTAGCAGTAAGCTCAATCATGAGGAGTCTCCGAGTTGATTGAATGGAACTCTTACTACTCGCGAACTATGATCGCAAATTCTATATTAATCCATCAATCATATTGAAAGTTTTGATATTGTTTATATCCCCATATTAATTATGATGCAAGGGTTTAGCTGATCAATGTGAGGGAAGTCCACATCTTACCCCATATCACAGAAGGGCAATGACCGCTTTTCAGGTGCATTTATCTTAGATCTGTGATAAAACAACTAGGATCAATTACCATTTATGCATCGACAAAAACCTTCTATTTATTGTGGATATCCTTTCATTTATAAATAATCCGCGTAGAGCATATAACTTTTATACTTTCTACCGGATGTACAATATAAAAATGATAAGTATTTATTAGAAGGGGTTGATTCGCCTAAATAAGTATCTGATTGCGGTCGAGTACTTTTTGTTAAAAAATTGCCATTTCAATAGCAAATCATGAGGAAAATAAAAAGTTATATGCATAAGACGGTTTATATCTGAAAATTTCCCTCAATAATAAAAGTTTTTGAGAATGAGCAGGCTTTGATATCGACTTATTAATGTTGTTTTAGACCTTGGATCCATTTTTTTCTAAGGATTTTTTCTAAAATGTGTTTGATTTAAATGGTGAAGGGTGATATAAATCAAAATATAGTTCATGGTGGTGTGTTCGACTTTATTGATTAATAAACATATTCACTACTTGCATGAGAAGTATGGTTATGTTTTAAAAAAACTTAATTAAATTACAAAAAACTAAAAAAGGTTTATCTACAGTGTTTTATAATATTTTATGAATCGAACTTTTTTTAAATGTTTGTTGAACAGCTTACATTGGGAAGTGAGATTACTAATATCACTAAATCCACACTGTCTTCTCGTTTGTATCACAACCAATGTAACGATCAATATTTTATCAAAAATTATCATGGCAACAAAGATAAAATGGTAAAAGGCGAAAGATTTATTCGCGTTGTGCGAAAAGCTTGAGCTTGGGTAAATACCCTTTCCCTGGGTAGTATCTATGGAAAACGGAGGAAGAAAGATTTTGTTTCTTTTGTAAGAACTGTTTGGAGACATCAAAACATTTCCTTTTAGAGTGTACACAGATAGGGGAGGTTTTAACTATCTTCAATATATTTTTAACGAGTTTTTAGGATTTTCAATTGCGGCGTACAAACTTTGTTTTCTTTTATACCGGTCTGCATCAGGAAGAAGTAATTTTATCATGGCAAAGACCCAGTTCTTTATATACAAATTGCGAACAGAAAGAATCCCCATACCCCAAATTTTAAAGAAATAGTCGATAGAACAATAAAAAACTATTGACATAATTGCTATTCTTTGTATATTGTATCTTTACTTAATGGTTTTTTAATCATACAAATTTTTTTTTTCACAATATCTTAAGAGCCCCCCTACGAATTTCCCCCTACAGTTTACAATGGTAATGTTTTAGTTAAAATTTAATTTTAAAATTGGATTTTTTGAAAGTTTTGTTTGTAATGTCTTGTCGTAAATATAAATGAAAATAAAATTGTTGTACTGATGTATAATAAAAAAAGATAAAATGGTTAGCTACAGTTCATGAACTCTTAATTTCTTCAATGGTTCTTCATCAACCTTTTGCATTTGGTCTTGTTTCAAGACACGCATAAGGGATCATTGAGATTAAAATTAAGAAGTCAGGAATATTTAATAAGAAAACCAATTAGATATATCCATTATATTTATAGCTATAACTCTTTTCAAAATAGTTGGAAAGCTCCAATTGTTTATTTGATTTTTTCGATGCATTATATATATCCACATTCTAAATATCGAATGCTAACTTGTTAATGGGATGTCGCCAGACACAGCAGTTATAAGAAAATATATAACTCTGCCCTAAGAAATTAATATTAATTAGACTTCAATTTCAACTATAGGTATGTGTTTTATGAATATATCAATATACTGAAAGAGACAATTGTTTAAGATATTATTAAATAATCAGTAAACAACAATAATTGATGGGACACTCAATATGTTAATCAGTAATTTTTATTCATATAAATGAAGTACCCTCGTTCATAAGACATATCTTTCGCTCTAACATATAAGGTACAATTACAATCGAAAGTGTCCCCCCTCCATATTTTCTACTTATCTCCCTTTCTTCCATTCCTCTCCCTAGACTATTAAACAATAATAACATTACCCAACACTTTGAATGCTGTCCCTCATTTCCCCTGTTAGCCTCTAAACTTAGTCTATAATAGTGAAGAAAAAACACGAAAACTATAAACAAGTTTTTATTATTTTATTCTTATTAGTGTCTTAACATGTGTTGGGATTATCTGGGTATTTGAAGAGAAGTAAGAGGTATCCCATACAGTCAAAGGAACACTACTCATCCTGTTTATATGGGTATGAGAGAGAGAAATATACCGAAAGTATTTATACGATATACTCTTTAAACAAACATAAAGAAGCTCATAATATATATATATATATATATATATATATATATATATACCCTAGGATTTTACCTTAGTGCATAGAGATCATCTTGTGAAAGTTTGAACAAAATTGAATAATTTAAACGCCTCCTCAACGGACCCTTAAGTTTTGTTGTAAGCTTATGAAGTATTTTTCCACAATTCGATCTTTTTTTATGTTGTCAGTATAAATGCTATATTAAAATATTTTGGTGCAAAATGTAGGTAGGATCTCAAGGATTCCAAAATAGTTTTCTAACCATCGTAAATTAATCGAAAAATTAGTTTTAAATGGTAATTTTTCTGATAAATACCCCAAAAAGGACAATTATTTTTAATACTTAGTTTTTAGAATACACAATTATATCTAAATCCTTAAATTTCATGATTTCCCACAACAAATCTGAATTTCGAAGGGAACTAACGAACACTAAATAAATTTGTAAGTACTGTCAAACATCGTATCAGAGTCTGAGATACACATTATAAAGAATTAATCCAGAAAAATAAATCATATGAGCCCCTCCTAGAAATGTTATATATCATTATTCCCTAAAAATATTATGGGACAAAATATGTCATATTTAAACATTTATGAATCAACATATATAATTTATGCGTATGAAATGAAATCATACATTTGCTTTGTATGTTGCGTCAAATATGTGTGGTATGCAGGGATATTTAGATAAGTATTTGCTCGCTCAGCAAAATACTGTGAGATTTATTTCCTCATTAAAAAAATATTTTTTAGGATAAAATGAATACATTTATATGAACATTAAACTAATGTCAATTCATGAATTATTGGTCCTGTGAAACATATTGAAGGCTCATTAATAGTCTCTCAAGTAACAATATCTATTGTGTAATCAAAATGTTTAACAAGTCATAAACCATTTTCAGTTATGAAGAAAAACTATGGACTAAGTAAATCTTGTTCATAGCTGAATATGGTATAAGACACCAAATGAAAATCATTTTTTAATTCACATTCTCATAAGCATGTATAATTTAAAGGCCATCATTAAATAAAAATACATATATTCATTATACGTGGCGGGCTATATTAGTGTTATCAATGTTTTTGAAATACAATAACTAAATAGTGGATTTCTTAAGTAGTTATTTTGTTTTAGTCTTACAACAAATAAAATTACAAATGTTTTTAGTACCTATGCTTGGGTGTTTTCAGTGCAGTATGACCATATGATTGCTTTGTTGAATACAAGCAGTGCATCATCAAAGCAATCCTTAATTTGTAATATAGAAGCAAATTTATTTTTGAAACAATTTTTTGAGAAATGTGAATAAAAAATTATTTTTTATTGGCGTCTTATAATATATTCAGCTATGAACAAGATTTACTTAGTCCATAGTTTTTCTTCATAACTGAAGATGTTTTTTGACTTGTTAAACATAGCCAAAATACACATTTTGATTACACAATAGATATTGTTACTTGAGAGGACTATTCATGAACCTACAATATGTTTCACAGACCAATAATTCAAGTTGATTGTACTAATTCTCAAAAAATGGTTTTCTATCAAAAATATTTATATTTTTTGTTTAATTAAGTAAGTCGTTAAATCAGAAAATTGACTGATGTCATAAAATATTTTTTTACCTCCATTTTCAGAAAACGATTACTCTACTCAATTAAGTTTTTCCCTTCCTTTATATGGATTGACTTCTTTAATGAATCTAACTATTTGATTAGGCTATGAACATATAGGCTCCGAACTACTACTTTCAGTAACATCCATCTCAGAATTATACCTTATAAAAATGCAAATTAGTAGGCTTTCATTTGATAGAAGAATGAAAGACGAATCAAAGTTTGGATTTTGTCTCTTTATATTGATAATAATTCATTGGCATTCCCTCCTAGAAAATTTGTTAAATATTTCCAACAAGTTTTAAATTACGTTGATTTAAAAAGTTAAAGATGGTTTTTTCTATCGTAATGATTTTTAAAAGAATGAATCAGATATTTGTATTGATCTTTTTATCCATACAACTTATTGTTGTTGCTTTCCAAAATAATAGTTATAAAGAAAAATATTATGGTTTGTTTTTAATAAAATCTTTTCTGTTTACCAAATAAATAAAAAATTTGCATATGTTTAAGGGGGTAAATGTTCTGTGCTAAGTAAAATGTTTTGTTTTTCAATTATTCCGCTACAGTGAAAAAAACGATATAATATTGTAATGTTTTAAAATCAATCTTAAAACATTTTCCCTGTATACTAAACTTGCATTATCGTTCGGTCAAAAAGTTACAGCCAGCCTCCAATGGCTGGTGTGATTTACCACAACTACTAATCCAAACCACCAAAATAAACCAAACTGAATTATAACTAAGCTCCCAAACTTATATTGTTTCATAAAAAACAGCTTACTCTACATGCATTAAATTCATGTAAATACAAAAAAAGGTATCAACAACTATGTAATATCAATGGACTATTTTGGCTATTTATATATATATATATATATTGTGTGGGGTGTGTGTATAATACTAGCGGATGCAACCGGCACTGTCCGGTAGTTTCCAACTTGTAAATAGTGCTTATAAACATTAAAAAATCAAACGAACAATTTCAGTGATATCATCGTAAGTTATTTTTTATTTTTTTAAAGTATTTCCTTAAAAAAGTCGTCATTGTGTCTTCAATGTCATTTCCTCCATTTTCTCTCCTTATGACTGGCTTATAAAGATCCAAAAAAGAAGTATATAAAGTCATTTCATAGAGAAGTAGAGTGGCGAAGATAGTATGGTTGCGCTGAACCATAGCAATATCATAGTATTTGTTTGGTCTCCGTTGATGGGGGGGGGGCAGCAAAAGAGAGAGTGTGACTTCAAATCTTTATCAAGTAAAGTTGAGAGTGATGTGACATCTTTAGACATAATTTGATTAGTGCATGATATAAAGTTGTTATTTACCGCAAACTTAAATTGAGGAATTAAGACAGAGACTGACATAACTTATTTTAAGTAATCATACGGAAAACCAATTTTCTGGTTAACACCCTCAAAATAAAAAGGTCTTATTACCTCCAAATCATCCACAGAAATTTGGGTCAAAATCTAACTTAAAAAATCGACAAAAACATTTTGGCCAATAAAATAAGCAGGGTGATGCTGAATTTTCCCACTAAAACACGCCCTGAGCTCACAAAACTATTCACTGAAATTAAGTCAAGTTCTAACGAACCGTTCGGTAGATACAGGGAAACAACCGAACGAACAGAATTCTCTTTTTATTAGTATAGATACAGCTAATAAGTAATATTATATGAAAGGAACGGTGTTATAAGTTGTGTTTTTAGTATTCCTTTAATATTTTCCCGTTCAGTGTTCCGCTCATTGAAGGCAAATACCATGACAAACCAGACAACTTTGCATTGCGTTCAGAAACTTGAAGGGGGGAAAACACATACACACATATAATAACTGCCTTTTTTAACAATCAATGCCCGTTTTTCAGGAGATATGGAGGCATAAATGGGTTTGTATATAAATAGATATATGAGAATGAGCAATTCATCCCTTCTCATCATTTTTTATTATTCCTTTCTTGCAGTCTTCACCATCCATCTAATGATGTGGCATTTCTCCAATCTGATCCATTGTTGGAGCTGTTCCGCTTTGTTTTTCTGTGTTTTTTTTTTGCTTGCTTGCTTGAGAGAGGGGGGGGGAGGTGACCTTGGTTGCTAGGTTCATTATATACTTATCATAGCCATCATTATCTGATGATCATAATCATAATAATGGCTTCCCTGATCCATCTCAGCCTTATTATTATTATTTATCGTCATTTTACTGCATGGAAGGAGAAAAAATATCTAATGAGATTATTCATCCCCGTGCATATATCAATGGATGATTAATTAGTAGGGATAGAATCACAATAAATAAATCTCTCTGAGTCAACCATTCATTTCTCTCTCTCTATCATCTGTATACAATTAATAATGCAATCGATGGAAAGAATACATCATCGCAGCAATATAATGGTATATCCTCAAGCTCCTTCAGGACGGAGATTTCATCCAAGGAATACTGAAGGAAACTCACACAAACATTATCCATTTGTCATTTATATTTATATCTCTCTCTCCGTCTTATAGTTAAAATATTGATCGATTCACTTCCATATATGATTAAATAGATATCCATTCTTTCTGACTTGCCTAAATAATATATAATTTGTTGGTTATATTATTGAAGGGTCATTTAAACCCTATTTCATTATAAGGCACTCGCATATTTGGGCGCCTACGGCGCCAATATGTTCGCTTTTCTGGTCCCATCATTTTGTAAATAGTTTTATTAGGTCCGCCTTGATCCAAGAATTCCATAGGTACCTCAAAGTTCAAATCTGACCATAAATGTGGAAGGAGATAGTGTGCGGACATACATACGGACGGACGGACAGAGATTGGTGAATTATTATATAGATTTTCTTTCCTTCTCTGATTTTCTGAATGATGATACATTTATCCTGAGATATGATAAAACTAAATAAGCCTTTCTTCCTTCTTTTAACAAAGCTGAGTTGCTCTAAATAAAATAATAGGCTATATTGGAGGAGTTCTTCAAATAAATACCTTGATCGAGGCCTTTTCTTTTCTTTTTTCAGTACGATGTCATTACTCTTGATTTTTTAAATCCTCAAAACCAGGGATTATACCAATTGATTTGATATACTTAATGAAAATTGTCTTTTCAACCTATCACTCTCGCGTCGAAAAAAGTCCAGGAGTGCCATCTTTAGGAAAACTCGACAACTAGAAGTGAGGGCTACTAAACTAATTTTTAAAGTACCCTCGATCCGATGTATTTTTGACTAAAGCATAAATGTTCACAAATAAGTTTGTAAAATAAAAAAAATGTATAAAATGTTCAGTGGCATCATCAAATGATGATGATTTGTTGGTGTGTTGATCTTTCTGAACGATATGCATCGCTTAATCCTCTTTGTCAACTCCTTATAACCAAGCTTAAGGAGTAGAGAAAGAGATGTAAACACTATATAGGTATATATACCCCATGGTACCATCATATATTTATATCAAATATAACACACAAAGTATCTTATATGCCACTGGATATTTTCTAAGACATTTTCTTATTTCATTATCAGATAGAGCATAGCAGTGTTCAACTGCCTCATTGATAAGATCCTAGGTTGGATAGACTAATTTTAATGCTATAATGTTTATTTATATCCTGTCGGATGCAATTCTATCGAACCATAAAGGCAAATATATATGTATAATATGTATATATATATATATATATATATATATATATATATATATATATATAATCTATATATATATATATATATAAATTAAACTAAAATCCTAGATAACTATAATAATAACAATAATCGACCGTTGTGTTAAAACAAATAACAAATTCGATAACTATTTCTTTATTTAAATATCATAAAAAATTATATATATATTATATATATATATATATATATATATATATATATCTGCTTGGACTATTGAACTCTGAGTTATTACATTAATAAAAAGAAGATTTTTATTTCACATATCTTAAGCGTGACTTAAAAAACAGTTATTTAATAATAAAGATTTGTATCATATCATGGGGACATCAGTGAAACAATGGAAATAAAAATAGATATTATACAGTTGGATGACTTCATCCAAACAGGGGCTTTAAAATGATGGTATCTCCAATTATATGTGTATACTTTATTAAAAGAAAGTAAAACACATATCACATATTATGTAAATCCTTTAACGGCGTTTTCTCAGATAAAATCAATGACACACACACACACAATAAACAAAGTTCATTGACCTACGTGAATACACTCATAATTTTCGTGTGATGGCAGTTATATTATAATAAAAAAAGGACACAATTTGTGTAAAACAAGAACAGAAAAAAAGTACGTGAGGACGATAAACTGAGGGGCTTTTTAACTCTCCTTATATTTAACGTAGGAGCACAATATATATAATATCGTTGACATTATCTAAAATATCACCTAATCTGGAAGAAGTCAAGGAAGGCTTACTGCGGATGTGTTTGCGTCAAAATAGAAACATTCCGCTCCTGATAAAGATCTCTATTCCTGTGCACGGACAAAATAATAATAATAATAATACAATATTATCTCAAATAGTAGTTGTTAAAAATGTCCGTGAAAGATTTTTATAAATATGAAAATATATTTACTTATGCTTATTGGGTAGCGAAAAAAAGATGTAGGTCTTCTTCTATCATTGAAATATGATAGTAGTCTATAAAGAGATGGGGAGAGTAAAGTATTATTTATTTCCTACGTCATTTAATAAAAATGATTTCAAAAGATTCCTTCATAAATCCTTGGATATCTATAAATGTGTCTGAAAAACACACACAAAATAGAATTTAACCATTAAACTATTATGTATTTTATTCTATGTATGTTATGGTCATGATTCATTAAATTTTTAAATGTTGTGTTATTATCTTTATATATAATAGGTAAAAAAACAAAACATTTAAATACTCTAATATATACCTATATATTTAGAGTCCTGGACTTTAGGGGCTAATTGCGCATTTTCTGAAGCCTTTTGTCATTATTCAAAGGGTTAATATGAAAATATAATAATTTTTTTATAGTTCGGTGCTGTGATTCATTTTGTCAGTTGTTGATAAGAGGTCAAATTTCGAGGAATAATATCTATATGGTCATTTTTTATGAAGTAAAAATAGCTAGAAACAGAAAAAGGCGTTTTACTCTTCTTCTCCTTTTTCCTCAAGCGTCATTTTAAGAAAATACATCACATGTATTTAAAAAATTTTATTAAACAATTATAATAAATAATAGTTTGATTCCTAGATCTACCAAACTCCATGCTTCATTAAAAAATGTCATTTTCTCATTGACACGAATATGTGTGTTTCCCTCGTCAATTAAATAATTTACATACTTAAGAAAGTCTATGGCTTGACTTTTACATATTTTGTATGATAGTGTTTTTCGTTCAAGGTTGGATAAACGAAATATTAACATTTGTTTGTTCTCAGTTATATTGAGAGCGTAAAAAGGATTCAAAGGGTCCTTATAGCCTTAGCTATACATCATCCCTTTAAAAAAATATCTGGAGTAGTAATCAAAAATACTGTTGGGTTTTGTTGTTGTTTTTCCACTGAATTTCATTTTCCGTGGGTTATTAATTAGCATTTAAAATATTTTATTTAACTCATATATTTTTTTAATTATGTTGTTGAGCAACCTACCTTGGGGATACGAACCCGCACACTCAACAAGGATAGTGCATGCTCTCCCTTTACAAGGTTTTAATCATTATCATGGACAACTTGCAATGAGTACCATCAAATAATATTATTATAAATCAGATCAAAACATTAATGTACTTACACCACTCACAAGGCAAGTTGCCCCTCTCTTATCAGATTGAGAGATAAAAGCCATTATTATGTTTCTCTCTTCTTCCTTTTCTATAGAGAAACATGCCCTCGGCTACAAATCACACCTATTGTTATGCCAGGAAATCTAATAAGCTCTATTATCTCGGCATATAAAAATGCCTCATAATAAAAATACCACCTTTTGTAGGTACCCCCCCCCCTGTTCTTTCAACAGGTGATTGAAGCCTATGAAGCATAAATGTGTAAACCCTTTCTCCATTCTTTCCTCAGGCAAATTATATTTATATATTTGTTTATACTTTTTTCATACATATTTTTTTTAAATAAATAAATTATTTTATTAAGTGACAAAAGAAAATAAAAAATACTCTTACTTTTATCGATAGGATATTTTTCCAGGGAGAATAAAGGATTTGAGCATATATATATATAACTTTATTAAAATGATAAAATCATAAGTATGCATGAGATGTTTGAATGGACCCGAAAGGAATTTTAAGAATTACTTAAAGGGTATGTGTGTGTAACTGTGTGTTTTTATACTATAGAAGAAAAAGCATGTTATAATTTGTGTGTATGAAGAGGATATTGGGCAAATGTAGGAATTATTTGATAGGGTCTTGTATCAAAGGTTGTATGAAGAGTTGATGAAAAATATGTTCCTTATTTGGCATATTGTACTAATTCAAATCCTTGATTGGACCAGTCGCAACGGAACAAAACGCTTTGGCAAATAATGTATCCACTTTCCTCTACACTATTTGACTATCAGAGGAGAGTTTTTAACGAATTTTTAAACGGTATCTGGAGAATTCTCCCCCGGTGAGTTCCCCCCCCCCCCCCAATCAATTCCCCCCCGTAGAGATAAATATACTTTATATATGTATATAAATATACTTTTTAACCAATAAAATGGACCCTAAGATGCGTTTTTGCACCTTGGGACCTCAGCTCCCGCCAGTCATTATCATGGATTATTAGGGTTTCAAACCCACCAAAAATGACTCAAGTATTATCAGTTACAATGATGATTATATATTGGAGTTACAAACCCACTTCTAATGGGCCCTCGGGTTCCACCAATCACTATGATTGAGTATTTGGGTTTACAACCCACCGACAATGAGTTCTCAGCTCCTTCCAATTATAATGATGGGGTTATAATGATGCGCTCTTTGGTCCTTCTAATAAATTTGATCGAGTAATATACATATATATATATATATATATATATATATATATATATATATATTATGGCCACTTTTCATTGGCCCTTGGGTCCCACAAATCAATGGGGTTTCGAATTAATTGACTATGGACACTCGGGTTCTGTCAATTACTATGGAGTATAGATGTTTAAAATCAACTGCTAATGGGTCCCTCCAGTCACAATGATGGGGTATTTGAGCTTTGCCAACCATGATTATGGAGTAATGGGGTTTCAGATACACTACCAGTGGATATTTGGTTTTCGCCAGTCACAATGACGCATATTCTGTGTTTTATACTTTTTGTATCAAAAACCCTTCAGTTACTATTACATTTAAGAATAATTGAGCATTGTGATTTCAAGCCCACCTCGAATAATAAAAATACATATGAGGAACCTCTCAGATGCAATTTTGTTAACTTAAAGCCTCTTTCTCCCCACCAGCAAATAACTTGCATTAAACGTGCCTTTATTCTGTATATATAACTATTGGATGTTAGTTTGAAACCTTATATTTCATTATCGAGGTTGGAAGAGACCATGGGCTCATTGTCAGTCGTTTTGAAAACCGTAATACCCCATAAATTGATTGAGTGAGAGCTCATTGGATCTGAGTTTGAAACACCTATACCCAGTATTGTAACCATTACAGTCATATTCATAAGTCTAAGCTGCATTTTCTTTAATAAAAAATATTCATAATCATTTTGGTGGATTTTGAAAGGACTTCTATGAATGCAATTCTACATTTCCAGCCACATATTGCAATTAAAGGATGTTTTTATCATCGTTCATCAAGTGTTTGGAAAAAAAATTAGAACCTCGGATCACAAACACGATATTAAGAAGACCAAGAGTTCGCTATTCATTGCAGAATGTTTTGCAGTCTTGCTTTTTTGAAGGTACATGATGTAATTACTGGTTTTGAGGAGTTAAATGTATTAATGACAATTAATATGTACAAGAAACCAAAAATATTATCTAAATTAAACTTTTTCTTTGATTTTCTGGTGAGAAAATATATTATAAAATCTTCAAAAAGTAATTAATTTGATACAAGGTTCCAAGATCTGTAAAATGGCATTTTAGGGTTTGATTTGCAACTTTATAAAAAATATTTATCTCTTAGGGGGAATTGACTGGGGGGAACTCACCAGGGGGGAATTCACCCGGGGGGAATTGACTGGGTGGGAACTCACCGGGGGGGATTCTCCTAGAAGCTTTTAAACATACTACTTTTTCGAACAGATTTTGGTATGTTCTATTTTGGACACCATCAAAACACCATTAGTTTTATAACTAGAAAAAACACAATTTTACTTTTATAAATTACGCACGGAAAAATACCAATAATGCCCATTAATTTTCCTAGGACTATGAACAAATTGGTAAAAAATGTATATTTAAACCAAATAATTTTATAATTTTAATGTTTTGTTGAATAGTATATGAAAGTGCTTACTTGTTTGTTTATTTTAAAATGAGATAATAAAAATGCGTCTTCTTAGCGTAAAAAATAATTTTCCTGGAGTGTCCATCACCAGTATATATATATATATATATATATATATAAAGAGAGGGAAAGAGAAAGAGACTTCCATATATCCTGTTTCATTTATTCGCATCATCAAGAAAATTAGTTATTTTAAATATAAGGCTCTACTTCTATGTATAGTTTTTCTAAATATTGGTTTTGGGCATAATAAAATGTTTTAACAAGTCTTCTGTGGGTGTGGGTGAGTTTGTTTTAATTTCGTTTTATTGGAAATAAATAGAGAAAGTACTTTCCGTAATATCCACCTTCATGAACAGTGAACGCACACAAAAAAGTAATTGTTTAAAAGTAGTAGAAGTTTTATTTCAATTTCCGTTTCACAATTACTTACTTTTATTAGCAATTACTTTCTTATTTAAAAAATATATTTTTTCCACGCAGCTGAAAGTGACTTCTTACTTTTTATTTTTCGAAATATGTTTTTATAAAGTTCCTTACCTATTAGTTATTTATTTTTAACATTTTTTAAAGTAGGAAAGGTTTTTACAACGTTTAAAAAGATAAATATTCCAAGATAATTTTTTAAGGGATATTTTACCTCGAGGAAATAATTAATTTTGTAAAAAATAGTGGAGAGCCTAATTCATTGATTTAGTTTTAAAGAGAAAACTGTTATATCATCTTCTTAAGACACAGTATCTTTAATGATTCATTCCCAAAGCATTTTCCTTAGTTTTAAAGCTGTGAACCAAGATATAAGTAGACTTATTTTAGAGTATTATGTGTCTTTATGTCAATTCGTTTATTATTTTATATTGATAAACACCTCATCATTGCAACTATTTATTTGATAAGAAAACATGAAGATACATGGGAAGTATCTATATATCTTGCAATAGTATTAAGGGATCAGAATAAAAGTTCAAAAGTTCGATTCTAAATTTTAATTAATGTCCATAATAAATATTAATAAAACTTTAATTATCATTATAAGTTTATAAGCCGTCCTTCTTTAAAATATATTGACTTATGGAAATGATATGGCTTAAATGATTAAGAAAATATATTACATATTTGATATTCCACTCTTTATTTTGTTACAAATATATTTGCTCATAATGATCGCTACTGTCACTTCCCATAATGTATATGCATTTGAAATTCCTTGTTGTTTGTTTGTTGGCAATTTTTATTAAATTATTGATATACAACTTAATATTTCTGAAAGGAAAAACATTGGTAAGAAGCCTAAAGTTTCATTGGGCGTGATAATAATATTAGCAAGAAGAGTTATTAATAGACGCACGATATTTTAATATTGTGACATTGAAACCGCTTGTTTCAATATTTTTTGATGTGATAAGTTTTATTATCAATATGTTCAAAATTATTTTTTAAACAATTTGTTTATTATAAAAGAATAAAACAACAAATTATTTATGAAAACTAATTTTTAAGTTTATTTAAAAAAATATACTACAAATTAGCATCATTCCAAATGTATTCAATGATTTTTCCAAAGTTGTTTTAATTTTTCTAATCAAACACTCTTCCCAAATTCGAATACAAATATTCAGTATACACCAAAAAGCACCCCAGACTAATTGTGGGTGTTTCCTTTATAGAGAGATGCAATGAGGATATGAATGACACGACGCATTCTATGCACGTACAATATTCATTCATTGATAAAGGTATATTCATTTAATTACAGCTTCAACTGAATGATTATCAGTAATCATTCCTGCCACGTCAACTGCCTAATTTCCTTGATATCTTGATTATTCTTCTGCCCCTTCCTCCCTTTTCCTTATCAGAAAATATATGTACATATTGATTACAGGGTCAACTTTCCTACATACATAGCTTGAAGTAGTACTCGGAACTAATAATGACAATAAAATAAGCAATATATATGTATATGTATGCATAAGATTAAACAGATATTAACTGTATACAAATTTCTGAGTTTTATAACTTTATTTTAAAGTCTAAACAGGGTATAGTTACGATTGAATCAAGAACGATGATAATTCAGCAATAAGGCTCAAAGCCAGCTAAAAAACGTAACTAAGCCGTTCAAGGCCATCAGTTCTAGCTTAAGGACTGTCATCTCCTTATATTTGTAAAAGAATGTATCATTATAATATACATATATACTATGGTTTTTACTGAGTTTTATTGATTGAAGTATTATTTACCTCAAAAATAGATTTTAGGAACCTATTTATGACTCAACAGCCAAGTGGATCTCTTTTGATAATTAAATCTATATCTAAGGTAATACGAATAAATTGTATTGTTATTGTATTTTTACTCAAATGCATTCTCACAGACTTATTATTATACTTTCTATTTACATTTACCTTACTCTAAATGTTGAGGCCAAAGATGTGACTCCTTCTGAGAGGGGAAGGTGTTATGATCAATCTTATTGAAAGGATACTTTGATCGATAAAACATATTTTATACTATAATGTTTATTTATATTCAAATGGATCAATGGAACTCTAAATGACCACAAGAACTAAATATAATAATATTTTGCGTATGCATATACACAAAGATATTACAATTCTACTAAATCTAATACTTAGAAGAATTCTTTGCAATACTTAGAATTATCTCCTAAATAATTAGTTGTAGCTTTCATTCTATTCTACAGGAGTCCTTGAGTTTCAGGGTTTCTTTGGTGGGAGTAATATAGGAATGATAGAGGGTGGTTTGTAATATGCATGCGTCTACTTAGAAAGTTCCTTAGAATTCTTAATTCAAAATCAATATAATTATTTCAATGCAAGAGAGGGGAGACAGGTTTGACACTCTCATTTCCAATATTAACGCAAGTCTTTCATCATACAAAAGTCAGTGAGATGACGTTGACAAAAGGATATTTTTAAACGTTGTTAGATTTGTTTAAAAAAGTAAAAGAGAGTTTTGTAGGGTAAGCGTTCATTTCCAATATGATGAGGCAGGATAAGTAAGCAGAGGTCCATTTAAAAGGCCTTTATGAGATTGCATTCATCAGACAAACTAATTGATGAATCAATTTTCTTGTTATTTTAAACGCATTCAAATTTATAGATAGGATCCGCACAACGTCCAAAAGCCTTGTGACGATTGGAGCCTTCTTATCTACATAAAAAATGTCTGATATAGATAAAGAAACAAGACTATTTCAATAAATAAGACTCGTTTATTTAAAAAATATATATAACGAATAATATTCGATGCATGATGTTATATATTTGTGGGCATTCAGCATCTCGATATCTGAATAAAGTTATATCCTTATATTCACAAGTACTTAGGATGCATACATTTAGCAAACAAATCAATGTTGGCGTATATGTTTATATGGAATGGCATACACTGAATATAAACAAACATGTAGGAAATTAGGTATAGCATTTAAAAATATATATATTTGAAACTACAATACCTTTACTTTTATAAACTCTAATCACATTCCCACTCGTTAATATATTACATTCCATGATTCAAGAACCAGACTTCTTAGATCATCTATAATTACAACAAAAAAAAACTTCCTTAGGTTATTGTCAATTAGTGAGATTGATGATTGCGTGCTTGATGGTTCATCAATCTATATGACGTAATATATCTCTATATTTAGATACAAACAGAGTAAGCAGAGCGTTAAGCCTTTGCTTCCCTAAATTGAATTAAGAATACAACAACCCAGCCTTTGAAATATGTATATTATGTATATTTTAATAACGTTGTTAGTCCTGAACACATTATTCAAAAGATAAAAAAATACTTATCAAAACTTTATGTAAGAAAAATTATACTCGTCGTTTATTTGCTTTATGAATAACAAGCGGTACAACCAAATTTAATGCTTACAATTTAAACGCCAATCCCCTATGTTTTCAAATGCATAATTATTTACTTATTCTACATAATTTGTAAGATGTGGAATGTTACTCTAGGTCTTGATATGTAAAATATGAAACAATTAAAATACGATGTCATTGTCGTCTATATTGTGTTAAATCTCCACTGCAAAGACATAATATATACCTATGGGCTTTTGGAGAAAGTGAGTCATCCTTATAAATCAGGATACAACATGCATCTTAGTCTTCAAAAAGACGATACTCAGACATGGTGTTCATATGTATATCAAGGAGTGAAGTGAACCCCTATTTCATTATGTGAATTGCTAGTTTCACAACTTAATCGACAGTTATTTCAACCGTATATAAGAATGGACTGCCCGAAAGATTCAATCAGTGATTGATAAAGCAAAGCCCCTAGAAACAACGGATATAAAATACACACTTTGTAAAATAAATAAGTTCACTAGACGTTTGAAGAATGGATTGTTCTGTATGGAGGTCCCAAGGGTGAATTAATATTGTATAAACTATGATACAAAAAGTATACAATCTATGAATAGAAATGGTATCGTATTTTTCAACAACTTTCAATATGTGAGTAAAAAAATTGAATGAAGTCGCTAAGTGTAAAGATCATTATGGAAAGGAATGAAGTAAAGGGGAAAAGCCAGGGCTTCGTAATAATCTGAAGTTGGGCCAAACTGATATTAAACGTTTAGTAATCACGTTCTAGAGTGGAGTTCAGTAAGCAATTATTAACTTATTATTATTCTAATATACACACATTAGCATCTAACACGGGTTCTTTACTCTCACTCTCTCTCTCTTGGGTTTCTTCTTTTTCCTTCTTCCTCAACAGCAATAATAAAGAAGATCAACTCTAAAATGAAGTGTTACAAATCCAGTGGGAATAGACATTAGCCAAGCTTTTCCCTCGCTTTTTTTCCTCTCTTTTCCCTCCTCTTTCTAGAGACTGACAAATTATTATATTTTATCTCATAAATTTCCCTTCCTTCTTACTACTTAATATATAACAATGATACATATACTACTTCTACTAGAGATACTTCTTGCTTTTTTTTTCTCAAAGGAAGAAAAAACTAGAGCAAATTATTATTAGCTTTATCATTATTTTTATATGTACATGCCTGGGCTACTTTATTATGACTGTAACCTGCTCAGTTAGGTATTATAGTCACCACCACCACCCCTTCTTCTTCTTTGTTCGAGGATAATTAGGACCTCTCCCTCCCTCCCTCCCTCTTTATTGAGACCCTTCTCCCCTCTCCTTTAAATACATTTTATTACTCATTCTATATCCATTTATATTATATATTGAAGCAGGTCATTAGTGTCCTTGTACTCATTCCACGTCTGCTGCTTCAAGGTATGAAAGAGTGGACAACTATATTTTTAAACACTCTAAAAGCGCGGGAGTTTTAAACTGAAGATCAGCTGACGTCAATTGAGGCTAATCTATTGCAGATGATTTTTAGCAATTTAATAAGCAGTATAATCCTTAGTTCATATATATATATATATATATTTATTTATTTATTTTAAGTTAATAAATGTTTTGTCGAATATTGAATCTTTTGATATTCGTGGATTGTCATCCAAAGAAGTTGCATGGAAAAATGGAATATAATACACCAATATCGTCAAAATATAACCCACCCCCATTGAATGGGTGTAACGCGATATTTGTCGGCTGAATAGTTTTTTTAAGGGGGAAGATATCTTTTTTTTTTCAGTGTATTTCAGTTCGTAAAATTCCAAGTAATTGTGTTAAAAAACATAAATAGACATTGTAATCTAAAATTAATACTTTGGAGAAGAACGACAACAATTAAAACAAATTAAATTAAAACAATCTAAAACATTCTAAAACATAGAATAAAAATTAATCAAACATAAAATGGCACAATACATAATTTAAAAAACGCTTCTCCAATATTTTAAATAATAAATCACTTTGAATATTTCAAAATCCGACGTAAAATCTTTAAATGAAGTAGGGAGCTTGATGGGAAGTATCGTACCTCCTCTGAAGCAAACGTCCACGAGTCGTTTCGAAGAGACGGAATTTTTCAGGGAAAAAGCAGTGTATCTGGCTGCAGCTGATAGCAAAATTGCTCGTAGGTCTGTTGGTTTCACATACTCTCGCTTCGTTAAAGAGCTGGCAATCCGTGCTTTGGCGTTTAACAAAGTAAAGTCCACGGTCTTAGAGTTGTCGGAACGACGTCCTTATCTTTGTTTAAATCAATTTAGCTATTTTAAATATATATTTTAGATATATATATACTTCTTTCATTTTATAAAGTGATTTGAGCAACAACTTTGCTTCAATTGTCGTCAATCGAAATTTTGGTAGTTTTAACTCATTTATTCAAATTTTATTTTAGATATTAGAAAAATTATGAGCTTATTAAAGTTCACGAAGGAAGTTTACTACCTTTATAGCCTAAGACCAAAATATATAGGAAATAATATTTGATACTACGTCAATTGTCTTAATCGTAGAATATAAATATTCATATTTCTCCTTTGTTAAATTCAAATTTTGAAGGATTCTTAAGGATGAAACTCATTATGTAATGGAGTATAAATTCAAATAAATATATTTTTTAGACAGAGTTACTTAGCTTGCATTATCGAACCATCCAATTTACCATATATTTTATAAGTGATGTAATTGATAGAAAATTGCTAAAATATGCATTGTGAAATAACGTTGTGCATTGTATTAGGAGATACAATATATGTTAACAATAAAATGATACATATATTGCTTATTTATTATCATACAAAATGAGCCGGATATGAAAAAGTCAGGATTACAATAAAATAAAAAACAATTATAAAGTAGATAGTATAATCCCCTCTGGCTAAGATAACATCGAAGCTTTTTCAGTTCTTTAAAAATTAGCTATACATCATAAACATTTCAATAATAGATTTTCAAACATAAAAAAAATCCCTTACACTTTTTTAGATGCTAACTATAGTAGAATATCTTTACCTTGTGTATGAAGAAACCTACATTCAAAGTGCTTTTAGTTTATGGATCACAAAATATTTTGACACCTACTCCAATGAAAATCATATACCCTCACTTATATGAATTAAATATACAAATTTTACAATTCATAAACAAATGCACAAAATGAAATGTTTATATACGTTATTTATAACAAAAAATGTATATGTTTGTTTATCCATTACATCCTTTTCTATAAAATACATTAGGAAAATGTGCTTATATTGACATCACGCTCTCGTACTGATTAGATAAACAAAGCACCTGTCATATGTACTATTTACTTAAAGATTTTTATACTTATGTACAAAAGTATTTTGGACCCATCTCATCGATCGATGCTAAACGTTTGAAAGTCACTAAGAGATGATTTACTATTGCTAATTTGTTTTTAGTATTTTTTCTCTAAATTCGGAGGAATTAATAGTTAAAAATATTATTCATTTTATTTTTAGACACGTTTTTCTTTATTGATGCGTAAATCGAATAAAGTTATATGAGTAAGTTAAATAACCTGTAAATTTGTTAATACGTAATTTATTTTGTAACTTGTATTTTTAAAGATTTAAAAAAACATTTGGTCAATATCATCATTCGAACGTAAGCTTTTGATTCATAATTGAAGTCTTGCAAAATCAAAATTACACATTTTAGTGGAACAATACAGATGTCCATGGTATTTAATGCTGTTATGTGGGGCCTTTGCTTATCAGATGGATTTGGAAAGTTGATGAACCAGATATAAAACGCCACGTCAGACATTTAGACAGCAAAGGTCGCCAGAAAGAGAAATGATCATTTAATTAAATATGCTCATGTAATTCCTTATTAGGATTGGGTGGGCTTCTACTTCAGACAAAGTTATATCCTATCCATAAGAGACGATGCCCTATTATAATATATTATTGGACCCATTTACAACTGTAAGTAACGAAGGTAGAATGTCCATTCTTTCTTATTGCGTTTTTTTACTGCCAAGGGTATAATGAAGAGACACATTTCATTCACATGAGGCTTTAAATCCAGCAACTCGTCTAATAGATCATTATTCATTAATAAAATAATCTTTGAGACACTCGATCTGCTTCATCTTCTTGTATTCTGATAAGCCCAAAGTAGTTGCGTACCATCACTAACATAAATAGAACGTTGTAGTCTAAAATCCAGCAAAAGAGTAAAAATAATTCAAACCCTTTCAACATAGCCCCTAGGCATCACTCCATCCTCTCTACTTAAATATATTACTTCCTTAGCCACTTATAAGCAACGTGCAAAGTATCACAACATACCAAAACATTTTTTTCCTCCTCTCAAGTGTGCATCACCAACAATCAGGAAAATAATAATTTTCCTCTAGCTAGTAAAAAGACGTCATTTAGGACATATGTATAATTTTAAGGAAAAAAATCCCCTCCTGAAGGAACAATAATAATAAATATGATAATAAAAATAATGATTATTACTGACAAATAGAAATGTTTATTTATTTTATCATCTAAAAAGTAATTATCACCATATGTTGTGTTGTTGTTGTTGTTCTTGTTTTTCACTCAAAGGAAAGGGAGAAGTAGAAGAAGATACATTAAAAAGCAACTAAGATATATATATATATACATATAATATATATATATATCTCACTCTGTAAGTGTAAATACTTTAGTGTACTTAAGAGTGACTTCGAGCCTAATTTTTACCATATATTTTATTTTAGGGAACAAAGTTAAAAACATGCTATTCGTACTCTTGGAGGTCTTAAATGATTAAGGAGGGGGAAAACATTTTCAGGGATATATTTCCTCAACCAAAAAGATATATATTTTGATAGAGTAAATAAATACTTATAAGTATTGAGATCGTTGGGATTAGTGGTAATTATATTCTTCTTTTGTTACCTATTTGACATGACAGAACTACAGCATATATATATATATATAATATATAAACGCAATAATGAGTCCTAGGACATTTTTTGAATGAGGTGACCCAATATTTAAGTCGAATCTGCCTCCTAAAATATAGTCCTCAATAAAAAGAAATTGTGGTTATAGTGCATGAAGATTTCGTCTGATAAGCATAATAGTATTAAAATGAACTTATGGAACCTGGGATATCCATTTGATGAGATATACACATATTGGTCGTCCCCTTTCGAGAGTTGAACCCCCATCCTCAACATTGAGCTTCGAGCACGCCGATCTAATTATGATTATTATTGTATTCGTCGAGGAATACTAATTAATACAAGTCTCTCTAAACAAATTTACTCTTTGACGCCTTTTTACAATAATCTTTTATTTATTTATTGAAGAACCGAAATCTCGTCTCTTCCAATATGCCCAAAACAATATAACCCGTTCTTATTGTGCATATATGATTATATTCTTTTACAGGAGGTATCTTATTATTAAGATGAGACACAACATCATCATTGCGTTTCCTTGGTTAGAAAAAAGGGAGCCCCCTTCTTTTTGCTCGCCTACAAACCTCTGTTGTCATATTTGGTGAAGTAGAGTAAGGCTTTTATAACATACAACAACATATAGGCTTAGAGAAAAGCTTCTAATTAATTTGTCAGTTTTTAGATGAGGCATACAATATAGTATGTGTGTGTGTGTGTGTACAATTGTATAATGCTTATTTTTTGGCTTGTTCGCTTTTAAATATTTGAGGGTTCCACCAGGACTTTTTATTTAGCAAATGGAAGGGAGGGAGACTGTCCCTCCTCCTCTTACAACCCAATAATTACATTCAACCAAAAAAAAGTTTTTCCCGGAGTTCTCTCTCTATATATATATTACTAAAAGCACAGCCACTTAATTACTATAGCTTTTCACACCAAAAAGGAACATACGTAGAGAAGCAAGAATTAAAGTACCTTTATTTAATTTGAAATTACATAAAGTGTACACTATATAGATTATTTATCAGAAATAAATAAACTTCATAGGTTAAAAACCAAGCAATGAGTTGAATAGCTGATTGATTAAATCGAGATGGATGACCAAATGGGCACAAGTAAGCATATATATATTTAGTTGTAATATTAAAAGAACTGTGTTTTTATTTAAAAAAAATCAGACGGCCATTTTAATTATGAACATACCACCTATGAGTGATGATTCATGCCAGCAATTCAAATAAATAACGACTACCTTCAAATGAAATTAACTACTTTGCCAATAGTGCATTAAATTTAGGCGAATGAATATGAAAATTAATAAAAATGAACATATTTAATTTATTGTTTGTTGATTTGGAACAAGTTTACGGTGTTGGCCTGGCAATGCCTTTACAATAGACAGAGAATTAAATATAAAAATATCACTTCAATGCACACAGCTAATAATAATTCTTC
This sequence comes from Caligus rogercresseyi, assembly GCA_013387185.1. Lineage (NCBI taxonomy): Eukaryota > Metazoa > Arthropoda > Copepoda > Siphonostomatoida > Caligidae > Caligus > Caligus rogercresseyi. The sequence continues at coordinate 23,940,224 of CP045895.1, forward strand.
TCAATAAAGACGTCCTCGGTTGAAATGAATATCCATGTTTATTCATAAATGTTTTGATCCATGAATATGAATTATTGTTTCCTATATGCAGCAATTTTTTGGAGGACTCATATATTAAAATAATTTTTTGCTAATTACTAAATTTGTTCAAAAATACTCATAAGAGACTTTGGATGATATGGAGAAAATGGTTGACGCTAAACCATGGTGATATATTGAGCCCACAGCTTCTTTAAAGCTTCTTTTTTTCTTAAAGCTGCTCAAGCTACATATAGAGAAAATATATTGGTGCATATATAAATTATTGACTGAAGTGAAATCATAACTTAATAAAAAAATTATAACAATTGATATTTTACAACTCATCAGCAGATACATGTGATGTATGTATTGGATTATGAAAATATTATTTTGGTGAACTTTCATAAGGCTTTGAAAACATTAATGTTTGTCCCGAAGTATACTTCCTCGGACTTTTTAGTTATATTTGAATAATAAAAAAACTCGTCAAATTTTGAGTTATACTCTTTTTTATGACATACATAATATTGCTTATTTTTTATAATAACTCAATTAATAAATAATGTGACATAATAGTATTATACCCTTGGCGACACTTAATTTGTACTATATTGTCAATTAAAGTTTATGTAAGTGACTTTGAGCTATATATAAGAAGTAATTCGATTCATCATTAAATTGTTGTAGCAATATTTAAAAATTTATCTTATAAAGACGTCTTGATATCCTTAGATGGAACTGCGTCCACATTTAAAAACCAAAATTTTAGAGTTGAATTTAGTCCATGAGGACACAAGTTCGTACATATGAAAGGAATGGAAAATATTCTACCTTCTTAGGAGGTGAACCTGTGATCTTAACATTGAAGATTTAAAAATAGCTAACAAAAAGCCACCAAGCTCTTCAAAAAAGTTATTTGTATCCAAAATGTCTGTTTTTGTTTCGTTGAGAATGAATATAAAATTCATTCTCTAAAGTAAATTATGTAGCTCTACATATATGGCCCAAAAATCCGAACCTTCCCTTCCCGTTTTATATTCTAAGGTAGGGACATCATAAAGAGTTCAAAGATGGGGAGGAGCTTACGCTATTTTAATAAGTCATGAATTTTGGAATATTTTTCTATTGATTTATATAGTTTGTTTAAATATTATTGCTTGATTTATAAACTGTTAAATTATGTAGAAGGCATAATTAATACATCAATCAATTGCGAGAAAGTCGTCGAACTCGATTTGCGGACTTTGCGAGGAAGAAACCTTCACAATACTGCTAAAGAAAGAAACCGAATAACTTAATACTTAAATAATTATCAATAATTTATTGGAGTCCTCTTGCTTCGGATAATCTCATCAAGATGACATTATTTTTATATATATAAACTGATTTAAAGAAAAAAATGTTACTTTAATATTTGAAAAATAAATTCCGGCTTCTCTTTTTTGAATTTTGATTATTCAAGTGTGTGATTTTACTTTACACGGTCCAATGACCCTCACTGTGGCCGCTCCTTTGGCTTGAAGGAAGTCATTGTAGAGCAATGAATTGGGAAGCAATTAAAGGATAATTGGAAATACGACTGAATAAGTAAATAAATCATTTTTATTCCCTTTTGCTACAATTTTCTTCTAATTTATATGTTTGTAATTCATAATAAGGAATTGTGTTGCAATCAGAATATAATAATATATGAGGAAATCAATGTCCATTGAAGACTTTTCACCTTGTTTCTTTTGTGTCTCTTAGACTTTTAGACGAATTTATGATTAATAGTTCTTTATATTTTGATTATCAAAAAATTTATTCTCTTATTCTGCCTACCAGACTTGAAGGCCAACATCAGAGAAGAAATTGCCAATATACCCGCTGATACGCTGGTGAGGGTCATGGCAAACACCCGAAATCGGTATATACAGTGTATGGACAATGGGGGACGTCACCTATCTGATATGATTTTCAATATATATATATAGTTTTATCAATCACTTTCTTTGGATTTTATGGATATGTCGTATTCTTACGTCATAAATGGACCTGTATTTTTTTAAATATATCAATATCTATTGTTGCGAACGGACTCGACTTCCTTTTGTTTGAAGTAAGGGACTTGCACCAATTTCTTGTTTTTTCAACTGTCTTTTATTGACCACCATTCATCATCTACAGGTCCTATATAATTATCGTAAATTACTTATTTTTATAAAAATAAATGTGATTGATTCATGTGTCCTGATCGTTTTCTCGAATAATTTATAGCTACATAATCCACGTCAGTCCAACCCATATAAAAGACAGTCCCTCTACAATTTATATTATATGAGACATTCTTCTTCATACATATAACATACATATATATTTTGGAGATAAAAAAGAGCAAAATAATTTTCATATTGTATAAAAATATATTTGATATGTATAATCCCTATGAGGCGTGTTCATTTTTATGATCTCATTAAAAGAGGCAGGGGGGGGGGGGAGGGTCTTCATATGTACTATTTGTGCTTCTAAAAAAGAACTAATAGAAGACGAAGGAGTACGTTTCATTTCTTATTAGTGCAGAGGGGGCCTTTTTATAAAGCTGTATCACTTTTTACTAAGGACACACTCTGCGTCTATATAAAAAAAGAAAACCTGCTGTCCACGATGTAATTTTTTTAATATACAGTTAAGTTTATGTTATTACTAAGGATATAAGATGGATGATTTGTGTAAGGCCATAAATGACGTTCTCCTGGGGGTGACCGAGATATAGTGACATACGAAATAATCGTGATTGTTGTTCGGCCGTCAGGGATGGCTGCTTGTAAGCCTTACAAATTCCCAGTGATGTCCTCTCCAACTCAGACTCCAGAGCAAGATGCTGGATTAACGATCTTAGATAACCTAATTCTGCAGTCAACATGGCAAGAACATGTGTCCAAAGTTGAGGCAGGCAATCGCTCGGCGGCGACAAGGCATGCAAGACGCTTAAAACATCATAATTTTATAATAGATTAATTCTTGTCGTTAGGTCATTATTTTGTGTTTCTAATTTATTAATGTTTCTTACTTTTCTGATATATTTATAAATAGTTTATTATATACTTTTATGTTCCCTGAAGCTAGTGTCAAATTGACACCAAATATTTATTTCATCACACACGCTGACGAAGGATACCCTGGAAGCGTCCTTGAATATGCAAAAGGATTTTTGGAGATAAGCCCAATGAAAAGCTTAAAACCTTATAAGACGCCTCAGAACAGGACGACATGTAATATGGTTATTAGTATATATGTGTATATGAATTAAAAGTTTAAAAATAAGAAGCTTAAATTTCTGAGCAATACTTTAATGATTATTGTAGGTTATGGAATTGGATTCATTATACTTGGAGTGAAAATCTAAAACAAAGAATTATACTTACTTCTTAAACAATATTGTTTACAAATCTTTACTTTTCATAAGTTAAAAAAAATAGGTCTAAAGATCAGAATATTTAGTAGAAAAATCAAACTAAATTATGATTCTTAACTAAATATATGGCTAAATATTTATTGAAATACATGTTCATTTTCTTAAATGAATAAATAACAATTAGGGAAACACAAATATATATAGGGAATTGGGTGTTTAAAAAAATTATTTTTTAATAAAATTTCGTTGAAAATATTTTACCTCCATAACATTATTTATCAGATAATATATTTGTGAAAAAAAAGGATTTTTAACACAAAATCCACATAGTATTTGAAATTAAAAAGTATATAATAAGTTTTAAAAAATCTTTGAGAAATTTAAAGCTTACATTTTACTGTCCAAATGTTCAGTTTTTTTACGGTAAAGTTGTTTTTTTAATATTTGCATATGTTAAATAATAAATATGTATTTTTGTACATCTTTAACAAAAAACAATAAATATATATAATAGGATCTTTTATCCATACCAAAATTTTATATAACGTAAAATCATCGCGGTTAAACTTAGAAGATCTTGACCAAACATTTCTAAAGGCTGAGATAATTACAAATTTATCAGTAAGAAGTGCTTTCAGCACCTTTATAAAATATGGATAGTAAAAAGTCTGAAAGTAAAGATAAGTATTTATCCGGATAATAAGATTATCTTAGTCTGAATTGAATAAAAAATTTATCAAAAACACAAAATACAATTTTTTAAATAAAAATTCATAAAAACAATAGAAATTACAAAGTATATGGAAAGCAAAATAACTTCATATACATCATAATGTATACGATAAGTCGTATATACATGCTTTATGAGTCATCAAAGCTAGCAAGGGAAGTATATTTGTGCTTTTATTCTTATTATTATTATTACCTAACAGCCTCCAAAATATCATAAATTGGAGATCCTTTACTGTTTGCTCTAAAAAGCTTCTATATATTGTATGGAGACATATATTTTGATCAAATATTGGAAAAGCTCTACATGCTTCTACATAGTATGTAAATAGTAGATGGCTGTTACCTATTATATATATATAATGTATACACACCCTCTTTCTAATGTGTACATAAAAATCCGTCATATCTCGTTTCCTAGGATACCATTACTAATACGTAAAATAAAAATAAATGATCACAGTAATCATAATTAAACATGGCAGTCCTTTTTTAAACAACATTGAGAGAGAGATTAAATCATTTTTTTATGAGTGATTTTTAGAAAAAATATAGAAAGGTACAGAATAATTTTAAAGATGTCCTATAGTTTCTTGCTCATGAATTCATATACAAACATTCTTCAAGGTTTTGACCATTTAAAGAGTAATGATAATGTTCTTTTTAGAAAATATTTTTTAAGTAAAAGTAAACGTTTATAATAGAAAATAACTTCATGAATAAGGTTTTCTCAGATTTTAAGACCACAAATGTAAATCTATAAAATTATACGTTGAGGAAGCATCACATTGTAAGACTGAATAAAGTTGATTTGTAGCTCTCAAAATTTGTGCATTATACAACTCCATAAAATATTTTTACTTTAACATTCAAGAAAGAGGAAAATTGGTCGTTTTTTGATTGTTTCATCAAAATCCTTAATTTTGAATAAAAGGTTTGAAGTCTCATTCTCTCCTATTCTTGAAAGAAATTCCTGCAAACTAAGGTTTAATGTTTCTTAAACTCAATATTTTAATCTTTCAGCAAACATAAAAATATGTTATCAAACAATACTATTGAATTGTATGACGTCATTGCTATTTTGAGTCGATTTACTTACCAACACTAAGAACGGGATTTAGCCCTGGATGTTATGTTTTAGGGATATATATATATATTATATATATATAAGAACAAACTCAATTTCCCCAGTTTTGAAGCCTTCCAAGTTAAATAATAAAAGGCAACAGAACGTTACTCCTAGATGATGCATTTTCAGCTTCTACATTTGAGTACTTTTTATTTCTGAACCATTTTGGAGTACTTTTTAGATAATAAATCCAAAAATATATTTTGAAGATAAGTATATTTTGTGTGTTATTTTTTTATTGAAATTTATTTTCATTCTTTGCTACACTCTTTTGTAAAATAACAACCTTACTGATATAAGAGCATGATAAAAGTCTTGTGATAAAAAGCGTTAAAGAATATCGATCCGTTTATGATGTATGATGCATACAATAAATAAGGTAAAATATAATATTATAAAAGTAAAAAACACGAAAAGGAACTATATTGACTTGAGCCATATATATGAATATTAACATGATTACAATAATAGCAGTGAATTATTTGTTAGTATTTTTTAATTGGTGAAATCACTATTGTTGATAAAAGAGGAGCTTTCACATACACAAAAATATATCATAAGCAAAAGATTTGAAGTCCCATCCTAAACATTAACCACTTACTTCATATTCCTTTAAAAAACTTCCAAAGACTTTTCAAGTAAATTTCTTTGAGATTTTAAACATAAATCTTAGGAGGAGTGGAGTTGATTTTTTTCCTTGTTCAAGTACATATTGGCTATTTCTTTTATTGCTGTGTCTGTATCATAGTTCTCATGAATAGGGTAATTACAATTAATATTCAAATTAGGCTTACACCATAGGGAAAGACAAGTTATTTCTAAAACATGGTTGTCTACAGGAAGACGACAAAGAGTATATGTTTGAAGGAGGAAGAACTATAAACGCAGAGTAGATAGCATCTCTTTTTTTCTTCTTCTCTCTAACTCTCTCACACATGAAAGGACTCTGTCTATGGCAGAGTGTGTTTATAAATAACAATAATAAGTAAAATTAAAATAAAGTATTTTATATGAAAGAGATACAACATGAAGTAAATGATTTTACAAATCTTAAAAACATATTTTGAAAAATAGAAAAAGGAACCCAGAAAATTAACAATAAAATTGTAACGAAAGCTATTGACTTTGACTTACTTCATTCGAAGGCCGTTATTGTCCAAACGCTAACCAGTTAGGAACCAATACGAACGAGAGGTCCTTAAAAGGTTTCCGTCAAGTGCATACATGACATTTCCCTATGTATTATAAAGGTTATTACATATTATTATTATATTTAATGGTTTCTGAGAATATCCTTTTTTAAACATCCAATAAACAGTATTCATTCATATTTTGAAAATAATTGTTCATAATTATTTCTGTAGAAAAGAAATGATTATTCATTGTTATGCTGTTTTATTTCTCCATAAATTTTACATTTTGTTGTAAATATTGTTATCTATAATAAGTATTGATTACCTAAAAGTATACTACTTTTGAGTTTTATACTGTCAGGAAACTAAGTTTACAGTTATAATATGTAGTGATGTATTTAACGATCGTTTTTATAAACATCTGTTTATATATGAACAGAACGACAATAATAATCAACATTTTATTACATCAATCCTTAATATGCATTTATGGTTATTTATCGTGACAGTAATTTTGAACAGGAATGTTCATTGATATTTGTACATAACTCTTCAGATTTTATAAAATACTTATCGTGCATTTATCATGTATTTTATTTTACAATAACAGAATAAAAGGTTTGGAGCAAATTATATTTCATTTAGGTGATAATTACTTAAGTAAAAAATGAAAGTTATGTATTATAGGATATTAATAGGAGCATTAAACATTCTTATTTTACGAAATTTTCAAACACTTTTACAGTAATGACTAATAACTTTAAAAATAAAATGAAATAAATTTGTACAATTTGTCTTTTTTTAACACAAGATTGAAGTGATAATTGCTTAAGTATATTACATATAATTATAAGAAAGTTCCGTGTTTCTATGTATATCAAATAAACCTTGTGTTTGACCAAAGAACTTTGACTTTTTCTGAGTACAAGACTCTCTCATATAAAAACATTTTCAATTAATATAAATATATATTTAGTACTACGAAATGTAATGTTATTTTTAAGTAACTGCCATAAGGAGTTTTTAATAACCTTTCATCCATTGTAATGTATATATATATATATATTTGAGGAAAGTTTTCACAACTAACAAAATGTTGCAAAGACTTTTTTACTCCTTCAAAAATAATAGTTCTATTCCAAAAATACAACTATTTGATATATTTTGAGTATTCCTTTCATACAACACTAAGTCTTTACGTCACTTATAGATTTCTCTTTTTGTGTTATTTGCACAAGCTTAATATTATAAATATTAAATTCCAGTTGAAACTTTATTCATAATACGTGTAAAATGATAGGGAAGTAATAGTTCATGCTAGATCAAAATTTATTTATCTAAAAATACAATCTTCGTTGTAATGAAATGTTCATAATTCCTTAAATACCCTAAATTTGGATCACAGTTATAGTTGAAAACTTTTATTTTAAGTCATTTAGAACTCATTTAAATTATTGTACGTAAGCAGACTCAAATATTTATATAATGTTGATTTAACTTGTTTTGCAAAGTATGTAATATATTAGAACAGCATCTGCTAAAAGAATTGCTTTTGTTTGTGTTCTATTCATTATTTTTGACTTATATGCACGGTCTTGGAAAACTCGAATATTACGTTTGGCTCAGAGTCTCTTATTTTATCACACTTTTTTCTAAAATACAATCCAGTTAATGCCGTATAGACTATTTCTATATAAAGTCATATTTATTTGAACAACTCAGATATATATATATATATATATCAGGAAACGACCGGGACACCTTTTTTCGCCGGGACCGGGCCAAAACTAAATATATATTTTCGTTCCTTCGACACTACAAAGTGACGAGTTTTTTCTTTCATTCCAAAAAAAAAGTGACGACATTTTTTTTTAAAGAATTTCCAAAAAAAATCTCAGAAAAAGTTTTCGAAAATTCCTTTCTAAAAAAAAAAACGTCGTCACTTTATGAATGACAAACGAAAGTAAATATTTAAGTCCCGGCCTGGTGTGTAAAAACACCCGGCCGGGTACTCAGTCGTTTCCTGATATATATATATATATATATATATATATATATATATACATATATAAGCATCCAATGTTTCACCACCTAATATAACCCAATCCCTGACACACATTTCTATTAACAGCCTTGTGCATTAGCTTGATGCATTAAGCCACATAGATGCAAGGATTGCCTTAAATTATAGATTTCCTGCTTATTCGCCTTTATAACAAATATTGCATTTATTTTGCGGCGGTGAAAAACTGAATTTCTCCCTTCTTTTTGTTTTATCTAGTTGCAACTAAGAAAAACTTTTACTTCAGCTCTCCTAATGAAGGGAGGGGGAAGCCTCCTCCTTTTCATCCCTTGCAACAATAATATTAAGAATTTACTGAAAAACAACAGAGTTGATATAATTTTTTTTGTTCTCTTCTTTTCGTCATGAGTTTGAAAAAAAAATGTAATTATTTAATTTATGCCGTGACTCGGATAAACCAACATGAAAGTATCCAATAATATTTTTCGGAAATGCAATGCTCTTCTTTTAAAAATTACAGTATGGACAATATCCAAAAAAAAATTAAGCAAGAAATACTTTAACATAATATAAGATTTTCATTTTTAGCCTGTAATTTTGGCTATATTATTTTATAAGATGTTAAGAAAACCACATAAATGTCTATTTTTTTAGTTATCTGGTGACATCCATTATTTTACGCTGTTTTTATGTAACTAAATAATGAAGTTTAGAACGAAAAAATACTTGAACTGAATATTACACAGAATTATTTTTTCTAAGAGATTAACATTTTTTTAAATATTTTGTATATTCACAATTGTTGAGTATTCTATTGAAATAAAAAAGTATATATAAAATGTGTTCAACAAATTATGTTTGGTTTTTAATTAGTTAAAATAGTATATCTCCTAATTTATAATGATTACACTATGTAACAGGATTTTGCCCCTGGGCTGAAATTTCTAATTTGAGTCCCATTTTTTACGTAGATTCCAAAATACCACTTAAAATTTCGTACAAAAAAAGGTTTGGCCTTTATGAATGTTTTTGAAAATCATGATTTTCATCATTTCTAATGATTCAGACCAGTTATCTTCGTGCAAAGTAGAATAACCACAAATGTCAGTAGTATTTTTTTTCTATTATATTTGTGCATTTCCAATCCGTTTTTATAATTTATATATCTTTCGTACTAATCGAAAAATAGGCTTTATATTTCAAAAAGTTGACCATATTTTAGTGTTCTATTTAAGCGGCTATATTTTTTGTTTCGAGTCTATTGACTATAATCAATATGTAATATATTTTTTGTATATGTCTATGCATTTCTTAACAGTTTTTATAATTTCGATATCTGGCATGAAAGTAAAGAAAAGATAAATTTAGTAGGACGAAGTATTGATCATATTAAGTAACTACTTTTAGGTGATTATTGAGGTTGCATTTATATTATTGTGATTTGTTACAAAGAAAAAAAACAGGTTTGCCTTTTTATTTACATATAATATTTACAAGTGTCAAAAATATTTATTTTTTAAAGAGTTACTGTGATTTGGAACATTGCATTCCAATGTTGTTATCAAATTTTTTACCAAAAATATATTACATATTGATTATAGTCAATAGACTCGAAACAAAAAAATATCGCCGCTTAAATGGAACTATAAAATATGGTCAACTTTTTGAAATATAAAGCCTATTTTTTCGATTAGTACGAAAGATATATAAATTATAAAAACGGATTGGAAATGCACAAATATAATAGAAAAAAAATAATACTGACATTTGTGGTTATTCTTACTTTGCACGAAGATAACTGGGCCTGAACCATTAGAAATGATGAAAATCATGATTTTCAAAAAAAATGTCATAAAGGCAAACCTTTTTTCGGACGAAATTTTAAGTGGTATTTTTGGAATCTACGTAAAAAATGGGACTCAAATTAGAAATTTCAGCCCAGGGGCAAACAAAGACCTTAATTTGTTACATAGTGATATAATCAAATACAAAAATTGGGTTTAAAACAACATAAACAAACACTAAAGTTATAAATTTATTCCGAATTATTCTTCAAAATAAGGAATGAAATTAATAATTTATTTGGAAGAACTTTTAATTAGAGCTACATTAGTTTACACTAAACAAGTATATGTATACATAAAAATCCAGTAGGGTCTTTTTAACATAAAAATTCCAATATAATATTATTATTATTACTAAATGAATTTGTTAGCTTAAGTGAATCTTTATAGAATTCTACTTATCATTCTTGCAATTCAAGTATGTCACTGGACTTAACATGCAGGTTTTGTGAAGAAGATGAGGCTAACCCACTTGATTAACGATTGTGGCTGCACAATGCGGGAAATGGCTGAATTGGCAGCCGTCGCACAAGGAAGAAGAAAGCTGGAGGACCTCCAGATAAAAAACTCAACCTTTAATTTAATTATAATTTATTTAAAAATAAAGCTAATTTCTCTAAGGTAAATCTGAACTGGCTGGTACATGATTAAATTATAGTGCGGTGGGGCTTATCTAGGATTAAATATCTTAAAACAAGTCCAGAAACATTGGCAGAATCGTTAATTCAAGAATCAGAACATGAGGATAATAATACGAATTGTTAAGAGTGACGGATTATCTTTATATTGCGCGTCCGGAATATATAACTCACAACGAAAGGTTACGCATAATAGCATTTAAATATATATAAAGTATTAATCCTTAACACTTTCTTCGGAAATGCTATAAAAATACTAAAATGTTTTTGATTTTCAACGGACACCTAAACACTTAGTTATTGGAGAGTGTATTTTATTGTTTGTACCAAGTTATAAATACATAAAAACTTAAGATAAGGTGTTATGTCAAACGGATATACTATGGGATTATGTCATACTCGTCGTAGCAATTTGTTATAGTGCATCTCCAGTGCTTAAATTTTAAACTATTATGTATATTTATATTTTAAAGTTTTTTTTATGTAGTTATGTACATTCTTTAAAAACAAACTGTTAAAAAAAAGTTGTGTTACGAATCACATAAAATTAACATATATTTTAATATTTTAGTAGGAGCAAAAGTTAAATACAATTTTTTATTAAAAATAGAACATCAAATGTGAATCAGATAAATATAACGAAAAAACAGATAATTTTTAGACCTTTCCATTTATCAAAGTACTGACATAGGGATTCCAAGAAGTTATGACAAAAAGAAAGAGGAAAATATAGTTTATATATATATAATATACATAATATAATCCTCCATGCGTCCAAATGGGAAATACAATAGTGAATATTCACTGATTTATCTTCTTGTCTTAATGTACATACATAGTACAACCAAACATAAGTTAGGTGTCTCCTTTCATGGACAAGAATATATATATATATATATATATATATATATATATATATATATCAATTTCTTCTTGCGTTCGTGAAAGAGGGGTCAAAGGACGACACATCCGACAATGTAACAGATTTTGAAGCCATACGAGAGACATTATCAAAGGAAACTAGAGATCAAATGAAAGCATGAGTGCATTTGGGGTGTTTGAAATATAAAAGATACGTGGGATTGAATTAACAATAGAATTGAATATAATCATTCCAGCTGATACTAAGTATGGCTGCTGTGTAAAAAAAATGTAAAATTAGTTTAGAAGTTACGCTATTTCAACTAATTTGGATGGTGTTACCAAATATTTTTTGGTGAAATCGATATTATACCTTACTTCAATAGATCAACGTTATTGAAGAAACTAAAATCATTGTTATCAAGAGCTGTTCTAGTTAGGGCCTCAGTGAATCACCAAATATTACAAAAATCTATTGGTTAAACCATTCTCTCATCAATTACTTGAGTACCTTTTTGTTTGAAAATGAAGATTTGTAATTTATATTTGGTATGAATGTATTTTATTCCGGTTTTTTTACATTTTATCGTTTTATAGGATTTTAAATGTTCATGTTACTGTGGTACATTTTTTAACAAAAAGACTTTTGGTTAAAATCTTCATGCACCAGAGGGATATTGAACACGGTAGTAGTTGTACTTATATAATTATGTACATTTCTTATAGCAATGTCAAGAGACTTTATTGAGTACAATGGATATTTACACATATGATCATGTAACAAAAAATGTATTTTTTGGCATGAAAAGTAGACATTTTGTCACTTTGCACTCTGGATCATGTTCAATAGCATACCTACATATATATTAACAAACCGGAAGATTTTTCTTAAAAATAAACGCTAAAGTTAGAGGGATGATTTTACTATTTATAACAAATAGAAATTTAAACTTAAGTTGCTTGTCGAAGACAAAAAAACACAAAATATTTGTATTTAAAAATATATCTCAAAAATATATACAGCAGCAGCATAAGAAAAACGACGCAAGTTTTAAGTTTGTGCCAAGAAATCTAGTTGTTACGAACCAATTAAAATTTTAACTCGTCTTGTAAATGAAGAAATGAAATGAAGAAAGTAAAAATTTATATCTTGCGAACTGCAGTTGTTGGTATATTTTTTAAATATATCTTTAAATATTTATTTTAAGATGCTTTTATAATATTAACCAAACTAAGAGCAAATATATATTTTTGCCAGGCCAAAATACATAATATAATTTTATATATTTAACACTCCTATGTCATTGGAGATTTCTATATTACCAAGTCAGTAACTGCTCATATAGTCGTAAAATAACTACTTAAAAAAGCTGTTCATGAAAAATTCTAAGGCTATGTAAATATCTATGTAAGTAAATCCTACATCAATACAAATAAAAAACTGCTATTTTTAAGAATAAGGTACTCCCATATAAGGAAAGGACCCACCTAAGAAATCCTCACAATTAAAACGATGAACTAAAACCATTTATTTTTTATAAAAGACTCTCTCATTTGAAATAACGCAGGGTTTTTTAATTTGCAAGTTTTTATTACTATTATTTAATTCCCCGGTGTTTATGTGTCTACAAAAGGAAAGTAGTTTCTTAGATTTATGAGACAAAAAACTTTTTTATTCACTATTATATTTTATATATTTATATATATTCTTTTTCATATAGTTTTTAAAATTATTATTGTTATTATTTTTATAAAGTTCCCTTTCCACACCTTATTCCTTTCCTCATCTGTATATTTAGGTATATATTCAACCAATTCTTTTATTTGTTTGGCAAATTTTCATAAAATTATCATAATATATCATTTTATACGAGGAATAACTCAATTTCCTTCATATTTTTATTTCTCTCTCTTCACTTCTTAGTTTTCCTGAGTAATGAGTTTCTTTCTCTATTCTTTCTCTCTCTCTCTCTCTCCCTCAGCATCATCATTGTATCTTCTTTTTATTCTTCTCTGCTCCTTTTTTCTCAGACTATATATTTTGTTTCTTTCTCTCTTTTCAAATGATTTATGCCGTAAATTATGTTGGATAGCAGGAGAAGGCTCCAAGTTAAAAAATCATAATGATAAGATAGCCTTCAACCAAAAAAGGAGTAAACTCCTAACAAACTAACAGGGGAAATGGCTTTTATTAAGGTAGAAAAACCTTCTTTGAATTGTTTACAAATATAAATTTAATTGAATAATCAAATCCTTCTATTTTTTCTATTATTAATTATCAATATTTTAAAAAATAACGTATTTTCCCAAAATATAATTTTAATTATTTAACAATTAACTTTATCATAATTCATGTCGAACTAATATTTTAGTGACTTCAACTGTGATCTATATCAAAGAACTCTCCTTCGTTGTGTCTAGAATTGAGGTCGTGCTTTATCCTTTATCAATATATTAGACACTTATCAATATTCCATGAATATGTCAGTTTAGTAAGCATACAGTCTCAATGCTGCCGAGGGGATATATTCCCACTGCTACCAATTAAATGTACTTTGTCATATTTACAGAATTTATATTTCAAAAAAGGTATTTACCTATGAATATCTAAGTAAAATAAGATGCAGTACATAATGTTTTTTGAATACTATGCTGAAGGTGTAAGACTTGAGGGTCTGTCAGTTTGTAGATGTGATATGTTTATAAATTTAACGTTTTATATTGATCGATTATATGAGTTCTGCGGAGAAAACTTAGGTGACCGTTATAAGCAAGTGACCGCTAATACAAGTGTGGTATATATATATATCATATATATATCTATATATATATATATACATATATATATTGAGAGGAAGCTCTCTTTCTGAATGTATACATATTGAGACATCCGACTTGTATGTATTTTATACATAGAGATCTATCTTCTTTAAACTTAAGACGATAATACTTATGTGTAATTTATATATATATATATATTTGTGTCTTCCAGTAGAGGATTTATTTATATTAAATGCGGCCTGAATAAGCTCCATTCCTTCTTCAGAGTCCATTTAATAAATTGAAATATTGATTTTCTTCATTCCCTGCTTCCTTCAAGAAACAAGGGAGCAAAGGAGGCAAGCACATATTTATACACAAGATTGTATGTACATATGTAGCGAGGGAAGAAACCTCCCAATAGTATATAGAAAAAGAAGTGAAACTCTAGAAAAGCTCACTTAAATCCCTGGACTTCTTATTCTCCTCTTCATTTTTGGGTCATTTATTATGATAATAATAATAATAACTTTTTTCATCATTCTTATTTTAAATGTTGAGGAGGAAGCACCCGTGATTGGATGTCGCAATGGAAGAGGGAGAAGGAAGAGAAAACCAATAACCTTAGATTCTCTAGTCCTTTGGTTCTATAAATTAAAGAAATATTACTTTCCGTCAATAAAAAATTGATATTTCTTAATACGATGACGAATTCAGAAAATGGAATTGCTCAAATAATCCTGAGAACTAACTTATTTTTTAAATCAAAATGGTGGCTCTTTTGTCCTACTATTACATAAAGTGAATCAATCAAACGTTATTAAGTGGGCATTTGGATAATTTTGACTTCTTTAAAGTATGGCTCTTCGTAACAGCAGTTATAGTAATAAAAGTATGATATGAGTGACAAATTGTAATTCAATAATTATAAATTTAAATATTTTATAGAAGAAGGTCTTCTTAATACATAGTAGCATTTTTAGAAGCTTGTAAATTCTTACCTTTCTATACAATTAAGGGGTATTTAGATGCGCATTATATACATATATATACATATATATATATATATATATTATATATATTATATATTATGTTGTATATATATATAGATATATATATATATATATATATGTTATATATAAAATATATATATATATGCATATATATACATAAAGAGAGAGATAGCACGATGGTATTTATATATATTCTCATTGTGGCTTCCTATTTATGAAGGATTTATATTTCTTCTCATACAGACACCCAATTAAAACCTACTTTGACTGTACTTACAAGCAGACCTAAAAAAGGAAAGATCAGTCCTTGTAAAAGGGAACTATCTTTATTCTCATTAAAAAGTGCTGAAAATACATTTTATGGAGTTTTTATTAGGAGGGTCCTTACATTTACACGATGTTATGACCACCAAAATTATTGGTAAATCCACAACCTACACAAGTAGAAGTATATATTTATAGAGCCATAAAGCTATAAATGTGTTCATTTGTAGTATAAAATAAGTGATATTTTCAGTTCTTTATATCCATATATGAGTCCAGATTGGTATCTATTTTTTATTTTTAAACAAAAAGGGAAAAAGCTTTTTGAAAGAATTAAGATGATTTTACAAGTATGTCAATATAAATAAGATCTTTGAAATCAATGTCCCTTATCTGACAAAAAAACTACATAAACTGTATAGTTTTTTCTGTATCCATGGGAATAAGCTGTATATACATACCTTTCTGCCTATTTTGCAGTGCTTCTCATCACTGAAAATGACAAATTGGTCTGAGATTTTTTCATGTGATTCAAAGAGCCAAAAATATATATATATATGTTGGTTCCTAACTTAACAATACTCAAGTCAACTATTAGTCCATTTAAGTTTATTAATTAATGTAGATATCCTAAGTATTATTTGTTAGTTTGTCGTTCATTATATTCTTCAAACAAATTTTAATCAGAAATAATATTTAAAATATCGTAGATAAACATTTTTTTTATGAATTGATATCATTAACGATTATATAAGGACAATTGATATAACAGATGAAGAAAAAACGTTGCTACGGTAAGAAGATGAAGAATTCAAATAAATTGAATTGAAAAAATGCTAAATCACTTTTCCTAATTAAGCAATAATAAGAGATACGAAATGAGAGTCTAAAAAACTTTTAAAAAAGTCATTGCTAATAGAAGTCCCAAACTGTATGGAGAAATCCAATATCCTTATAATGATTTTTTCACAATACTTTTATTTTGGTAGCAATAATCATTGTAAACTGTTTAAAAGTATTCTTTGTTCTAATGATAAAAAATAATTAAACGCCTTAAGAAGGACCATCAAAGAAGCCTTCAAAAACTTAAATATCTTCAACCCAAAGCCTACCATAGTTTTACCTGAGCCTATCCATTAGACCTCCCAAAAAACCCACTTTTTAGTTCTTTTACATATACCCAGCGATTCTGGTTCATTTTTTGATGCTGAAAACGAGTATCTAAATAAAAAATGTCTAGCATTGTTAGAAATTGGACGTCACTAGTGTCAAAGGTTTCGTTATGAAGCAAAACTTTTTAGTTATTACTTATTTTGAAAAAAACTAGTTTCACAAAATTTAGCTATGATCAATTAATGACTTTGTTATTTTTTTGCAAATTTTCGTCAAATAATATTTAGTGCCAATAAATGAACATAAGTGCTGACGCACCAACCATTTTTTAAATAACAGCTCCTACTAGGGTTCTTTATAGTTTCAAGAAGGAAAAAGAAAAAGAGGGTACTCATATTGATGTTTTAAGTTATCTTTTTATCAAAAAATGAACCAGAATCGCTGGGTATATGTAAAATAACTAAAAAAGTGGTTGTTTTTTTGGGAGGTCTACTATCCATACGAACATAAAAATCATAATAGACAAATCCATGGGCAATGATGCCTTCCATTACAACTCTGCTGACAAAGCCATCAGACAGTTTCCTATTGATCTAGATTTTTATTATAATATGCCCTACTTATCTCTTATTATATAATATTTGTCTTCAACAGAAGCATTGTTATATGAATATGGATATTTTTTCAAATATAATTTATATGAAAAGTTCTTTCTTTCATATACTTTCTTCTTTTTTCCTTACCTTTCACTTAAATACGAAGAACTAAATAAAGGGTCACACAAAATAAAAAATATGTATGTAAGATTAAATTACATGAGAAAAGATCTTAATTTTCATATAGGTTTAAGACTAAAAAAATATTTTTTCTATTTAAAAAATTAAATTACTTTTTGCTATGTGATTTAATTTGTCAGAGAGCATTTTTCTATGATTAAGGTATATATTTATTATTCTAAAAATATAGAGTAAAATACATAATATGTAGGAAAAACATAATATTAAGACAGCTACGTTAAAGTAAAAAGATGATTGAACATTCGGAGCTATTCCTTAAAGAAACGAAATCTTATATGTAATTTTAAAAAGTGGAAATATCATTTCCATACAAATTTAAATGGTCTTCTTGTGGCATGAACCTAATGTTTTTATAATATTCGGTTAGTTATCTATATTATTCTTATACGTAAGTTTTCTCTTTTAACTATCAGTAATAAATTGTAAGTCAAAGAATAACCATCTCACTCTCTCGTTTGCTCTTGAGGCATGTTCACAGTATTGAAGGAGATTAGATGGAATATCAAAGTTTACTATCTGCTAAGGTAGGATATATTGTTTTGGACTTTAAATATCTTTCTTCATTTACAGTGAGTGGACAATTGCGTCATATGAATCGGTTTTTATGTATAATGCTTTTATACAAATAGTATAAACTTTAAACTAAAATGTTTAATTATGTTTTTACACATTAACATCATTATTTTTTTTTTCTTGTATATATTTTTATGAACTGTGAAATAATAATTTAAATAATAGTAATAATTTATATGCTTTAATGTTTTTTTCTATCCACAGGCGTACAATATAATAGAAACAAATAAACAATTTAATATATAATTCCTCATAAAGTTATTTTTCGAATAATGTATACTATTTCTTAACATATTTTAAGCTCTTCCATTTCCGATATCATTCTTTATAAATAATATTTTTACAACAAACAAAGAACTCATTGCGGTAAAAAAAGTATCCTCTGAAGCATTCAATCAAGACATTACATATAATCTCTCATTTATAAATGATTTATTAGCTTCCATTAATAATCGTTCACATATATATATATGTATATATGGTTTTTCCATAAAATACATCCCATCGCCCATCACCTTATCTGCCTCAAGATATAATGTTTTTTTCTCCATTCTACAAAAAAAAAAGTTGCTGACTCCACGCGTGCTAAGATTCCCTCCTTTGCTTTTTAATTGAGTTGTAAATCTATCTACGTATATAATAATAATATAAAATGATGTATTATATATCATGTCTACTTTTTCATAATCGAATATTGTGTAACATATGAGAGCACCGAGGGCGCCCACAGTCCTTGTCGACTTTATAAATATTTCAAGTATATCCCCGAATCCGTCCATAGCGGTCAGCCAAGGGGACCAAAAAAAGTGGCCGATGGGAAGACCAATATTACCAGAAGGTACTATTTCTTGATTTGTAAGGAAATTTGGACGGCCACGATTGACAAGTAGGTGCTAACGCAAGTTATAATTTATAATGAGCATTTGAAGGTGGCAGCATTATAAAAACATATATTTGCAAGTTGAGAAAAACTCGTAACAAAAACAAAGTATCTCTATAAACAATAATCCTATAGCGACACTAGACTAATATTAAGACTAAGCTCAGGTATCTGGAAATGGTGCTATCTACGAATTATATTTAGGACTAAAATGAATGTTTTTATAAATATATATTAATTAAATGGATAAATTATATATACTCGTATATGAGGTTCACCAAATTGACCTTACCCTCTGGGATTCAAACCTGCACCCTCATCATTGGAAGTTGAAACTGCCTTAATACAATTAGCTATGGCACTCTCTTATTATTGTAATTATCATATGGAAAAAGGGTGTTTGCCTGCTTGGTTCGATAGAATTGATTCCCTGTATACATATATGATTGTATCTCAACAAATAGTACATTGACAAAAGGATATGCACATTGTGATGTATTTCAGGGTTAGTCAAAAAACGCATTGCTGTATTGCCAATAAAATAGGAATGTAGCGAATAATAATGAAACAAAAGGTTCGTAGCATATTATTATAGTAATTTTTTTAAATATATATTATGTATTACACTAAAATTAACATTACAGAATAGTATGCAATAAAAATAATGTAATCCTATAGATTAAAACAAGAAAACAGGTAAATATAAAAAAGGATTTAAGTATGATAGAAAAATGAGGTTGTAATAAAAATAAACAAATACACTAAGAAGCCGTCCAGGGCAGAATTAAGAGGTGTGAAGCTCCATCAACTCTTCCTTCAAACACAATACATCGTTGGGGAGTGGGGACATCGTTTATGATGTCCGTGCATTTTAATTGAAAGTGTTTGATACCGAGCGCAAGACCTCTATGTTTCTTGAGACCACACGATGAAGACCCAAAGGGAATCCCCCACCGTTTACTCTCGAGGCATAAAGGATCCTCTGAACCGTAGAGATCAAATGCTCAATCTCATAGGCTTCCACATAGGATGAGGATGTTGAAATGAGCCAGTCTGAAGGCGATAGCGATACGTTGTATGCTTCAAAAATTATCTTCTCCACCATTTTAATAGCCGGGCGACTCTTGGACAGAGAAGAAGAAATGGAATGAAGTCTCCTTGGTCCCTCCGCACCAATAGCAACTTCGTTTAAATAGTATATTATTATAGTAATTGATGTTTTTTATTGTTATTTTTCCAAAGTTCATAAGTACATTTAGAATATGTATTTAGAATTAAGGAGGATGTATGTACTTGAAACACCATGAGCTGATGCTTTATTATTTTATTATAAATATTGTTGATTGTAATTAGTTATTTACACGTACGTAATAAATGAAAATATGGCTTCCCAAAAGGGAAAGGAAAATAATCTACTTCTCAAAACTCAAAAAAAATCCTTGCTTATAAAAATAAGCCCTTTGTTAATGAGGGGGCATTTATGTTGTTTTTACTTCTCGTTTTACGGGTCGATTCCTAATTGCTTTCTCCGGGATGATTCTCTCCCATTTGTAGACCCTAACTTTAAATATATAGAGGATTCCTTACCCCCCCCCCCCCCCGCTCCCCTTATATATTTTCCCCCTTCCACTACTGTAACAAAGTGCCTTCATAATAATTTATGACTTACAATTTATATTTTATCTAGGAAGAAAAAAGGGCAAAAATAAGGTAATGATTGTTGTAATAGAGGCAGGAGCCTGAGTAAAAATACTTGGGTAAAAAAAACCGGTGTTCTTGGTCAAAAGCCCTGCTCTTATCTTCTTGCTTTCTCTCTTGTAACCCCCCGAGAAGTAGTACATATATAACCCAAGAAAGGAAGAAACTCAAAAGAAAGAAGAAAAAAGGTACAGAGGAGGAAGAAAAAAAATACTCTCCTTAGTTTTTAAAATAGGTACGAAAATAAACAGTTCAGTGGACCAAATCATTTGCTTAGATAAAATGGATGCTGCTTTATCTAGGATAAAGGGTTTGATGACGTCATTTTTGGGTCGAGAAATACTTCATATACTCCATCATATATTATAGACTTATTATTTTTTATTCAATTGATTAATAAACTCATACCACGGTGGGTAAAGTAGTGTTATTAGAAATATGTACCGTCAAATATCGGTTAGCATTTCGAATATATATATATATATATATATATAATTATACTAATCCAATATACGTAAGAAAATTATTTTCGTATTTAAGCATTTGTTCATCCAATTTTAATAACAAAAAGGGAGCTCGATAGCCGTGCGTGCTAAGGCGTGTTCAACTCTCAATGTTGGGGGCGCAGGTTCGAATCCTGAGAGGGGATGGTCATTTTGGTCTACCTCATTAATAAGATCCTAGTTCGATAGACTAATTTTAATGCTATAATGCTTATTTATATCCTGTTGGATGCAATTCTATGGAACCATATAGGCAAAAAAAGAAATAATAACTAATTAATGATAAATGGCAGATAGTTTCATGTTATATAAATGCAAGAATAGGAGAAATGAGTGATAAATGTACTATTAAGCATTATAGTATTTAAAAGCACCCTTGCCTTGAAGAAGTTGTTAAAAAAATAAGTTATAAGAAAAAGTATTGTGTTAAGCAATAAATAAACAAACCAAAAATGCTGTTTGGTATAACACATTCAATAAATATATGAATCATTATCAAAGAAAACTAGTATTTTAATACAATATCATTTTTTAAAGATTTTCACAGTTTCTAATTGTGGCAAAAAAAAATTGTAGAAAAAAAACCTCTTTTTTCCTATTTGGTTTGATAGAATTACGCTATCCTACTGAAATTAAATAAGCACATTAGTGTGTAAATTAGTCACTCGGACCCAGTATTTTATCAATAACGTCGACCAAATCGACTTTCCTCTCTCGGGATTCGAACCCTCTACTTCGAAACATACTTACACGCAATGAGCTGATGACATTCCCTTTTATTATGCTATGTTTTCAAAATAAATTATTGTTATACATTTAGTATTACATTTTATATACATATTTCATAGAATAATCTAAGGAAAATTAATTTTGAGTTGGAAGGCTGATACGCCTTTATTTTTGGTAGGTAATCTTTAAAAATAAGTTTTCCTCCAAAATAATATCAATAAGTAAAGCTTTCGAATAGCAACATAGCATAGTCTTATTGTTTAAATAGTCTTGTGCTTTTTGTGTTTGTGCAATTAAATATATTTCAACTATTAGTGATATAACCATTTAGCTAGAATATACTAGCTGATAATAAATAGATAACGAAATCGAAACAATATTATATTAAGTATTAAAAAGGACGTAATCATTAGAAGCCATTGTGAAATGGTAAAAGTATCAAAAGGAAAAAATGGACTATATATAGGACTTTTCCTGGGAACTCCTCCAACCACTTCTTTTACCCTTAACAAACTCTAAGGGTTTTTAATTTCCTTGTCACGAATATATATACAATAAACGTATATACAACACTGTTAATACGTATGAAACACATATACAAACACAATAGTTTAAATTTTTGCATCAAATTGAGCAAACATAAAGAATTCCACTAATTGCATTTAATGAACAACAATACAAATAAGATTAAAACTGTTTTACAAAACCCGAACCAATGATAATTATTTTTGACTAAATTTGCATCACACTGCCTTTTTTTGTCCTGGCAAACAATCTTTACAGCCAAAAAAAATTGCTTATAATTCAGTTACACACGTAGAATGATGCAGAGTCATTAGCTTCAGTTAATGATACTGCTTCAGTAAATATAATAAAGAAAATGAGATCATTGTCAGAAAAGCTACATTTTTGTGTACATATACTAGTTGTCTACATTAGATAATTAGAGACTTTATCTTTCCATGAATGACTGGAGTCCTCCTTTTTGTGTATGTTCTCATCATCATGTCCTTATCATTATGAGCACTCTGCCGCATTTTTATATTATTAAAGCCATATAATTATAAATATATATATATTATACGTAGTTTCATTAGGGGCTTATAAAAATAGCCCCAAATGAAACTATAAAGAGGCCCAAGGACACAAAAACCTTCTTCTTTGAGCCACTACATAGAAGTTAATTCCTACGTCACATTATGGACATGATGACTAGGAGAAACATGATGTGAGGAAGAAATGGTAAAGCTAAAAAAGCAAATAAAAAAAGAGCTAACGGAGAAAAATTGTAAAGGGCAGAAATTTGCATCTCTGGAGGAAAAAGTCCAATTTGAACAATATTATTTTTCAATAATTTATGCTAATTGTTTTATATTAAGGATATACAAATATGTTTTTGTGTGTAGCAAGTGCAACTAATTTCATGGAGACATTTACTCACATACATAGCAAAATAATATTTAAAATAAAACAAGAAATACATAAAAACATTTAATTCGTTTGTTTTGTTAGGTATTAATAAAATAGGAAGCACGTTGGCACATTGGTCAAGCTAATTGAAAAGGGTATCATGGGTTCAATTGAGCTATTTGAATGCTTTAACGCTTATCCGTATCCACTCAGATACAATTTAATGGAACCATATTGACTAAAACCCTTTGATGATTGATTTAATTCCTCATTTCTACAAACAAATAACAAAGTTTCAACAAAAAAGTTTAGAGAAGTTGAACCACATGGGTCTAAGGTTTTTTATCATAAATAGAAAGCCCACCTGAGTTAATTTTGGACTGTGCAAAAAATATTTTCCAGGGTACATTGAAATACAAGCTATGTCCAGTTTCCCTCTTGGCTTTATTAAGAACTACCGTCAGTGCGATAGCCATGTGTGCTAAGACGTGTTCAACTCTCAATATTGAGGGGAGGGGGGGCGCAGATTCGAATCCTCCCTAGAGGGGAAGGTAATTTACCTCATTGATAAGATTCTAGGTTCGAGTGACTAATTACATGCTTTATATGCTTATTTATATCCAGTCAGATGTCATTCTATCAAACCATATAGCCAAAACTGATCCCTGGCTAGCAGATAAAATAGCATCAGAATATATTTCTGATGACGTAAAAATAATATGTTTTATGACGTTTCATGATCCAGGAAAATATGATTAATTAAGCATATCATGTATTCCATGTATATACATACGAGGAATGCCCATATTCCCTCGCCATTGAAAACCCATCGACAAGCGGGAAGGATAGCGTCACAATATATTTCTGATGACATCAAAATAATAACTCATATGACTTTTCACTATTTAAGCATACATTATATATTCTATTTATTCTATGATATTTCCTAATGAATAAACATAATCTTTAAAAAACACAAACAAATATATTGGAATTCAATATTTCATTTATTTTAATGATTATTCGATGGTGACTCAAGAAAAAAAGTATATATAATCGATGGAGAGGGAAGGTTTTTGTTGGCTCCTGCGGTGGATTATCGCATTTCATATATATTTTTTGGATTCAAAAATAGAGAGGGTAGGGAAGAGGAGGAAGTCTGGATTGACAAATACAATTCCTAAATTGTTATTGTTTTGCAGAGAATGCACTTTATATTTGAAATTGTATGCGTATTTATGCATAAGAGTAGAGTCATGTGACCTTTTAACTCGAGAGAAATTTCCAAACAATAAAAAGGAGGGGAAGACACAAAATGGGACTTTTTAAACAATGTTCCACAGATCAAAAGAAGGATGACGATGAGACGACGAAATTTGATAGTGTTTGTAACATGATTAATGTAGAAGGATGATTGCTTTGTTCTAACATTACTGTAAAACTTTAGAGGGTTTGTTAAACAAAGATCAAAATTAGGGAGTCTGTTCGTTCATTGCGACCGTGAGTTAAACTCTCCATGTTGTGGGCAAAAAGGTAAGGTTAACATTGATCAGCCCCATTGAAAAGATTATCCAAGGGTCAATGGAGTAATAAAAGCCGCAAAAAATATATTATAAATGTTTTATGCAAATTTTGCCTTTTATCACAATACAAGAAAATGATGACAATAATAAAAATTAACCACGTATTATAACCTATATGCAAATATAAATTAAACCTTTTAAAAGCCGCATATCCGGAGGAATATAAACGGATTTCAAGCGAGTTTAAATACGAAATAGGCTTTTCTATATTGACTTCCACTTACAGCAAATTCAGCTATTAAAGTTTCCCATTCGTTATATTTCTTTGATATGCTTTCACATAATAACGTTGTTATTCTGGTCAAGATCTATGCGAAGGAGACGATAGTCTTCCTACGAAGTGAGACGATAGCTTTGGATTCAAGCAATGAACAAATGAGTTTGCTTTGTTGGTCCACCATATTGATTATTTTTAAACAGTCATTAAGAGTTGTCACATTATGGCAATTCAATGCAAATCTCAAATTATATTTATGTATGATATTAATAAACAATTTTAATCATATGATCGATAAATAAAGCTTTGGGAGTCTCAATTAGTGCATTCAAGAGGTCAAGACACTCTTCCATTACAAACTGATAAATGAGTGACCCACCTCAGCAATCTCTGATGAACAAAGGACCAACTCAACGCGAAACTTTGTTTCATATATCCTTGCCCACTTTATAATTATAGCTAATGGGGCTGTCCAAAAGAGACTACATTTATAGTTGTTTATTTGTTTATTTAGCTCCTAGATTGGACCCACCTTACCGGAACTTATTCCAGTATCAGCCGTTAGTGATACTCTCTAGAAGCTATCTTTATTATTAAATATGAGTTCAGATATTTTAAAACATTTAAATGATTTAAAAATGAAATCCTCGAGGGATAAACGTTGCTCCCCGATCTCTCCCTCAAGTGCCATCATTTTTTGTCTTAATGGCGGACAACCAAAAATGAAATAATACAGAGCTTCTTCTTTCTTCTCGCAAAGTCGGCAGATTTCCCACCTTGTAAAAATGCCTGTTGAGGCCGATATGACCGGTGATCATTACAACGATGACGCAGATTTGGGCTCGTTTATACTTTAAAATCTTGCTACCGAGATAGGGATTTGGTACGATGAGTTTAGAATGGTGGCAAGAGCTCGTCGCATGCCAAGCAACCCGCCATTCCTTTAAAGTCGCTTGTCTAAGGGCATTTTTTCTATGACTAATGGATATAGGAACAGAAACAGGAGTTCCCTTCCTAGCACTATCTTTTGCCAAAGCGTCTGCATTTCTAGTTAGCAAGTCACTATAATATTTACTCAAAAGAATCCTCATGATCCTATTACTAATGCCTTAGTACAGAGGACAAGCATATCCAAATCTCCCAATGTTGAGGATCGACTCTCTCTCTCTCTCTCTATATATATATATATATATATATATATATATATATCAAAAAGAACAGTTATATAATATTTCCCCTTACAAACACCACTTGTTTGGAAATTGTATACAAACTTAAGCTGCACATTTAATCAATTATAAAGAGGTAAGAGAGTACACAAATCCCGTGTTAAATGGATTCACTAATGTACAAATATGGCCCTTCTTCAGCCTCTTTTTTCAAGCTGAAGGATCACACATATGTACATAAAGTATTCATGCACAAATTCAATTCCTTGTTTATGCAGAAGCATATATGTACATGCACAGAAAAAGTAGATGAAGAAGAATGGGTGATAGAAGAAGAAGAAGGCAGAGAAAAATAAAGAATCTTGACATTATGAATTAAGCTGTCTTCATCTCGCCAAATCTATTAAAATAATAATAATAATATCAAAATTGGCAAGTTTATTTGTTTTTCTTTTTGTAAGTTGTCTAAGGTTTCTTTTTCTTGCGAGTTTTCCATAAGTAAATGAGTCGATTTTGAAACTTGTTTTTATTATGTATATTTTTTGTTTGTGTTTTAACACTGGCTTTCCTTGTGTGAGTGGGAGCCCTTCTCTTTCCCTCTGTGCGTGTGTTTTGTGCTTATTATTCTCCTCTTTTACCTTTTTTGAGCACCTGTGCTGTTAGAGGAGGGTCTGCAATGCTGTTTTCTTACCCTCAAATTATATTTTTTGTAAAGGGGAAGCAATTAATATTTTTATTATTTTCGAATTATCTGCCAGGGTTTTGTCATTATATGTAAGCAATGGTGAAGTTTGATAGAAGTTCACCAGGAGGTCTACAAGGTCTAATTCATGTCGTTTGGATATAAAATGCTCAACTCCAAAGTGTGTGTACAGGCAAAGTGTGTATAAAACAATAATTGAAAGTATATTTTTAGCCAAAATTACAATTTTAATATTATAAAACATCTAACCATAAAAAGTTCATTATACTAACATTTTTTTATATTTAGTATAATGCCCACTTATGTAAAGTAAAATGATTATTTATGTTTTTAAAGGCATATCCTAAGCTAACGAATATTATATATATATATATATATATATATATATATATATATATTATATATATATATATATATTTTGTGTAGAGTCGGTTCTCGTTACTTCACCCCTCGCTCTCGCAGTTCTTTTACTACGAGATGACAGCTTGGCTCCCGTTTTTTTCACGAGATATATTAATTCATAATATATATATATGAACATCGCAACCCTCATATATATCGCGGTGGTCGTGTAGTGGATCCGGGCCGTCGCGACTTTGCGAGGGACGACTGTATAATATATTTATACCTATATACATACATATATAATGTTCATATAAGATATCCAAAAACAAACTTTGTTGAGTCCACATTTATGCATTGGAAAGGACGGCTCTTAAATAAACATGTAATTTATCCATTCCTTCAAGGCAAGTATAGCAAACCTCCCCGTTTAAAAAAATATATAGGTACATACCTATATAGGGAGTCAATGCCTTGAACTCTGAAATAATACATGGGGTTATTATTACTACAACTATAAGAGCATTATATAAAAAATCTAGGTCCCCCACCAGAAGTTGTTTAAATATAATAATAACAATAATAATAATAGTAATGAAAGTAGTCATTTTAAGAGAGGCGGGAAAATACAAAGAAAAAAATCCCCGAGATTATATTTCTATTTTTTTAAATGCAGAGGGGAGAAGAGGTCCATTAGATATATTTTTTATCGTTCCCTGCTTGTGTTTTTTTTTTCACAAGAGATTGCCTGTTTCTTTCATGACTTCCTATAAAAGGAATAAGATTGTTGTATATATTTAGTACTTGTTCTTAAATGGTCACTTGCTTATGTCACTTGTGTGTTTGCACTTTTTATGTACATAAACTTCTTATGATAGTGTTTTTGGGGTTTTGCAATTGAAAACTTTTTTTTTCCGATTTACAAACATGGACAACGAATCTATTATTTAGGTGGGCTTAGCATATAAATTGTACATATACATAATATATATATATATATATATATATATGTCTCTGTTAATTTATTCGTCATAATACTATCGAGTAATGCCAGTTAGTTTCATTTTTATTACTAAATCCATAATTATCTATAAAATAAACAATAAAAGTTTAACCATCAACAAAAATGCTTTTATATGAGAGTGATAGGCAAAAATTAAAATATGAAGAAAAAATGCAATGAAAAATAGGAAATATATATACATTTTTTTGCTTTATAACAGCAACTGAAGATGAGGTCATACCATCATACTTTTATATAGTTATGTGAGAATGACAAGAAGGAAGAAGTTATAAAGAAAACATATCACAAAGATTTCGTTGAGGTGACTCCCCCCAAGGACAAGGAGCTCTTGGAGCGAATAGATCGTACGGCAAGCTATGTTGCGAAGAACGGGAGTGATACCATGGCGGTGGTTCGTAAGTGGAGTCCAAAGGACTTTGCCTTTCTCATTGGGGATCACCCTAATCATTGTGTATAAGGTGGCTTTATATAAGGAAATCATTCGATCGCGGAAGCAAATGAGTAAACAATGAATTCAAGAAGGTTTTTTAAAAACATAAAAAACCTCTAACAATTATTTCTTAGAAACATACTTAGTTAAGAGCCTTGAGAGAAAGTTTATTACTAAAAAACTGTTGAAGATAGTAATTAACCAGACTCACTCTAAATTATATTATTTTAACAAATAAAACAACTTTTTTCTTTTGTTAAATCCAAGACATCATAAAAACGATATCATCCGTGAATCTCTTTAATATATGTTTATCTATCTGAGAGTGTTAATTTTTTTTAAAGATTTATTCAAAACCGGTGGAAACACAAAAGTCCATTCTTGAACCATGAAATATTTATATTTACTCACATAAAAGCTCTAAATTTCTTAAGAACATAAATTTGAAGATAAGTTTAACATTTATTTATTTTAATTTGATTGTCCATAAATTGAGACGTTACTCAATTAGTTATAAAAAACATATTATCTCTTACTTTTCTTGCAAAACTTATGGTTTGGGCTATGCTTCTAAACTAAGGACCATACGGAATAGACTGTATAAAAGTAAGGAAGAGGAAATTTGAAGTCAATACTCAACTGATGGAGATTTGACGAAAAGAAAGGAATCCCTTATTATCCCTTGAATCGTCAATGCATTGGTTTGAGTGCCAAGAAGCTCTATGGTGTAAGGGAACATGGATGAAGAAAGGGGCAGTGACGCAATACTAATGAAATAAACGTTTTTTCTAAGGAATCAACATAGCCTGGTGGCATCACTGAATGTATTTATTATAGGACTTTCCTTCTTCCTTTGTGTTCTATACTATTTTATTATTAACCTCCCGTAGCAGCCATTTTAACTTCATCACTGACGTCATCAAGTGGGTTTAATATTTGTATACTGACGTAAACTCTCCCTTTTTTCTCTCTGAGTTTTTATTATTTTTGGTGTATAAATATATATATATACACGTTTTGGAAAGCTTTTCTATACATTTTTTTATGCTCTCTTCTCTTAGTTTTCTTTCTTTTTCCACTTTCTAGAGAGTCGTCTTAAATTTGGTTCTTCTATGCATATAGATCTCTCTGCCTATGCATATATTTGGCTATCAAAACAAATCTTTTTTTGTAAAGTATAAAACAAAATTAATTAAATTTATTTATCTTTGGAAATGAATGTTCATGACAAAATGAATGTATTTTCTTATGGTGTAAATATTTATATTCTAGAAATATATAGCATAACGTGCAATGCCATTCTTTTTATAGTATCAGAATAAATGCTTTCTTCACAAGTTGACATGTCTCTGCATCATGAGTCTATTTGGCTGTTGTTATCATGTATAGCCACACACACTTAGTAACTGTGGAAAACAATTAATTTTATAACTTTAGAGTATATATGATCCTTTACTATTTCGTAGATAATTTTTTTGTCTATTATGTTAAATTGTTATATCTTTGAGAATGAGTCTTTATATGAAGTTTATCAATCTTCCTCGTCCACTTTTAAGAAGATGAACCTGCACCGAGGACATTGAGGGGTGAGCTAATAAAAAATGTTCCAATGGAAAAGAAAAAGGAAAAACTACAAAGCTCTATTTGCGAAGCGAATTACTTCTGGAGACCCTTTGCAATCTTCGGATATTAGGCCAGTACTCCTATCGGCAGCGGCAAGTTATGCTTCCCAGGACCTGAAGATCCCCTCCCTTTCAGTTGACTCATGAACTGTGGCCTCGAAGGAAATTGAATACTTCCCTTCTATTGCTTCCATCCACCGTAAGACTTGTCAACAATAATAAAGAATTTTAAGAATTGCAAGTAAAAAGCTCAAAAAAAATATGTTAAAATATTTTAGTACACCTGTCAATTATTTTTTTTACTGTATTTTATTGATTGAAAATAGTGCTTTCAGTTCAACCCCTAAGATAAAATTGTAAATTAAAATATTTACTTATGTGATTTTTCATACAATTTCTTAGGTCTTTATGTATTCGGTTGTACATATCATAAAATGAACTGTTGAATAAAAAACATCAAAACAACTTGTTAACTAGTTTACTTGATAGAGTTGCGTAAACTAAAAAGGAAAAATATATATTGACGAAAATAGTGGAAGAGTTCAGACCAAAAATATGTGTACTGGTTATCAATGGAAATGCAAAATTCATACAGCTGAGGTCAATTAATCCTATAAAATGTATTAAACGTTCCTTTGGTTTAAATGTAGTACCCGGTTTTTTGATTTGGATAAATTAAAATACTTTGATTTGTTATTTATTGGTTAACAAAGTGTATTAGCATAATTAATATATAATAATAAAGAATAAAGCAAAGAGTTAAAATATAATAAATCATATTTTATTTTTCAACATTTCTTTTTTATGAGTTGTACAACAGAATACATATAATACCTAAGATAATGTATGAAAAATCACATTAGTAAATATTTTGATTTACAATTTTATCTTAGGGCTGAATTAAAGCACCATTTTCATTCAATAAAATACAATTTAATAAATATTAATTGACATAGGAACTAAAATATATTACCATAAATTTAGAGCTTTAAAATGATATTACTTGCTATTCTTAAAATTATTAATTAATGTAGATAATATCTTCTGGTGGATGGATGCAAGAGAAGGAAGTATTTAATTTCTTCGAGGCCAAAGTACATGATTCAACTGAAAGTGAGGGGATCTTCAGGTCCAGGGAAGCATACCTCGCCACTGCCGATAGGAATACTGGCCTAATATTCGATGATTGCAAAGGTTCTCCAGAAGTAATTCGCTTCGCAATTAGAACTTTGGAGTTCGAGATTTTAAAGTTTATCGCCTTTTTTCGTGGGTTAGTTCATTTTCATCCAAATCCAAATAAGATAACGGCTTTCCGGAATTTGACAAAGGTCTCTTTTTTAGCCCTTTTGTGTTCAGACTTACAAATTCATAACGAATTTGTACTGCTTGACATTCCACAAAGGCATGAAGGGTCGTATTGAAAATCTTGCCACAATCTTTGCAAGGTTGCAAAAATTTTATACAGTCACCCGATATCTGAAGTTGGGCGGTGACTTTCTTGCCATCATGTATATTGGCGAAGGAGCCAATGATATTTTTTTCATTCATGAGGAAGGTCCAGCAACGTAAATTATATATATATATATATATATATGTATGTATATATATTTTAACATTACATTCTTTTAATTGAAAATATATAATAGCACATAATAATCTTTTGATCACTAAATTTAGCTTTCTTGAGCTAGAAAAAGCACATACTCTCCCCAAACAATATTATTAATATTGAAACCTTAGCCGATGTTATATTTTTATGTATGTACTTAGTAGAAAAGACTAAAAGGCAGAGAGTATAAATCTCTTGCCTTGTGGTTGCAAGCAATAAATTATATTTTATTTTCCGAGGGAGCAAAAAAAAGAGAATAAATCACTGATTCCAGGGTTTTTTATATTAATTATTACGAGGATCAAGACAAGAATGGTGAGGGAAAATAAGAGATAGCGTGAAAATAAGGAAATATGATGATTCCTCTCAAGCATTTTTTATTGTCATATGCATGGGTTGTGCATCATTTAGTAGATCTAGTCTGCATAAATGGGGAGGGGGGAAGGGGTGGACAATGCGTCCAAGGGTATTAAAGAAGAAGTAAAAACAACTAGAGGCATATATACACTCAGAGAGTGCAAACCTCCGCCGTCATGAGCCTTCCGAGGCGGATTTTTCACAACTGGGGAGGCGTAGAGAGACGGGGGAGGGTTCCCCTAGACGGAAATTCCGAGAGGAAGACGCTCCGGCACCCAATTTCACAGCACAGCGACATCTATTGGCAGAGTAGGCTAACTTGAAAATTTTTGTAGTATTTAGCTCATTTGGCGCCTTAATTCTGCACTCAGAGATGCCAAAATTTAATCACTTCTTCCTTTTGGCACTTCCAACAACTCCACAAAATTTCATCCAAATCCGTTCAGTACTTTTTGAGTTATCCTGCTGACAAACCAACAAACTAACAAACCAACAAACGCCAGTGAAAACAATACCTCCTTCGGCGGAGGTAATAATGGGGACACTTTGATGGTGTCTGATTGTGTTTCTATAAATATATATATATATTCTTATCAAGAGGAACCAGGAGGCTAAAGATATTTCTGAAATCTTTTTAAACAAACAACGTGATTGGTAATTTAAAATTCATTATTAATGTCAATGTTTACGAAAAATATGTATTATGTTTTGTTTTAATATTGAATAATAACTCTTATATTTAGGGAAATAATTTTAAACTACAACGTGTATTTATACATTATATTATGTGTAATTTTTTTGAATAATAAAGTCATATTTAAAAAATATATGTTGGTATCTCGGTCAGAACCAAAGTTCTTCAGACATTTTTTCTAGTTAAGCTCGGGGGTCCTGAAGATATACTTTCATATTATTCCTAGGAAACATTATAGGATTAGAAAAATTATTTTGATGGTTTCAGGTTGATATGGATGGCAAGCACCCTTGATGAGGTCAAAGGTCTAAAAAGCATCATATTGTATGACGCGACATATTCACTTCACTCCTTGGATGGCTATCTAATGTTATCTAATGAATTTGCATTATATCCCTAAATGAGTCCATCAAAACTAGAATATTTTCAACCAAGTTGATCAAGTATAATCTTTATTTATTTGCCGTATATATACGATGGAATTGTAACTTCGGTATTGGTATGAATGAGCATAATTCATAGAATCAAAATAGTCCATCTAACCAAGGGCATTTTATAACAAAGCAATCCAAATAAATATCCCCCTCTTGGAAGAAGTCAAACTCATTCACAGAAATTTGCACAAAGTCATTTTTTCTACTATCGTAGAAAGTCAGTGGAAAATATGAAATTTATACATACAACATTAAATCTGAGCAATGAACATTAAGACAAAATGAACATTCTCCTTGTAATTTAATGTCCAGACAATTCAAAATTACTGCCCAGAAAGTGCAAAATACCTGACCAACATTTATTATGTTAGAGGCCTTCAGACTCCAGATGCAAATAATATTTGCAAAGCTATCATTCTGTTTGGTTTTGGCAGATTGTCCTCTGCAAAATCTAGAGCAATTAATAGTGCTCTTTTAAATGTCAAAGCTCTTATAGCTAAGAGGTTAGCATCTCACTCTCCTATAGAGTCCGTGGAAGGTAAGAACAATCATCCTAGCGGCGGCGGTGGCTAGATATGCGGCGTTGGACCTCAAGATCCCCTCTATCACCGATGGAAAGTGGAGTTTGGCAGCCGCCAAATTCGTTACTACCGATCATGTTCCCTCCCATATGGAAAATTAATCAAGAAACTTTTACGTCAATTTAAAGTTTTTAAATATTTATAATTTTTTTTACTATGGCAAGTTGTTTATTATAATTGTATTTTAGTTTTTGTTCATATATGATGTTAAAATTTTAAACTAAAATGTTTAATTATGTTTTAACATCATTTTATATAATTTACTTATTTGTGCTTAATATTCTTTTATGGACTGTTGAATAAATAAAATATAGTAAAAAAACAATTATTACTCGTAATAATTTGTGAGTTATCTTTTGAAATAAAAAGAATTAATTTGCACAAAGGGGTAATTTGTAGGGTTAAGGAAATTATCAAAATGTATTGAATAAGATTGTATGTTCGTGTTACATTTTAATATGATTTCCTCGTCTGCTTTTATTGCTTTTTTTTCTTTCATTAAAGCATTACTTCAGCTCTTTTATATTATATTGGTTATAAGGCCTTAATTGTAGGTGAGCTCTCTTTCTCTCTGTTGTGGAAGTCCTCATTCCTTTGATTAATTGTACTTCTCTCTTTCTTTCTCCATATATATAATTATATCCATTGGCTTCTCTATCATTAATTATAATCCACTCTTATAAAAAGAGGCCAAACACAGGTACTTTGTGTCTAATACCTATATATATAGGAAAAAGAAAAAAATAAAGAAAAAGTTCTTAATAATTATTAGACTAGAATGTCTATAAGTGGTTAGTCTTTAGCAATAATTCATTAAACATTTTAGTTTCAAATTTTAACATCAAGTTTGAACAAATAATAAAATACAATTTTAAGTCAATAACTTGACAAAATAAAAAAACATATAAACTTTCTATTTTAACCCATGAATTTACGTAAAAGTTTTTTTAATAACTTTCCCATAAGGGAGGGAATACGAGGGGAAGTAACGAATTACATCAGCTGCTCAACTCCACTTTCCATCGGTGACAGAAGGGATCTTGAGATCCAACGCCGCGTATCAAACCGCCGCCGCTGCTAGAATGATTGCCCTTACCTCCCACGGACTGATAGGAGAGTGAGATGCTAACCTCTCAGCTATAAGACCTTTGGCGTTTAAAAGAGTACTATTAATTGCTCTAGTAGGATTTCTCATTTGGGAAATTGGTCATGAACCTCCCCTAACTGTTTCATCCATTCAACCAAACGATATTTGTTGACCCTCTTAAAGACATTAAAGGTCTTTTTTTCGTGTCAAATAGGACCTTGTTTATACCTTTCAGCTTAAATGTGATCTCCTCTACCGACCCATCTGAGTTTTTTATCTTTAAAATTCGAGGAACCTTCAAATGACAGAGGTTTCTTTGAAAAAAAGCAAGCCTGCGGAAGGCCAAGTCTTGGGTTTGCACCAGCAATTTCATGCTCCGTTTCATGCCAAACATGAATGCCACGTCATATACATGTATATGTTTAAGGCCATCATCACCTTTATAAACCCCTCCATCAACTGTGTTGAGGGTGAGAACGAAAATCTCCCATATATATTTATTTTCCAAGTTCACATGAACCAAAGCCTCTCAACATTACTCCTCTTTAATACAGAAGAATGAGTACCATTTTTAATATTTGCAATCTCACTCTCAGAAATGTCATCAGGATTTTTTCAGGGTGGATTACGTATAACTTATTATTATATTTATGTAGATATATATATATATATAAACATATATGTATAAATTATGTGTATAAATATTAGAAAAAAATATATATATAATTTTTAGGCTAAAATATTTATTGTAAACGTTAATGATGATATTTTGCTATAATATTTACCATAAAGCTATTATTTATATAATCTTATATACTTGTTTTGTTCATATATACAGCCCTATACTATGTACTTTTAGAGTTCTTATTGTTGCATTCAATGTTGTATAAAGGTGTATTTTTAAGATGTATAATGTTTTAGGGTTCAAAGAAACCTGCATTGACAATTAATATATTAATCACATATTCTTAGAACCCTAGAGTCCGTCAAATACACAAAGAGGAGTATCCCTTCATTATTACATATAAGTGTACTTATGTTTTTATACCGGTAAAACTTGAAACAAAATATGTGTTTTACTAGGATTAAAATTCTAGTAAAGAGTCGCAAAACTAATGAAATAAGGAACAAGATCAAATGAAATTAATAACCGTTCATTTTATTTCTACAATTTGTCAACATATCAATTTGTCATTAATGAAAATAAAGCGGGGGGGGAAGGTAAATTTTAATAAGTCCAAGGTTCAATGGATTTATTACAACACTAAGATGGAGAACAAACACATAATGATCTTAAGGATAAAATTCAAAATCCTCAAATCACGTCTTCTAAATTAAATATTTTGATATGTAAGAACTTATAGTGTGGGTTTCTACTCATAATAAAAAGTCATTAAACTTATTTTAAAAACGTCCTGGACTCTGATAGGAAATCTTCTTACAGTCTACAATGACGGTGTGCACCCTAGCTTAAATCAACAAGATAATTATGTTTTTATTATTACTCATTTGCTCTGGTTTTTATGAATTTATTTTATTTT
Source organism: Caligus rogercresseyi (assembly GCA_013387185.1). Classification (NCBI taxonomy): domain Eukaryota; kingdom Metazoa; phylum Arthropoda; class Copepoda; order Siphonostomatoida; family Caligidae; genus Caligus; species Caligus rogercresseyi. The sequence continues at coordinate 23,977,129 of CP045895.1, forward strand.
ATAGCCATTATAAACGAACATGAAAAAAAATGTAACCCACAACTGAATTCACTTCACCAGGTCTAGATTCAAATATAATGCACCCAAAATAAATCAAAGGATTCAACTTCTCTGAATAGTTTTATTCTCTTTTTAATATAAAATTTTAGTGTATTTATTTCCACGCCTTTTAAAATTATCGTTGATTAGCTAATACAATGTTTTAACCGATGGAAACACCATCAAATAAATAGTGTCTAGCTTACAGGTTTTTAAGTATTATTTTTTTTGGTTTGCTTCGTAATAATCCTGCATTTATTGAAAAGAGCTTTCCTCTTAGCTTGTCTTTATACACACGTCTGAAGACTCCCCAAAGTTTATCTTAATTGTTACCTATTAGAACGCCTCGTGTAGAGGCATTTAAAAAGTAAGTAGAGATGGGAGGAAGCACCTTCAAGGAGTTAATTTATCACCCAATTAAAAGTATTTTTTTAAGGATAAAATCTTGGCACGGCCATTATTTATAAATTAATTCATGAGTGTCTTAATTACATGGCTACCCTTACCAACACTCAAGGAAAAGGAATTTTCTACTTCAAAAGAAAAAGAGTTCTTTTGTGTCATGCACTTTAAACCAAAAAGAAGGAAAATCAAGCAAATATATATATATATATATATATATATGGAAATCTACAGCCTGTTATCTGGAACGAGCAAGAACGCAGGTGTGCCGTTATCCAGATTCTTTGTATAAAGGGCAACATCCAGGTCTCTGACCTGCTCGGGATCGACAGAAGAAGGGTTGCTGAGCTCAGGCAGCAGCTGAAGGATACCAGGGACCCTCGTGCTGTTGTCGACAGGGCCTTCAGGCCCTCCAGCAGCGCCCGCAAGGCCAGGACCCCCAACTTCATCAGGAGGGTGTCAGAAATCTTCGAGCACGACCCCAGCAGGCCCAACAGAGATGTCACCAAGGAGCTGGAAGTTTCTCACGTAACTTTGTTGGCCTGTGTGAATGAGGATTTGCGTTGTCACAACTACAAACTCAAGGTTGGGCAGCTGTTGACGCAGAAGAACAAGAACATGTGGACCCACTGGCCCCCTAGCTCCCCCGATTGGAATCCTATGGACTATTTTTTCTGGGGCTACCTTGAGTGACACACCAACCGACACGCTCACAACACCAAGGCCGCCCTGATCAACTCAATAATGAAACAGGCCAGATAGTTGGACAGGGTCCTGGTGGCCAAGGTCTGCTCCTCCTTCCGCGCCAGGATCCAGCTCGTCATCGACGCAGAAGGCAGATGGATTGAATAAGCAGAATCTACACATCTGTACGAGCATTTTAATGTCTAAATAAATAAAATTAAACAGAAGTTAACGATTTTATGTGCATTTTAAGTTGAGAGAAGAAAAACGCCGGATTTGATCTTACCGCCCTGTATATAGGTATATAAATATATATAGGAATCATTATAATAATTGTACAAAAAGTATATGAATTATTATACCAAGTTTTCGGCAAATCTCATTTTTTAAATTTAGTAAACCAATTTTAGTTATTTTTTACTTTTTTTAATGGTGGATCTAATCATCGAGGAACATTTATTATCCTCATGATCAAAATAAATTTCTTTATTAATTCAATATGAAAGAAATGTCATTTTCCATTTTGTAACACCCTTTTGTCCTTTCTTTTATTTTCTTATGTTTATTTGCATTTTTTGCGTCTTTTCCATAAGTGAGAATAATTTTATATTATTGATGGACGATAAACATTATTTATTTCCATGATCGTACATAATTATTAAGCCAGCTTATATTAATATAAACAATTGTAATAGCTTATTAAGAGGATTCGTACATGACAGAAATCAGGGTCTTTGAAAAAAACACTTTCGCGTTCTTAAGGATAATATTATTAATACAATATTTCCATCATTTGGACTTCATAACGATTCAAAAAGACAAAGCCGTTCCAAGGCAGCCACCAAAAGAGCTTTTAAGTAAAAGTGTATGTCTTTTATGAGTAGATAAGTGGAAGACATAAAAATAACCAATATGGTGTATATATATTATTTTACGTATCAATTCACTGCTTTTTATATTATGTATGATCGACCAACTTGAGGAATGGAAGCCTGAATTTTATAGATCCAAAATGGGAAAAGGTAAGAAAAGTGAAAAATAATCATAGATGTTGTCAATAATATATATATATATATATATATATATATATATATATATATATATATATATATATATATATATATATATATAACTATATATATATATATATCTATATATCTTTTTTATTGAAATATTAACTTTACCCAAATAATGAACAATTTTTAGGTAAATAAACTGAAGCAATGTTGTTTTCAACTATGTGTTGTTGTTTTTTATTAGACCCTATCAAAACGTCCTTTTGCATTTTTAATAGTATTCTCCCTCCTCACTTAAACATTATAACATTTTGAATAGTCCAAGGGAGAAAAAAAATCATAGAAACGTACCAATACAAACACTCCTCTAACAAAAGTGTAATATATTTTTATTGTTATTTTTCTTTTATGAGATAATAAGTATTATATCCGGCTTTCTAATTGATATAGACTCCATTATAAACAACTTAATTACAGCACAAGCAACAAAAAATTACCTTCCCTGAACTAATATCCCTGTGTCATGTCATAATCCATTTGTTCCTTTTTTGATTAGTTAAAATAATGCGTGTCTGTGTTCTGTGTCTGTCTGTCGATAATTAGATTGATTTGTTTTCTAGACTCCATGCAGCAAACAACACAGGAAACAATGTATTAAGGAACAAACTTTGAAGGAAATAATATTGACACGTTCTTATATATCAATGTATATTTTTAAACAAACAATTATTAATATTATTCGTGTCAGTGACAGAATTAGCTGTTAATGCCAAATGATATTTCCAAATATATATATATATATATGTATACGTTTGAGTCCGCATTCTATTACAAAAATACACATTATTTAAAGCAAAAACATACAATGATTCCGTGGAAAAAGAATTGTATTTTTGGTTCTACTCTAAATTTGTACCATAATGGTTGTGGTATGTTAACTCCTCACAGGCACATACACCTTACACATTTTTTATCATTTTGATGGATCGCCCTCAGAAAAGAATAGAAAGACCATTATTTATTTATTATTATTTTGCCTTGTAAAATAAAAGTAAAAGTGAGGATCTAAGCCGTTACTAAACAAAAAAGTAAAAGGCCTAAAATATCAATCATTTCAATATAAGTATAAGAAAATACAGGGTAGTATATATATATATATATATATATATATATATCAGGAAACGACCGGGACACTTTTTTTCGTGGGGAGCCGGACCGGGACTTAAATTTTTTAAGCCGGGCCGAACCCAAACCGAGCCGGAACTTTAATATATTCGTTCCTTTGTCTAATTCGTTAATTATTTTTTTTTAATTCAAAAATATATTTAAAATTACTTTCTAAAAAAACGTCGTCACTTTCAAAATTACGAACGAACAGTTATATTAAAGTCCTGGCCCGGTGATTTTTAGACACCGGGCCGTTCAAAAACAGCTTGGAAGTGGCCGGGTACCCGGTCGTTTCCTGTCGTTTATATATTTATTATTTATTTATATATACAAGTATCAGTATCCATAACTTATTTTTTAACTAAAATTTAAAAAAGTGTTCATTTGATATAAAAACTATGTCCCTACAAACAGCCAACAAAAAATACAAGTTGAAAGATATTTAAAATTTCAATTTTTGTGCATTCATTCGTAAATTTCTCCATCAAAAAGCTGCGGGGAAAAACAGAAGTAAAGGAAAATGTAAAGTCCTGTTTACAACGTAATTATTCCCCCCTTCTTCAACAATTTAAAAGTGTAATTAGCAGGAGTATAAAATATTATCAATTATTAAATCACTCCAAAATGTGTATAAGAATATGTAAATATGAAAAAACATTTTGTATCTATAGTTAAACTCACTTTCATAACTTTTTTTTAATTGTTTCCTACAGCCAAGGAAGAAAGTAAAAATCCAAGTAGTAAAATATCAATATTTAAATAATCATGCAGAATTTGTTTGATCTAAAAGTTATTAAATCGAAATACCATAATAAGAATAATAATAACATATTAAGCTCATACATGTTATATATTTACAATTATGGAGACGTGTTAAGAACATCATACTAATCATTTAAACGTTTAGATCAGATTCTGCATTGAGTAAAAATCACCTTTGGGAGAATAAAATTATTCAATTACATTTTTTTTTAGTCAAGAAAGATAAGGAAAAAATTTAAAAAAGAGAAAGAAAGCAATGGATAGATATGATACTTCCGTTAAATATAATGAATAATTTGTATTAAAAAAGTTGTTCATAAAAATTAACACAATATTGTTATACATAATGTTTTTGTTCATAATATATTATGTGGCTGCTAAAAATAAATATCCTCCCTTGCATGTCCCATATAAACAAAGTTTTTTTTTAAATCTATGATAGCCTTTCTAAGGATGAATATCTAAAAATAACTACCGAGGCCTTTCATATAAATTTAAATAATAAAATATATTCTCATAGGCCATATCCCAGAGCATCTCTTTGAACACGCATAACGATCTAAATTCAAAGGCACTTTAATGCCTTTATATGCTTCTTAACGTACATGATTGTTCCTTTATTAAGAAAACAATAAATAGTAAAGGCGCATCAATCAAAAGAAATTGTACATCAATTTCAGATGAAGTCTTATCTTATGAGGAAAAAAATCATAAAATCCAATCATTTAAACTCATTTTTCAAACTCTAAATATATGTCGTTTTTATCACGAATAACTTAGTTACATATTTTATAAGGACATTCATTACATCAAGTAGGTTTTGAACGGTAAATGGTTCCGTTTGAGTTGAATCCGTTGAATCAGACAAAAGAATCAAAAACTCTTTTTTAAACATTCTCTTAATCCTTATTAATCAATATAGTACTGGATACTCAGAATTGTCCTCAAACAAGGCAATAATACCTTCTATACAAACCAAAATAACTTTTTTATTTTATTAAGATGATATTAAAAAATCACATTAAAATATTATATATAAGCAAATAAACATTATAGTTTATAATAAAAATCTAAACAAGATGTATATCAATAAAACATGATAAGGGTAACTACTTATAATATTTCAAAAAACAATCATACTTTTAAAATTTTCTATAAATTTTGAAGTTTTTTTAGTACTAAATCTTATCTTTCCAACGTCGTTTAGTGTAAACCGATCACACTTATACAACGCGAGATACAGATTACTAAAGCAATCTATGGAAAAATAATTCATTTCTTTTTATTACACCTTTTTATATATATATTATTACCTAATATTATATATATATATATATATATATATATATATATATATATATATATATATATATATATATATATATATTACAGTATAAGGAGTGCAGTCCTTTTCATCCAACATGATTTATTGAACAAACTCTGCCTTCTTGTCTCTACTCATCGATTACTCAAACATTTGGTAATCCCTTTATAGAAATTATACAATATCAATGTGATAAAACAACTTCTTTCGCTCAAAGAAAAGTTCATATTATTATGGGTCATCATTTTGACTATTAGACATACTTATAAAAAAACAAAATTACGCTTCTTTGTGAGTTTGCGAGGCCTATCCTTTAGTTTCCTTGTACGCTTGAAGAGTTAAAAAAAATATTTTCCTTCTTTTTCAAACCGTTGGGGAACCATTTATGAATGATGATAATACAAAATCCCTTGAGATCCTTGATTTACTTGAATGTTAAGAGGTTAATTTTCACAAAAAAGTGATATAAGAATATTGAATCGATTTTATATAGTTCATGACTTTTTAAATTCCAAATTATATGTATAGAGAACCAAACTCATTGTTTTTTAAAGGATAAACTTCTGAGCTCTAAATTAATATTTACCCCCTCAACTTCCATGAAAAAAAAACATGTTATACCTTTGTAATTTTGATTTGTTTCCGCTCCAAAGTTACCAGCCAATTGCATTTTAGAATGAAGACCCTTAATAATAACAAATGGATTAAATTATGAGTGATTAATATTAACAAGCTCTTAGAATCGTTTAAATGTATACATTATGTTTTCCAATCAGCGTGGAAAGTATAAATCTATGTATATTTATGATAACGAGTCTCAATATTTTCTTTTGAGATCCTCTTATCGGCCAAACTTATTCCTTAGAGAGACAAAGTTCTTTAAATACCCAAATATATATATATATATACTAGAAACTAACATACTATTCAATACATAATGTCGTTTGAAGCTCTAAGAAAAAAGGAATGTAATTGCCCCATGGAATAAGCATGAGAGTACAACAATACATAACCCAGAAGTATGTGAACTCTTTTATTTAATCGATTCTGACTCCTTTTTCTTCTTCTTGTTTTCTTCTTCTTGAGTCAAAATAATGAGAGGGGAGTTTCATGAAGAAGACTCCTGAGCATTTATTTTGAATAACAAAAAAAAAGTTAAGATATTATCTAGGTTTATTATCAGTAAATGTATCTAGAGAAGCTTTTGGGAGGGCGGGGGGAGAGAGAGTCACTGAATTCCATTTAAAGAACAAAAAATCCTGCTTTCATTGGAAAGGGATTCACTTCGGAAAAAAAGGTTATAAATACAATCATATCATTTATCAATAAAATGAAATAATTGATTTCTGTCTTAAATGGATTTATTATGTCAATACTTCTGTTTCAATATTGTATTGGGTATAATTTTTTCAAGGACTATAACACAGAAAAAGTACTAAGTTATAGTTCAAAAATACTTTCGCTCATTCTTACTCCAAAAAACCTTCTGAAGTATTTCAACATTTTAAAAGTGTTTATTTTACCGATCTTATAGACTTGATTTTTAATGACAATATCCAGTTTCATGATTGGTTGGCTTAATAATACTAAAGGCATTAAACAGCGGAAAATTATAAATATTTCATATTGCGTCTGCTTGGGCAGATGGACTCGACCAATTGAAGTATCCACCATTTTGCTCAGTTAACCCAGGACAATGTGATGAAAAAAGATCTCTGAGGGAATGTTACACTAATTATAATAATGTTTTACTATTATTGGTATGTTAATAATATACTTTCAACTATATACGTTCAATAAAATATGTGATATCAACAACATTTGTCAATACTGGTTTCTGTAAAAGCAAATACTAATTTTTTTCTCTAAACAACCACAACTTTTTTAATATTTTTTATATCAAAGGATAAAAATTTATATTATTTTTTAAATATGGCTTATTAACAGACATTTTTTAAATAAATCTCTTTAAGGCTTTGACTATCTTTATTTATTAGTCTTTAGATGTGGGAGTTCATAATTTAAAGGGCGAAGTAATGATTAAATATATTAAAGTCTACATATATGACTTGTTAAAATACATTTACTGAATTCAGTTTATTAAATGATAAGCTCAAATACAATTGAGTAGAAATTGCATTTCGGGCAATGAGGAATGAAGCAAATGGGCCTCATTTCATTCAGAAAAATATTTATATAGAATTTTCATGATCGATAGGATAAACAGGGGAAAATATTTATGACGAGACAGATAAAAATGCAAAACATAATAATATGGCGTTTGGAGAAAGGTTTTTTATAAGTAATACACTTAAAATAATTTGAATATTATGTTACTTACATTTTTGCAGGATGTAATTTCTAGAAGGGAGTAACATTGGAGTCAGAGATGCAAATAATCACTTGTCGGTCATTTTTACACACGTATATGTTTAAATGGTATGAGGTATGTGGGACATAACATATTTCGATTTGTTTTAGTTATTTGAAAGTATGTTTATTTTTGATGTACTTTAATCATGTACATATATATGTTATATATATTTTTGTATATATAAATATATATATATATAACTATATATAATTATATATATATATATGTATGTATATATTTATTTATATAAATATAACTATTTATAATTTATATGTATATATTATCCATTTATATATATATGTATGTATGACGCTGATGGTAAGAGTTTTATATTCTCTTTTTTCAAGGATCAGTCACTGGAACTAATCCTTGGAATTAAGTTTAACATCGATTGAAAATGAGTTAACGCTTGAATTAAGAGTGAAAGTAAGGAAATCTGAGAGAACTATAAGAATAATAGAATGGGGGGTATATATTTTTATAAATCACAGTGATAGTTTTTTATATAGAACTACAAGATTAATCCTATGCATACTTTTGTCAGTAACGTTATTTAAGAACCTAGCTATGATGTTTAGATGTTTCAATTATGAATACCATTGCCTAAGAGTTCTTAATCCAAAAAAGCTGTCTCAATTTGCCATGTTGCTAATATGAAATTATCGATAAAAATAAATATTTTTTTGTTAATTTATATATAGATGTATTTTGAGTGATATATTAAACATAATTGACTTTGTTATCGGTATTCAAAGATACAACGGTTTTGAAGTATTGTTTTTGGATATAGAGTGAAATATATCTTCCGAAAAATATAAAATCATGGTTTTAAAAACAAAGGGTAAAATTTAATCAAAAAGTTGTTTCAGATTATCATATATTTGGCTTCATCAATATATTTTTAAGACTATTTACTTACATTTTGACATCAACTCCTCAAAAAAGGTTCATGTAAATATAAATAATAGTTAAGAAATATCAAATTATTTATAATCCATTTAAAATTTAAAAAGTTCATGTAAGAAAGAAGGTATGTCACGTCACTATAGTTTGGTGATCTTGCTCACTAAGTATTCATTATTAAGCTACCCTCAAATTGGTCTTACTTAAGAGTCTTAATAAGAAAAGCTAATTCAATATTTGAAGGTAAAGTTTGCATGCAAAAGCCCAAGGCACGAAATCAGCTGGTGGCTCGGGCAAATTGTAATGTAAACATCATTTTATTAGTAATGTAACAACAACCATTCACTGTATAGCAGAAAAGGTTATTTATATATTTTATAATAGCTTATTTGTTCTTTATTTAAAGAAAACATAGAAGAAGAGTCTTTAATTGAATTCTACTACCATCATCAGCACTCAACATTTACTATAAGAACCATAAACAGAAAGAGAGATAACTTACCCCTCTTTATAAATGGTTGACAAAAAAGGATAATAAGTAAATAACTGCATTAATCTAACTTTTAAAGAGAAGGAATTAATTTTAGTACTATATATATATTTGCAAGTTATTTGTAGACATTCATGGTATCAGAGAGGGTTTGTGACACAAGAATTGTCAATCCACCTTCCCCATAATTCGAAGTGCAGCTCTTTCAACATAAGCGATAGTGAAATATTGGGATCTAGATGGTTTTAATTGGTTAAAATTACTTTATTGATTTATAAATAAATAATTTGTCCAAAAAAAATACAGTCAATATAAAATACGGATCTTACGAACACAAGGAATAACATTATGATTCTTGAATCTGGAACTTAGACATCAAGTGAAAGCATCAAATTACTTCTTATGAGATAACCCACACTTGAAAATTGCTAAATATTTAACGGAGAATTGTAGTTTTATCATTCATTTTGTGTCATTTATATTTATAAGTGGGTCAATATCAAATAGAAGTAGAGTGGATAACTATTAACCCTCATATTGTGTTAGAAAGCTGTTACACCTGTGGTGTTCGCGGGTCAATTTTGACCCGTGATTTGAAAATGCTTTAAAATGCTTAAAATCCCCAGTTTTCTTCCAATATTGTTTTTCAAGTCATTGTTGGCTAGTATACATTCATATAAATGGAACCAGTGTGGGAAATTTCTTTAGTTGGCTCCACAGACACAGTGTTTTAAAATGTACCACTCGTGTAAAATGTGTGTGTGTGCCTGAATGCGCTTTCTATATGTGTCTGTCTGTGCATGTGAAAGAAGCCTGTTTGTGGTGTGGGGGGGGGGGGGGGCGTGTGTGTGTGTGTGGGCCATAACTGGGCATATTGGGCCACAATTGATCCTCAGAGCAACCCATAGCTTTTAGGTGATGCATAAAACAGCCAGTATTCTCTGCGGGTCATTTTGACCCGTAACACCACAGATGTAACTTTTTTTTGGAGACCTTTATAATTTACTAAAATGGTGAAAAATGATATTTCTGCATTCAATCGGGTGTGTCTGAGGATTAGATGAAGCCTCATTCCAGAGCAAAAAGCAAATGGTAATTTTTACACATTCAAACTAGAAAATGGGTCAATTTGACCCTAACACAATAGAAGGGTTAAGATAAATTATTATTCAATAAAATCTATCGCCTCTTCCTAGTCAGGTATTATTATTACTAATGCGCTTTAGAAAATGTGGCAATATAGGTTGTTATATTGTTTGATGTAGTAGTTGAAATCTATTTGTCCCAAAAACACACATTAAAATCTGTAATCTTGAAGGTTAACACCAGAAGAGAAGGAAGATTGTGTCGGCTTAACTGATACTAGCGCCATCTAACGTAATACTTTTCCTAATCCCCATCAAAAGAACTCTACAATTTGAGGAGGTGGAATGGCAAAAACTAGGTCGTTATTATTGTGTTTTTCGTTGTAAACAACAACAAAAATCATTGCTGAGCATAGGGGTAGCATGCACATTGTATATATCTATTATATATATATATATATATATATATATATATATATATATATATATATAATTCCAGCCTAGCTTCCCCTAAAATGCATCTAAGGGATAAAAAGGGGGTTGAAGTAAATGGTTAAGTCACTCTCAGAATATGCGACAGAGAGAAAAGTAGAGTAGTTGGTGGGGAGGGCGTAGGGACATGCAAGTTTCAAGTACGCAAGATTATCATCTCTAATTCTTCCAGAGGTCTACCGTCGATAATAATAATAAAAAGAATGCTCTCCTTAAGGCTTACTCAAAAATTATCAGTGATTATAAAATCTACTTTTTGGTTGGAATGTGAAAATACAAAAGATATTAATTTCTATACACCGAGATTTTGTAAGAGAAGCGAAATATTTACTTAACGAAAAATAATTAATATAAATATTTCTGATACCAAAAAATTATATACGTAAATAAAAGCTTAAAAGTGTAATATATGTATGTATGTACAAATATATATTTACATTAGGGTGATTCTTATTTCATGTTTTTCGGATTTGAGAGTCGGGCTCCCCCCCCCCCCCCCCCTAGGATTTTACTTTAGTGCATAGAGATCATCTTGTGAAAGTTTGAACTAAATCGAATAATGGGAAGTATCCGCTCAACGGGCCCAAAAGTATTTAGTAAACTTATCTAGTATTTTTTTCGCCATTCGATCGCCTCTAACGTCCTTAATTTCAATGCTATTTTCAAACAATTTGCCGCAAATGTAGGTATGATTGCAAGGATTCCAAATCAGTTTTTATTTTTTATGTACATCCAAAATTCAACGAGAAATTTAAGTTTTGAAATAACATTTTTATGGAAAATACTCCAAAATTGAACATTTGGGAACTATATTATCTCGTTTGATTTTGGATGTACATAAAAAATAAAAATAATATACGTATATATGAAAATAGAGTATAAATGTAACTATTCTAAATACTTATTTTCAAATAAACCTATATGCACTATAATTTATATTTTAGTTTATCTTATACCAATGTCAAGAAGTGCTCCTCCTATAAGAAGAACATTATGATGGCCACAGCCTCTTATATTGTCATTGCAGTAATGCATATATATTTTTATCCAGAGTTTTCTGACAAGAAATGATGAGTTTTTTAACTAGGATTAACTAGTCGAGATCTTCATTCTATCAAAAAGAGTACTCGATATTGAATATCATGATTACTTTTTATTTAGAATCATCGTAAAATCTCAAAATCGCCTTTACTATGTTTAGTATTCACAATGTTTCGGTAGGTATATGAATTATAAGCCCGAGTGTGTAAATAATTATTATAAGATGTTATCAAAGAAGTTGACCAAAACTGGCCTACTCGGGATTCGAACCTGGTCCCTCAACATTGAGCGTTAAACACTGAGCTATCGCACTCACTTGATTAGTCTATTTAAAATATATAAAATGGTCATTTTCAGTAAGCAAAATATAATTATTTTCCAAGTATTTCTGTTTTTCACGAATAGGAACAAGGTGAGGAAGTCTACTAAAATTTCAGGATAGCTCTAATATTGCATTCACATTTTCGATAGGAATTATTGCATTTGCCACTTTTATGAACAGCAGGGGGGTAAGAGCAGGTTAAAGTTGTTCTTGTTGTTTCATTATTTGTGGAATGATGTCAACAACTGTAAATAAAAGAGGAGGAGGGTAGAAAAACCCAACCTTGAGTACACAATTATAAATACATACAAATTCCTTTTGTGCTCTCAAATACATTTTGTGTTTGTTTAAATACAAAATATTTAGGGAGGGAGTATGAGGTCAAGCTGCATTTTCTCTCTGCCTTACAAATAGAAGATTCAACGAATTAATTAACGATCACTCTACTAATATAACACGCAAAGAACAAAATATTTTGGATTTTTGTGAAAAAAATATGTGCAAGAAGGATTAAGGGTTTTTATTTGTATATTTGTCCTTGGAAGTGCAACATGGAAATTTTTTTTGCATTTATTGACAAAAGATACTCACAGAGAATAACAATAGTAAAAATGATATTTATCAGGAAAGACCACATGTAACCCAATGAAATAAAGTAGAGGTCCCTAACTAGCGGACTGTGATCGGACAACTTTTTTTCTCTTTTGCACACTTAAATTCTATAAAAGTAAATTTATATGTTTCAATAAAAAGCATAACAAAACAATGCTAAGATTTGAAAATTTAATATTGTGAATTACCATTATCATTCGAAATAAAAATGGATTAAGGCAATAAGTATTGGCAGTACATCAAATTCTGTATCGAGTTCAATTAGTCGTTGTCTTGTATCAGGAACGGAGTGGGAAGAATTTATTCAATTTATTATGCCCTCATGGCCTTATACAGGCCCCAATATGCCGTTAGGAGGCTGTCAACGGCCGTTTACGTTTCTTGAGGCCAGCGGCCCACCGGGAATAGTCCCGGTACTCCCGCTGGCCACTCCGCCCCTGTCTGTATATATAAAATCTTCACGTTGATCTTTGTTTTAACCGTAGTTGTACCAATGCTAACGTCTTGGAAAATATATTTAATTCTTCATTGATTTAACTGATGTGACGATTTGAATCTAATATAGTATGAGGGTTTTATTTAATATGATTTTTAATCTTATGGACTCAATAATGGAGTCTTTAAAATAAAGATCTTTTGTGTCCTCATTTTTTGAAAAGAAAAAGTATACCTTCTAGCACATTCTTCACGTTAAATGAAAGTATACCTTGGAAAGAAAAAAACTTTATATAAAAGTATAAATATTTGCGAGTCAATTTTCAACTTAGGAGAACTGTCGAAATCAGTTAATAAAGATGGAGACAGGAAGATAAATCTTATTTGTACCCATAAACAAAAAGAGAGTGAACTAAATATGAAGCTCAACCGTATAAATGGACAAACTATACCTTTTTTTTGGGTGGTATAAGGATTATTTTATAGGTTAAGATCTATTTTATCTGTTAATATTCACTTTATTGGTCAAAGCATGCTTATTATTTATGATAATCGTTTTGATTTTTTTACCTTCTCAAGCATGTATTTAAAAATATTTATGTGCACCAAAACGATTTGTGTCTCAAGTTTTATTAAAATATTTTACTAACATATGAAATACAGAGTTGATAGTGTGAAGAAAAATAAAGGAATTGTATATTGTTTCCTCTTTCACTCTTAAACCACTTCTTTCCATATATAGGTACATATATATAGAGAGAGAGTATATAATATCTGTTCTAAGAGCTTATACTGAGAAGAGCGATGTCATCATATCGATTTTGGATTTTTACTCCGTCTTCTCTCCATTTCTTCTTTTGTTATACATATATATTACATAATTAGGAATTATACCCAAACCTATTAAATAGTAGCCTATTAATTATAACATTTATCAGGAAGGAATTCCCTTATCAGTTTGATGACATATAAAAATGTCTTCCATAAATACGCCTGATCAAACCATTATTTTTTTGCAATATATAAATCTAAACATTAAAAAAATATTAATGTCAGTTCGGAGAAGGAAAAATATATAGTGATAAAACATTTATATGTTTGTTTTATTATTATTATTATTTAACGAATCTTTGATACTGCAAACATCCGTTAGTATAATCATTCGTATTTAGTAATAACCGGGAAAGCTATCGAATTTAGAAGCAGAAATTAATTATTAATTAAGTGGTAAACAAATAATGACATTTTTTTGTTTCTTGTTTTTTCCCATATGATATATTAATCCGTAATTCTCAAGTGTCAGGTCGAAATAGTCACGCATAAAATATTGCAGACATAAGCATTTAAACAATAATTATTAGTATTTATTGAAAAATGATTACTTGTGTCCAGGCATTATTTCATAAATCAATTTATTCGAGTAAAGTGTCATTTGTCAATCATTGTTTTTGTTATTATTGAAATCCTATTGTTTTTTATTATTTCTCAAGCGGATAATTATGTATGGGAGGTTAAAGGCGACTTTATATGTATGTATGTACATATATAAATATATACATACTTTATAGGCTCAAAGAAACCGTGATAGTTCTCGTTTATTAACATTTATTTAGAGCAAAAAATTGTCGCCATTATCTCAGTTGAGTTGGTTGGCAGAGTTTGTTATGGGTCAGTTTTATTATTTCAAATGTTTTCTTGGGTTCATTGAAAATCAATGCCATTAGATTAAGATATGGTCATAAGTGAATTATTCAAAATATAAGAAGTATGATATAAAAGATAAAAATCTATTAGAATGAGGAAGGTCTTCTAAGAATCTATTAGAATGATGATGGGTAAGTAGTTATTTGTTGACCAGTTGTAAAGCAAACCTTTCATCATAGGCCAACTATATTTAATATCTAAGAATTTAGTTCCAAATAATATTATGCACTAGGTCTACAAAAATAGTCCTGTGTGAGTTTTATATCACTTATAAGTCGAAAAGATGCCGGTTTATAATGATTTGATCAAAATACAACCTTATAAGCATAAAGTATTAGTGTTTGAAATGTGCATAAGTATTTTTTTGTAGGTTATTATAGGTAGTAGCATTTTATTTAGAATAATGGATAATAATGAAAACAAATATGATTGTACCGTGCTAAAACCATATCTTTCATCAGTGAGAGTCAGTCTATGTACATGAGGAGGCTCTGATTAGAATTAAAGCTGACTATTGCAATAAGTCAATCATATTTATAATTGAAAGGCTCATTACTACTTTCGAATCTAAGACACTATTATAAGACAAATTATTGAATACAACAATAGCTGAATTTTATACGCTAAGTCCATAAAAACTCTCCAATGTTAGTTCTCTTTGAGTCAAAAAGGGTTCTTATGGAAATTAAATACATGCTTATTAGTAATGCCACTGGTCCAAAATATTAAACAACATTATTGTATGAATGGTATTTCGTTAGAGGTTTATAGTTATTGATAAGGAAGTTGTTTAATAATAATAATAATAAAAGATTGTCTTACAGTTGTGAAACGTATCTTTCGTCGTAGGCAGTAGCCATGATTAGGCATCGAAAGAGGAAGACACTCAGTGAGGCTGCAGTGGATGAAAAGGCCGAAGAGGACAATGAATGAATCCATTTCATCATCATCCCACCTCTGAAACTTGGGTCGTCCAAAACGTTTCATAAAAGGCTGAAATTCGCACTCTTTTTCTTGTTGGCCCTGAATGAACTTGGATCCTTGAGGGCACCAGTCAATTATCTGCTGGATGAAGAAAGTGATTTGATACTTGGCGGCTGGCGGGTAAAGAGATGATGAGCACAGAGAAGCAGTAGGTGTAATAGATGTAGTAGATGTATTGTCTGTAAGCATTTAAGGCTCCTTAAGAAATATCACCATCTTATTATCTGCTTATCTTATCAAACAAAAACAAACACTTCAAATAAGTAATCTTAATTTCTTCTTCTTTTATACACTCTGACTTTTGGCGGGAATTTCAGAGTTCCCACTCTCAAAGCCACCCTCATGAGGGTGATATCTCAGAATCTCCACGTTGGAGGAGAAGGAGGAGGTTGATGTAAAGTATTGATATTGGCGATGGAAGAGAAGGGAAGTGATAGGAAGGTACTACGGCGTGGTGAGGGACGGTGACGACAAGAAGAGGAGAACTCGAAGAGTTCGAAGGGAAATGGCATTTCGTTTTGGTTCCCTGACCTTCACCTTCCTACTTCCTTTCTTTCTATCTCCTTTAGAGACGTCGTGGGTGGTGTTGGTGGTGGTTGCCTATGGTGGTTCCTTTTTCCATATATGTGCGTGAGCCTTTTTTATTCCTATGTAGACAATGTGTGTGTTTCTCTTCTACTTTTCTTCCTCCTCTCTGGTGGTACTAGGAGCTGCTCCTCCTGGTGCTGCTTGAATTTTTGCGCCCTTTTCCCCTTATTCAATGTACACCTTCCTTCTTCTTCTGTGTGTGTGTTCCTGTCCTTTTATGGGGGTGGTGAAGAAGAGAAGAAGAAAAATAGCAGAAGGCTTTTTGGGGAAAAAGAAAAAAACCCTCTGTTTGAGGATTTAACTGGTGGTGCAGAAAATAAGCCACTTCACAAAAAGCAATGCCCACACATGAACACAATCAACAGCACATACTTGAATGGGAAGTAAGTTTGATCAAGATAACAGAGTGAAGAACACTACAGAACTTGAACACCATATACACAGAGATATATATATATCAATGAAGATGGGGGGGGGGGGGGGGGCTCCTTTCTTTAAGTAATCATTGCAAAATCTCTTTTTTTAGATATATTATTCTTTAATTTATTCCTAATTAAATTAAAAAATTACTGGAGGAGGGTTCTCATCACTTCCTTAGGAATCCACCACCTCTCTACTGAATCCACAAACTCCAAGAAACACTTTTGTCGGAAATCAAGAAGAAAAAAAGGGGGAGAAAAAAAGGCAGTAGAGAAGGAGCATGATTGCAGAAACCTAATATAAAAAAAAGATTCCCCCCATTAGAGAAGAGAGCCCGGCAGGCGTGACGTCAGAGACTAGAAAGCCCGCTCACCCAAAGAAGAGAGGGTTTTTACTTACTTACTTCAGTGAGTATGTGTAAGCCACTACTCCTTTACTTCCATACACACTCACTTTACTTCTACATATATCCTGACTAACTACAACAATTTAAAAAAAAGAGGAGAAGGAGGCTGTGAAGAGTTCCCTTTAAAAAAATGGGTACCTAAAAATTCGTCAGAAGACAAATACTTGTGTGTATTAAAAAAGTACATGTATATATAACCACATTTGGTTGTTTTTGAGGGTATATATATGTATATACACATAGATAATTATAAACTTTATCATAGACTAGGAAGAGATAAGGTATTTTATCATGTACTTGGTACCCTTTAGCATAAATTTATACACGTGACGTCAGAATGACGTGTGATTGTCCTTGAAAGGAGTGTGTTACTATTTTTATTAATGCCAATAGTTTATTTGTTTGTTTAATTGAGAGTTAGATGCTAGAGTTTAAATATTTGAAATCTTTGATCAAATTTGAATCAAATCAACAATTTTAGCTCCTCCCTCATAACACTAATTATTTTGACCATGTAAGGCAGTATATTGTTTTAGTTGATGTTCATCCTATTTCACTGAATAAATGAAATGTTTTTCTTTAATTTTACGTGCCACAGATCGTTAAATTCATTTATGAAGACGTTATTATAAATAATACCCTTAGGGTATTATATTAATGAATTGATTTTGTTTTACATGAGTGTAAAAAAAGTATTTATAAGGTTATTGAAGATCTTAATTAATTAAAACGGAGAAAAAGTGGTTTTGTAAATGATTGATAGTGATGACATTTATGGAATAAGTAATTCAAATAATAAAGGTATTTTAATGCACAAAAGCTTAGGAATATATATATATATATATATTTATATATATTGTCCCATAAGAGGAGCAAAAAACACTAAGTTTTAAACGTAACTATGTTTATACGATTTTGTTTTGTTAACGGTCTGATAATTCGAAAGGATTCTGGATTACATAAATTGAAAAGGCTTGTCCCGATTATTATAATTAATATGTAGAAATTCATTTTTTTAAACCTTTTTTGTTATTACTTATTCATTACACTTGTTTTGTGTGCTTGATGGCCTAATACTACGAAAGAGATTGATCCGGATTACATGGACTAAAATGACTTAAGCCGATTTGATCAAAGTAATGTATTAAATTGTATATTTGAAACCTTTTTTAAATTTATTCCATTACATTTTTTGTAATTATGACAGCCTAATAGTGCTTAAGAGATTGATTCAGAAGAAATAGTTTATACCGATTTTTTCGAAGTATTATGTCAAAATGTATTCTTATAGCCTTTTTAATGTTTTATTCTATTAAACTTGTTTATATATATATACAGGGTTAGGCAGAATTAGTGAAACATCGGATTGTAAGTGCAATATCTTTCTAAATATGAGTTTGAAAGGTATTGTTGTGATATAAAAATTATGTTCCGCGTTATTTGTACATCTGCTTTGTTGTTTTCACAATTTTTGTTTAAAAACAACGACGAAATGTTTCTTGAAAGCAAGGGTCAATAAGGACCAGCTGATGGCCACAGCTGAGGCTGCCTGGAACAAGATTCCCGAGGAGATTGTGCGTAATAGATGCACTGGTGTGGTCAAGAGACTAAGGGCTGTGGTTCGAGCAAATGGTGGATACGTGGAATAACTTTGTAATAAATATTTTGAGCAGTTTGTTGTAAACAAAATTTTCAAAGTAGTATAATTTCTAAGTTAAATATTTTCGGAGTCATTGCGTCATTTCCATGTTTCACTAATTCTGCCTAAACCTATATATATGACAGCCTAATAATACGAATGCGATCGATCTAGAATACATCGATTGTATTGGCTTAAACCGATTTTATCGAAGTAATATGTTAAAATGTGTTTTTAAACCCCTTTAATGAGCTTATTTTATTTTTTTGGACTTTATTACTTCATGAAAGGGATTTTAAAGCTTATATTTATACAAAATAACAATCATATTGGCCTAGCAAGCAAGCTTTATTTTTCTGCTATGAAAGACAGAGAAGAAGAAAAGAGAAGAGATTTTGAAGGAGAAATAAAAATGAAAAGAATTGGTGAATTTTTGCCATGAGAGGAGTAAAAAAAGAAACGAAAGAAAGGAAATTGGGGAGGTAGGTTTTTTGCAATAAATGAATTTACTGCATTATGTTCACCTTTACAGAGATAAATTGGGCAGGAAGAGGAGGAGGAGAAGAAGGTAAAGAAGTGTATAGTATGTATGTAAGAGTAAGAAGAGGGTTGGAAGTAGTATTAATAGTAGTAGTATTATGTTTGAGGGAGAGAGAGAGAGAGAGAAAGAGAGAGATTTCGAAAAAATTGCTTTGCAAACATTATTAAGTTCCATATGTAGTTGATGACTTGGGTGCCTTGACAGAGACATAAAGGAGCCTATTTTGGACTGCAGGATGGATGAAATAAGAGTATCTTATCCAAGAACGTGACAAAAGATCCTGGAATTAAAGAAAACTTAACAGCATATTCCCATTTATTAATATGTGCCATTTAATAATTTTTTATAGGTTAATTAAAAAAATATATTTAATAATTAAAGTATGTTATTATCAGCAAAAAATTACAACATATAATAACAAAGTAATGAAGTGTATATATTTATTTATTTATATGCATATATATATGAAGGATGTGTTCATAATACTAAAAGGAATGGAAAAAGTTGCCGTAGACAATTTAAAAAAAATCGATTACAATGATTAGTATAATGAAGCGAATAGAAGAGAGTAAAGTTGAAAAACTAGTTATTATGCCTTTTTGGGAGTTAACTGACACTCCCCCCCAAAAAAAATAATTGATAGGGTGGCTGACATGAAGTATGAAAGAAACAAGGACATCTAGCGTGTTGGGGATATTATGGCCTAGCTATTCAAACATTACCTTTAGTTGGAAATTATTAAACTCAAGTTTAATGGACTCCAGCTGCAATGTAATGCATTTTTTTGCATAATAAAGCAAACTGTAAAAAATAAAAGAGGAAGAACTCAATATTACGGGAAGGATCTAAAAACTATTCCAACATAGCGGAGGATCTTTCAAAAAAATATTCAAAGGAATGTTAATTATGAGAGGATTGAGGAGGGCCCTGATGTTCAGATTGACAAAGACTCATATATATATATATATAACATTGTCTAAATTTTTGAAGAAGCCTCTCCTATAAAATGAAGGGGACTGATATGAGTTTTTATGTATTGTCACGTTGGAAGGAGGTGTTTATTTTTCGTCATAAAGAAAAATCAATTTACCCCGGATAAGTGATACATTTGTGAGGAAATTTGAGATCTGCTTACTGGTATTGGCCTAAATATCGACGTCGGATTCCCAATAGGACCTCAGGTAGACGAAAGCCTCGAATTTCGGGATCTTCCAGGATTCGGAGAAGAACTGGAACTATTACGTAATCTCTGACGTATAACATCTTTAAAGGGGCTCTTGAATAAAAACAATGAGTGAGACGTCAAGGAAAAAACCTCCTGACAGAGAGGATAAGCCGGTCGAGGAAGTCGTAGAAGGAATGAATATAGACGCGCGCCCGCTGGAAGTGAGTGGGATCAAGAATGGTGTGGTCAGCGGAGGAAAAGAAGAAATAGAGACGCAGGCCTACCTAGGAAGTGGACTGCACTCTTCTACAGAGGAAAGAAAAGGAGTTGAAGATTCTTCATATGCAAGTAAGACAAAAAACGCCTTTAAAAAACATAATAAAGAATACGTCATGGTGGATCCCTTCTGGAAAAAAATCTACATTGACTTTAAAGATTCGAGCTATATGAACTTAAAAGGATTTTGCCCGAAAGCAGGTCATTTTAAGAAAATATTTGAGGCTTTATCTATCTCGGTAGAAGAAATCAGAAGAATAAATGACTGCAAAGCAGGGGCAGGCTGTCTTGTTATCACATTTAAAGAGGCAATGAATGTTCTGTTAAGATTCTCAAAAGTGGGCAGATATACTCAGTTGGACGAAAACATTTTCTTCAGCATTCGGGGCATCGAGAGCCTTAAAAAATCGCAAAAGCCAATAGATATTGTAATAAAAAATGGTTCAGAGACGGACATGGAGGCATTGAAAAAAACAATTTCAGAGTTCGGGAAAATCGAAGGAGAATTTGAAGAAGTACCTCATCAAATTGTGGCCGAGAACGGAGAGGAAGAAGAATACGTAAAGATCCTAAACAAAATAATGTCAGGAAAACTGAAAATAAAAGTCAGACCGCTAAAGAAATTCCCAGCCTTTTTACCTATTAAGGGTAAAAAGGTTGAAATACACACAGACTTCCAGATAAAACAATGCTTCAGATGTCTTAGATTTGGTCACAAGAGGAAAGAATGCAAAGAAGAGAAGAAGATGTCATACAGCGAATATGAGAGATATTTTAGAGAAGAGTTCAATCTTGTCCAAAGGATAGAGAGTGCTCAAAATGAAATAACTGAAGCGGTTCTTTTAGAAGAGGAGGACGAATGCAAAGATAAGGAAGACTCAACAACAACGGAAATCCAAAAAGTGACTGAAACCAATGAAGATCAACGCCTTTCAATTGGGAAGGAACACGAGCAAACGGAGGAAAATACGGTGAAGAGAACGTTGAGAGATGATTGGAAGCATATACTACGTAAACGCCCAGATCAAGGTCAGAAAAAACCCGAAGACAGGACATCTAAGACACCCTCAAATAAACTGAGCATGCCAGAGGAAGGAAAGGTAAACTCAAAAAGGCCTATATCCTCCCCAGAAAACAACTCAGCGGATAAAAGAACAAGGGAAGACGACGAAAAAACGTAATGACCTCAAATAGATGGAATAAGTTGCTTGAAAGTCTAAATGTAAGTTTATCTGTAATGCCCCGTACACCCCTATTGAACCCCACACAAATTATCAATTTTAAAGTATCCACCCCACTGCTCATTTCATTTTCCCCACTATTTTATTTGTAAAAAATGACTTTAAAACTTATATCAGCAAATGTCAATTCTGTGCTTGATAACGATAAAAGAGAAAATGTATTTAAACATCTTTTAACGTTTAATCCGGATATTTTATCTCTCTGTGACACACGACTCAGGAAAATCAATTCAAATTTAAATATTCCGCTTAAGTACGAAGTTTTTTTGGTTCCCGCCGTAAACAAGTCAGCAAAACATCCTTCCAGGGGAATTCTAGTATTTGTAAAAAAGGAATTAAAACCAAGATGCATTGCTCAGGATGAGGGGGGTAACTATTCGGTATTGAAGGTGGTCTGGCGGGGAATTCTTATAAATATTTTATCAATTTATGGTCCTAACAGGGATGACCCCTCTTTTTTTAATTCAATTGAATCGAAATTTTTGTCAAAATTTACTTCAGCAGGTGAATATTGCATTTTACTCGGTGATTTTAATATTGCAATGGATCAAAGGAGAGATACTTTTAATTATAAGGGAGAAAATAATAAAAAAGCAAGATTTGAACTTGAGAGTCTTCTTCTCAATAATCAATTGTCTGATGCTGCTCTTACTTTTAACACCTGTCCAGAACATACCTTTAGTATTAAGGAAGGGGAAAGGGTTGTAAAGAGATCTAGACTGGATTATTTTTTGTTTCCCATAATATAATTCCAAATATAACAGAATATAAGCTTCTAAATACTAAAACATCAGATCATAACCCGATCATGTTGATATTGCAACCGGCAATAAAGCATTCCAAGCAACAATGGCACTTAAATACATCACTTTTGAGTGACAGGGCTACAGAGGAAAAAATTAGTAGCATAATTGTGGATACTTCGGTCAAGTTGAGAGAATTGAAAATAAAGTCGCCATCCTTCGCGCTCAAATTAATTTTGGACTGTTCTCGAAGAGAGTTTATAAAGTTAGGAGTAGAGAGAAGTCAGGAGAGAAAAACAAAATTACGGGAGTTGGAAAGGATGAAGGAGATGGAAAATGGAGAACTTGCAGAAAATGCTAAGTTAGATCAAGTACGTGACTCTTTTGTAGGTGGGTACTTGATAAGAAAAGGTTTTAAATCAATTCCTAAAGAACATGTAATCTTTGAAAGGATAAAGAAAATGAACAGTAATTCGATGGAGAAGAAAGGGGTGACGGAACTAGTTGGCAAAGATGGTAAGGTGGAAGTAGACCCCAAGAAAATTAGAAGTCAGGTGGCAGAATACTATAAAGAACTCTTTGTATGCAGAGATTGCATGAGCTGTTCGGAAAATAAATGTATTAAGTGTTTGTACAATACAGCAGACTTTGCTAGTAAAATACTAGAAAACGATACGGATTATATTAAAAAACTTAATGATGATGACAGACATCGTTTGGAACGTTGTATAGATCAAGGGGAAATTCTCTCCTACATTGAAAAATACAACAAAAAAGATAAAGCACCAGGTCCAGACGGTTTTCCGATGGAATTTTATAAAAAATATTCTGCTCTCTTGGCACCTCTTCTTGAGAAAGTATACAACGAGGCTCATTTGTACGGCTATTTTGAAGAACACATCTCAATTGGAAAACTGGTTTTGATCCCTAAAAGAGGAAAAGATAGTAGATTTATTGAAAATTGTAGACCTCTGACATTGCTTAACTCTTCATATAAGATTTATTGTGGCATCTTGGCAGAAAGATTCAAGGGTTTTATTCCACTTTTACTTCACAAATCACAGAAAGGTTTTATTCCGGGGAGGGTTATGGAGGACGTATGTAGGAACATTAGCGACTCAATTGTAGAAGCACAAAGCCAGAACTTCAAAACAGCGTTAGTTGGGATCGATTTTATGAAAGCTTTTGATTGCATCTCACATCAATGGTTAATAAAATGTCTTAAAGCGCACGGATTTGGTGCAGATTTTATAAGAATGATTGGTACAAGTTTATGCGATCTTTTTACTTTTTATCAAAAACCAAATTGTAAGTTCCAAGTGAGTAGAGGCTGTAGGCAAGGAAATCCTCTTTCTCCTATTTTATTTATCATTGCCATAAATCCTTTATTGCTCCGTTTGAATTATGACTGCAAAATTAAGGGCGTCGGAACAGGTGTAGGCGAATTAAAAGTAGAGGCATTTGCCGACGATGTGAATTTAATATTCACAGGAAATGAGGAGGAAATTTGTTCTTCATTTTATCAATCTATAAATGTTTTAAAAGATTATGGGAAAGATTCAGGGCTCCAAATTAATTTAAAAAATCAAGTATAGTGGCCAATTTTAACGTAACTTTTGATGTGAAAGGAATTCAGGTGACAAAATCAATGAAAATACTGGGTACGTATATGGGTGTGAGGGGAATTGATATTGAAGAAAACTATGAGGAGATAGTGTCGAGGATACGTCATGGCGTGAGGAGGTTTGGTGGTATTCTCAAGAAAAACATAGCGGCCAGAATTCTAATCTGGAACTCTTTAATTTTATCAAAGATAAATCATTTACTAGTTTTAAACCCTATGTCTGATACAATATGTAAGAAAGTGGAGGAAATGTGTGAAACTTTTCTATTTACTGAAGGAAAGAGTAAAACAATCACTTGGAGACGGGTGAATTGTCCAAAGGAATATGGGGGGTTAGGGCTGTTGCCCTTCCGAATCTTTTGGAGAGTTTTACTGTTTAAATGGTTTAAGCGAATATTTGAAGAAGAAACAGTATGGAACGGGATATTGAGGGAAAAGTTCAAAAATAAACACGGAAAAATATTAGAAGAAGCTAGGGGCAAAGGCCCATCCCGAGTTCTTGATACGACTGCCGAGATTAGTCCTTTCTGGAGGGAATGCAGGGAATCAAATGATGAGTTAGTGAGGAAAATAGCCACAGAAATGAAGTGGCAAGAACCAGTACAAGACAATAATAGACTAGTTTTTATATCGGAAATGTTCATTAAAGATAAAATATCTTTTTTAGGGGAGGTTTTTAACAAAGAAAATGATTTTACACCGAGCGAGCTTTTAGAAAAAAGAAAGATTTTACATGAAATAACTTTAAAAAAAAGATCGATAGGACCAAGGGATGACTTTTTTAATGTTTTAACGTTTACAAGAAACAAATTTTTACGCAACGCTCTAATTGACAAGCCTACAACCTTACAGTATCTGGGACAGATTGAGAGAAGAAAAGAAGATTTTAATTTAAAAGCTACAGTAAGCAAAATAATTAAGGGTCTTAATTCTTATAGTCTTAACTCAGCACTATACTGGTTGAAATACCGAATAGTTACCAAAACTCTTTCCTTGGGAAGCATCTTTGGTAAGACAGAAGAGGACAGAAAATGTTTTTTTTGCAAGGAATCTCTTGAAACTTACAGTCATTTTTATTATTGTGTCCAGTAGTAGATGAAATATTGGGCATTTTAAGAAAAAAATTGTATGAATTTTTCGGATTAGTTCTAAGATCAAAAGAGTTTGTTTACTTTTATATTGGCCCATACCAAGACGAAGTCAATTTTTTAACTGCACAAGTTCAATTAATTTTATATAAATGCCGTAGTCTTAAAGTCTCCCTACCTGTAGATTTTACCCCCTTGATAAATATTTTTTTGAGGAACATGAACATTGATTAGAAAAAAGTGTATGTTAATTATATTTGTGATTAAAATAATTATTTTTTTGTGTAGGCATTTTATCATGAAATAAAGTTGTTTGTACTTTGGGTACAAAAAAAAAAAAAAAAAAAAATAATAATGAAGTGTATATATTTATTTATTTATTATATGCATATTATTATGAAGGATGTGTTCATAATACTAAAAGGAATGGAAAAAGTTGCCGTAGACAATTTTTAAAAAAATTGATTACAATGATTAGTATATTGAAGCGAATAGAAGAGGGTAAAGTTGAAAAAACTAGTTATTATGCCTTTTTGGGAGTTAACTGACACTCCCCCCAAAATAAAAATTGATAGGGTGGCTGACATGAAGTATGAAAGAAACAAGGACATCTAGCGTGTGGGGATAATATGGCCTAGCTATTCAAATAATACCTTTAGTTGGAAATTATTAAACTCAAGTTTAATGGACTCCAGCTGCAATGTAATGCATTTTTTTGCATAATAAAGCAAACTGTAAAAATAAAAGAGGAAGAACTCAATATTACGGGAAGGATCTAAAACTATTCCAACATAGCGGAGGGTCTCTCAAAAAAATATTCAAAGGAATGTTAATTATGAGAGGATTGAGGAGGGCCCTGATGTTCAGATTGACAAAGACTCATATATATATATATAACATTGTCTAAAATTGTTGAAGAAGCCTCTCCTATAAATGAAGGGGACTGATATGACCTCAACCTATATATATATATATATATATATATATATATATTATATATAATATATATATATATTATATATATATATATATATATATATATATATATATATATATATATATATATATATTTATATATTTATATATTTATATATATATTGTTTATATGAAACTACCTAAAATCAAGACAATTCATTCAATACACCTGAGATCCCTCACCTTGACTTGGGAGGAGTGGACCGCATTCACCTCCCAGTACTGAGTTAACAAGTCCACTGGAGTCATCTATTGAGCTTTGAAAAGAAGACCTTCCAATCGCTGATAATGGAAAATTTAATCAGTGAAGAACATCTAAAAGTCATTTCGATCCAATAAAATATTGGAGTTTAAAACGGGGGAAGGTTCGGCTACTATGGGAAGGCAATCACACTGTATCAGCTGATGAAACGGGAAAGCATCCTAGAAGTGGGGATCTTTGAGCTCGGTTAACTAATTATATTCATTTGGTTTTAAATAATAAATGTGATTTTTTTGGGGGGAAAATCAATGAGAACAATTGGATATTATCGAGAATCCATTGGCAATGGAATGAAAAAGCAATGTGGGAATAATCGAAATAAAAGACAGACGTCTAAGACAATCAGCCCATACCCATAATATCGAATGTGTCAAACTCATGTAGCCTAAAATTGTCCAATATGTCTCCCATGAAAATTTCATTCATATTTATTGGGAATAATGGCGAAATAGGTGTGTTATATGTCATTGCAAAAATAGTTGAGATAGTGACGTTTGTAAAAGGATGTTCAGGCAATAGCAACTAAAATAAGATCCTGATTTCGCGTATTATTTCTACCTTCTCTATTATCAACACCTATGGCCCTAATGATGTAGTTTCGGCAATTTTTCAGGCAAATATAAATACCAAAACTGATCCATTTCCGTCTTTACTCATAGGTGAATTGAATATAGATATTTATAATCTAACATCTCATTATCCTAACTTAAAAATTATTGGAAACCTTTGTCTAAGGTTCGACCTTATTGATATTTTAATAAAGCTGTCCTTAGAAGATTATATTTCATAGAAAAAAGAAAGTCAGTCATGAAGAAATGATTTAGCTCTCGTTTTTTGCTCCATTCAAAAAGAGATAATTAATGTCTTTTATCATCCTGAAAAAAATTTCAATCATAAATAGTAGTCTTAAATATTCGCTCTGTCCATAATCGTCGCCGATATGTATTACCAGAATTCTTATCTTTGGTGAAGAAAAGTTTCTTAAAAGATTGAAAATGATGTAAAAATAAATAAAAATCCTCCTATATAATATATTTAAGGTTGCTAAAGGTGGTTGGATTTTCAGTTTCGGACTTTTTACGGGAAAAAAAAAATAGAATGGATATCAAACAAAATAGAATTAGTATCAAACGAAAATAGAATTGATATCAAACAAAAATATATGGATTTGTTGTTATATTTAATGATATGTCTCTTTCCGTTTTTGAAATTAACTCGGAATCACAGCTGTGTGAAAGAATTAGATCATCTAGGACTTTTTTCGAAAGTTCGTTAAGAGGTTCTGTTTACCCAGAGAGAACAAAATGGTTGGAAAGTTGTAATGGGGCAGTTATAATTAGCCCTAATACTTCTTGGGTGTCTTCAGAGTGACTCCGTAGATAATTTTTTTTTTTGTAAAAAGAACAAACCTTTCTTTTTTCAGAACCTTCCACCAGCTTTTCTGGAATGATATTTTCTCCACAGCAAGGCCTTTATTCAGTAACATAAAAATGAAATGAGATAACATGATAAAAAATGTTCAGTTTTTCAGCAACATTAAATATATTTTCTAATAAAAGGCCAACATTTCCAAAAGAATACAAAACTCATCTTAAAAATGGGCATAATGTTCACAAAACCTTATAACATCAGTCATGGTATTAAATAAGCACAAAACCAACATAAATTAAGACCATGGCCATTCTGAAAAAATATATTATTAACAAAAAAAAAAAGAACACCGAGATCAATATTTTCCTGACGTAGATTCTTCTTGTAAAATTGAAGAATTTTCTTTAAGGCTTAGAGGTGTTGTGCTTATAGGTTAGGATATAACTTAACCACGTCATAGGCGTAATTCCATGATCCGTCCTGGGTATTGGGGATTCGTAGGGGAAGAGTACAATATCTTGCAACAAAGAAAAAAATCAACCTCAAGTGAACAATAATTCATGGTTTATCACTTGTTGAATACTTCGCAAGATAGGTCTTACAGATAATAATGACAGCAGCGCAGCATTTATCGCTTTACCTTCTCGTGATATCATCCCAGCGTCTCATACCAAAAAGTAAAAGGACATGAAGGAGGCTGGGTCTAATTTTTTGATAAAATCTTGATATAAATAACACCGGGTATTCAAAAAAAGCGTGGGCAACGTCATTATTATATTTTCCACAGTCCTTGCAAATACTTTTGTATTCATGACTCAGAGAAAGATTCTTATTTTTTGGATGGTCGTATTTAAATTCCTACCATTATATATATTACTAATCTTTTTTCACCGATGTCTTGACACATAAAAATTATTTTTATACTTTTAAACAATGATTACAAAGGATATTTTATAGTATATTAGAACCTAATCTCACCCACAATTGGCGATTTAAACTTTTAAACTCCTTCAAAAACATTGTAGATAATATTAAATTTTGAGCTTGGCTTCAGATTACAAGAAAGTGTGATAAAATCGATGGAAAATTTACTGGTCATCTTCAGGTTTCTAGAAGGTGTGCTCAATTCGTTCGAACTTGTAAAGACTGTGGTAGAGTGTACAACGATACATTAGTACTTCAGTCTAAGGCTGGAGTCCTGTATAAAGGCCAAAGGAGGCGTTTTTGAAAAGTAACTGGAATAAAATAGTCAAATATATACATATACCAAGTTACGTAGGACTTGAGGTACACGTTGTAGATTTGTTAAAGTCGAAATATATAATTTATCGTGACATTTCCGCGCACATAGTATATGATATATATATATATATATATATATATATATATATATATATATTTATATATACCGGGTGACGATTATGTCTTGGGAAAGTAAATATGCGTGTGTTTATTGGGTCCAATTCTAGATTTTTTCCTCTCTCTCTATCACCTGTATATTGTAAAAAGATCCTTTTTAATACATATTTCAATTACTTGTTTTTGTGTACTCCTTTGGTCATCCTCAAGATGTAGAAACGTGAAGCCATCGTAAAGCTCTACCAAAGGGGCATAGCTGTAGGGCAACTGTGGAAGCCTTGAAGTCCATGAAAGTGTCGAAATCAAATGTCTCTTACACGATACAGCGTTTTAAGGAGACAAACAGCTTCGCTGACAGGCCTAAATCAGGACGTCCAAGGTCTGTGCGGACCAAAAAGCTGGTAGAAGCACACGAATCAAGATTCATCGAAACAATAAGCGATCCATTAGGAAAATGGCACTCGAGGTAGGAGTTAACCGTGAAGTGATGAGGAAAATAGTCAGGGAGGAACTTGGAGTCGAGCCCTATCACCTTCAGAAACGACAGCTCCTCAGTGACGCGCCTGTGGACAAGAAGCTAGAAAGATCCAAGGTACTTAGAAACTGGCTCAAATCTCGTACGCGAATTTCCGTTATCTGTACGGACGAAAAGGTTTTCACACTTCAAGCTGATTTCAACAGCCAGAACGACCGCATTCTGGCAAAAGACATCCGGCAAGTGCCTATGAAGGACAAGACCGTCTTCAAGCGCCAAAAGCCAGCTTCCGTCATGGTGAGGGCTGGCGTCACCACTTGTGGATGGAAAACTCCGCTTATCTTCATTCCAGAGGGGTAAAGATTAATCAAAAGGTTTACCTCGATATGATGAGCATGCAAGTGCTTCCTTGGATCAAAAAGCAGGAATGGGAGGATTCATATTGCTTCCAGCAAGATGGCGCACCATCTCATACAGCAAAATTAGTTCAGGACTGGTGTCATCGTTCATTTCAGCACTTTTGGTCAAACGACATGTGATCGCCTTCATCACCAGACTTAATCCTATGGAGTTTTCAATTTAGTCAATTCTGGAGAGGAAGGCTTGCACGAAGAGCCATAAGAATTTTGGGGCGCTGAAGGCCTCATTGGAGGTGGCATGGGTAGAAATTTATCCGAATGTATCCGTACAGCCTGTCAGTCATTTAAGAAGAGGCTCAACGTTGTGGTGGTAGCCAAAGGTGGATGTTTAGTTAAAAGGTTTATTACTGTATACCGTATACATACATATATACATATAATATTACAAAGACATAATATAATTGTACAATAAATGCATAAGATAAAGAGCGCGACCACACAAAGGGGTATATGCGCTACAACAGTAATGTGGAGTTCCTTCTTAAATATTCAAGCAACTGATATATAAATATAAAATATATAGATAAAATGAACTTATAACCTGATGAATTATTATAACTTTTGTTTTCTTCTTTAGATCATCAGCAACCCTGTTGAAAAACATATCTATTGTAGATTGTTTCCTTGGCTTGGATTTTTTCTTATGGTGTTTAGTTTTTAAATAATCTTCTACATCGTCTGTAAATTGATTTGAAGGATATTCCCGGAGCCAAATGGCACTTGAGTAGCTCCTTGGAAAATTTCCTGTTGTTTGCCCAATTCATCTGTGGCGCAGTCCTCAGTAGTATCTCCACTAAACTTGGTCACTTGCTGGGTCTTCGGTTGAATGACGTTGACAATCTCGACGTTTTAGTTGAGGGTTTTTTGTAGTTTATTTTACCCACTGTTTCCTCGTGGTTCGGGTCTTTTACAGACATGTCTTCCTCATGTTCTTCTTCCGCTTTCTGGATAGTCGGTGCTTTCCGAGGGTCTTGAAAGCGAATTTTACCAGCGGAAGCAATACTTATTGTAAAGTTATTGATTTTAGGCTTTCAAATGCCTCTTTGTTAACTTAATATAAAGCACTTTTCCGAGCTGTGTGATGTCAGATTTGATGACATCAAAGCCAAAGGTGGAATATTGAATAAATATATAATACAAATATGTTTTTGAATATGCCCAATATCTTTTGCTAAAATAATTTTGTAGCTAAGCATGCTATTGATTAGTTGTAATTAATTTAAAGTGTCTCACATAGTTGTCACTCGTATATATATATATATATATATATATATATATATATATGTATCAGGAAACGACTGGGTACCCGGCCCGGGTCCCGGCTGTTTTTTGAGCGTCCCGGCCGGAGTCCCGGTATTTTTAGACACCGGGCCGGGACTTAATTTTTTTTTCTTTCGTTTGTCATTCATAAAGTGACGTTTTTTAGAAAGGAATTTTCAAATATTCCTTTCTAAAAAAACGTCATCACTTTTTCTGAGAATTTTTTTTTGAAATTATTTTCTCATAAAACGCCCTAACTTTTTTTGGACAGTCTTTTCTAAAAAAAAATTCGTCACCTATTTTTTGGGAAATTCTTTCTTTCAAAATGGTACGGTAGTTAGTTGAGTCACAAAAGGAACTTTTGCTGCACAGATTCAAACTACAGATGTAACTATAAGAATTGATGTAAGTGAAATAAGTTAAACATTCTGAGTTTGATAAAAAGTTTGAACCCAAATTGAAAATAAATTTAATTTGATAAATTTGTTTATTTAACCATAAACATCCCTTTGTTCCTCACAAAAAGTCGTGCCCTTTGCTTGTGTGGGTGGTTTCAAGTACTGTGAAAAAGTGTATTAAAACTCTTAAAAATAAAGGAGCAAAGCCTAAGTATGACGTTGAAAAAGCCCTTTCCGATTCTTAAATTTTCTTTCAGAGTATAACTAATGAGTTTGTAAATAAATACAGGGTCATGCACATTGCAGAAGCTGAGATGGAGAAAAAAGGGAGAAGGATACAAATAGGAATCTTAGGTATAAATATCTTCCAAATAACAAGAGTAAGGATGCATGCATCAAATCAAAAGCATAGTTGACATGAACAGAGTTCTTAAGAACCCTACTGACCTTTATAAATGTTTTTTGAGATTGTTGGTGGTAATAGGTAAATTTTCCCAAGAAGAGAGTTAAAGTTCCACAGAAATTTTTCTGTTCAAAATATTGAAGAGCATATAAGAAGTAAATTCAAGGACAAGAAAGCATCTGATCCAGACGGAATTTGTGGTCGTTTTTTCTCTCTTGTTTTAAAATAAATTGCTTTAGCTATATTTCTTTATCTTTTGGCTAACATATGGAAATCGCGGGTAATATGCTAAGGGGTGTATAGCTTTGATTCCCAAAAAAAGCAATGGAACTGATTTTAACCATTGAAGACCGATAACTATTTTAAATAATGCTTACAGAAATTTTACTTGGTATTTTTAGTTAAACAAATCGAAACAAAAAAATCCCATGCCTTGTACCGACGAGGAAACTATGCCCACATCGGATGTAAATGGTGAAGAAGCTCCAAGCGCAAAGCTCAATGAAAAATTACAAAAACCTCCTCGTCCGATACTGGACAATAATGTAATTTTAAGGGACAGGACTCGCTCCCAGTCTTCCAAAAGAAAGGAAATGGATGAATCTCCTACAAAATCCAAAAACCCATCTAAAATTCCTAAAGAGTAGAGGGTATTTTTTGTTTCGTTTTAAATAGCTTATTTGTTTTTTTTTTCTTTCAAAACTCACAAAAACTTATAACCCTTAATCCAGACAATCATGAATGAATATTTGAAAAGGTCTTCCCAAACAAGAATAACCGACCATTTTAAAGATAGCACATCCTGGGAGATAAAGTCTAATATGGGACTCAAGAAGATCATATCCTTAACACTAGAGGGGGACTAGATCGAAGGCGAAGACATGCCCTTCTAAATTATATTTTCAAATCCAATCCAGACATAGTTGTTTTCAGGATATTAGGAAAGAAGTGTCATCGACATGTTCCAGAGACTGAGTCTTTTGTAAACCGGGGCGGTATCACGCTTTTTTCACGGGAAAAGAATCCAAAAGAGGAGTTATAACATTATAAACAAAAAAATCGTCTTAGCCAAGTGCGTGGAGGAATTCTCACAAAAGAGTGATTGGCATAAAATTTATATTTCTTCCAATAATGTGAGCTTATGTATCATAAACGCTTACGGTCCCAATGAAAAATCCTCATCATTCTTCAAAGCCATCATCGACTCCAAACCTTACAGTTCCCTTCCTTTGATCCTGATCGGTGATTTAAACGTTGATTTAGACAAAAACAAATCAAACTATCCCAATTGGGAGATTTTAAACGCATTAATCATTCGATGGAATCTGATCGATACTACCAAGAGGATATGTTCGAATCAAATGGTTTCATGGAAAAAAGGGACTCTTTCTTCTCGAATAGACTTAGCTCTGATATCAACCCCAATTCTCCCTCTAGTTAAAAAGACGCTTTATAGGCCAGAACCTTTTTCAGACCATCGCATTTTGGAAATAGAATTAAATTTCTCAGCAAAATCAAGACTTTTTAAGGTTCCTAAATGGGTATGGAAAGAGAGTAAATTTAAAGAAAAATTAAAAAGAAATCTGACCCAAAGCTTTGCCACTTCCATATCTTCGGATCAGGCAGCCTTAGTCTTTACTCGTGTTGTGCGTATTACAACCTAAAAATATATTTCTTTGAGCAGAAAACTAGCTGAGAAAATTGAATCAAAAATTGATAATTTGGTCAATAATAGTTCACTTTTTGTTCAAACTTTTTCGTCGGAAATATATAATTTTTATAGAATGTCTGAGGTGGCAGAAGCAGAAATGACAGAAAAAGTTTGCTCAGAGAACCAGTCACATAAACCATTGAAGAATTTACAGAGAGGGAATAAATACTCTGCTTCGTGTATCAATCTAATTGTGCATGGGAGTAAGAAGATAACCAAACCCAACGACATCCTCACTTACTTTCATGACTGTTTTCGAGAGGTAGTCAAAGCAGAGAGAATTAACTTTCCAAAGAAGAAGAACTCCACACAATGTAGGATCTTCACGCGGGAAAATATTCTTGATTACATAAACAAAAAAATTGAATGTCAAGAAGGCCTCTGGTATCGATGGTATTGGAGGGAAATTATATACTATTCTTCCAAATGAAGTAGCTCCTTTTCACTCAAACTGGGAGAGTCAATGGAATTAAAAGGCAAGCTCCCAAAAAGTATAACAAAGGGAAGAATAGTTCTTGTTCCCAAGAAGGGGAACGGAACCAATTTCAACCACTGGAGGCCTATCACGGTCCTGAACTACTCATATAGAATTCTCTCGGCATTTTAGCACAAAATATGGAACCTGAGATGAATAAAAGGATAGGCTTACATCAGAAGGGTTTTCTGAAGCATAGGAACATATGTGATGTGTCACGCAATATACAAGCAGCGGTGGAGTCTGTAAGAAAAAGAAATAGATTTGGAGCTGTCATAGGAATTGACTTCAAAAAGGCTTTTGTATTACTAAACGTCGACTTACATAACGTCGACTTACATAACGTCGATTTACAAAACGTCGACCTTACAAAACGTCGAACTTATACAACGTCAACCTTACAAAATGTCGAACTTACAAAACGTCGAACATTCCTCAGTTCAGGGTCCCCCAGATAATCCCGAATAACTGTCTGATTTATGTTTCTTTTTTTATATATTCTACAAAATAATATTTCAAACCCCATTATCACTTTTTTGTTTGCCTTCAAGAGTCACTTGTATTAAAGGAACAGACCTCATCGATGACAATTATCATATTTATCCCACCTGTTTCAGAAATATACACTCTAATTGTCTTCCTGGTTTCGTGTTTTCCAGGTAAAATATCGAAATTCTATGGATATTCATCGGAGCTACACATCATCCAAATCTTATAGCCGAATCTTACTGACTTGTTCCTCATATAATGATTTGCACCTAGTAATCCACTATATGGGATCATGGATTACGTAAAAACCCACCACACTGGAAACAATTTTCTTAAGCATGTCGTATAAGGGTAAGATTTCAAAACTCTAGATTTATGTAATTGGGAGTTGACATACAATTGGAATGGAGTCTTGATGTAGATATTCGTCGTCATTTTCTTCGTTACTAGGTATATCCCGCTCACTATTCGCTGGAAATAGAACCCCAATCTCGATTTCCTTACTTTTGATGTCTTCGATCTCCTCTATAGCACAACTGAAGAAGTCATGGGGATTATTTTAATAGATTCTCTAAATCATTTGAGTCATAAAAGTAATTGAAATAAATTATAAATATTAACATACCTACTATTCACCTCTGTCATCCATTATAAAAATAATTATAACACACATTGGTCTTTTAGGTATATGTACTTATATTTACTAACGAACGTCAACCGAAATGAAAGGAAAAAAAGAATTATACGCAAAAACGTAGAACATGAAAATTAGTACCAATAGGCGCCAACGTTCCCTTTTTGGGAACATCCTTTTAAAGGTCGATTTTAGCCTACTAGAATATTAATATTATCTACGAAAATAGTTCTATGTAATTTTTTTGTATATTTGCTTATCAAAAAAGTTATGAAATAGTAATAATACTAGTTTCTACTCTTATTTTCTTATTATCTAAAGATAAGTCAAAAACTTGATAAACTCGTTTTTTTTTCAAAGCCCTCAAATAAGTATTAAAATCAGTTTTTCGTTTATTTACAAATAATATATTTTGTTTTCTAAGCGTTATTAATAATATAAATTCATTTAATTTTGTTTTTATTGAATATGACGCGATGTAGAACACTTGAAAAGCATGTTTCAAAAGGGGAACGTTGGCGTGTAAAGGGTTAATAAGCGTACACTCTTGATTTCAATCTTTAATTCACCTAAGGGACTTTAAAAGTTTAGGTTCTAACCCTAAGACCTTCCCCATTAACCCTAAACTAACCCACATTAGCCCGACAGTTAGTACAGAACCGAGGAATGTTCGACGTTCTTTTAGAACCTAAACTTTTCAAAGGCCCTTAGGTGAATTAAGATTGAAATCACTTTTTGTTCTATGTGCTCTACAAATTCCAGAAGCAAGATATCCACGTTTCTGCAGTTCCTTCATAAGAATAGTTCTGGTGAAGTAGTTATCGAGGTAATTTCTGCGTCCTTTTTTGAATTTTTTGTCTTTGATACTAAATTTAAAACTGTACTTCTTCCTATGCATAGTTTTGGCACACAATTATTTTAATTTCATTATTTTTATCGAAATAGGGATTCAAAAGAGTGTAAATATCCCAGAACCGAGGAATGTTCGACGTTTTGTAAGTTCAACGTTTTGTAAGTCAGCGTATTGTAATATGTACAACCCCACTTCCCATTGAAAAAGTTGATGTTTTCTTTATATATATATATTTCATCCCAATCTCTTTTAATTTTTTGAAGTGGTTCATAACTACTTGAATATGCTTAATTAATTGTATAAACGTGTTGGCCTTTCTCATTAATGACCATTTGATATTGTGCATTTGTAGTCTTTGCCTAAATAGAGGAGGATATGAAGCTAAATCTTTTGTAGAGGTGTATATCCATACTTCTACGATACATAGCCTTCTAGTCTAAAAGTTTTGACTTAATCGTGAAAATCGAGGGTATTGGAAAGTATAATACAACTAGAGGCATATATACACTCAGAGAGTGTGTACCTCCGCCGATCCCCACAACATTCTCATTCAAACATTCTCCCTTTCACACGCCCGATTTTCTATCTCTAATCATTATTTCCTCTCTGTTAGCTCTTTTTGCATATTAAAAAAGCACTCAGAGACGGGAAGAGGAAGAAGTTTAAGCTACGTCACTGGGTTAACATAGTCCTGAGCTGATATATGAACAATAATACGTCAATGAATATTTTTTTAGCGTTTGTTCTTGCCTACTCCCTGAATAGAGACCCCATTTCATTTAGTATTTTGCTCATTTTGCATATTAAAAAAGCACTTAGAGATGCCAAAATTTAATCACTTGTTCCTTTTGGCATTTTCAACAACTCCACAAAGTTTCATTCGAATCTGTTCCGTACTTTTTTAGTTATCCTTCTGACAAACAACCAACAAACGCCAGTGAAAACAATACCTCCTTCGGCGGAGGTAAAAAGCGCTCTTCCTCTGAAAAGATTCACAAAAAGATCTAAAGAAGAAGTTTTGTACAAAGGAACAAACTCTCAATGCCAAAATGTTTTATTAGTATTTCATTTTTTTAACGAACATCAAACTTTTATATGTTGTTGTGGAGATATAAACTTTATCAGCAGGGGATTTTCGAGGAGAATATTTAATTCGAGTCATTGACTTTTCCCCTAAATATGGAATTAAACAAATCAATCATTCCATCGGGAAATTGTAATA
Organism: Caligus rogercresseyi; assembly: GCA_013387185.1. Taxonomy (NCBI): domain Eukaryota; kingdom Metazoa; phylum Arthropoda; class Copepoda; order Siphonostomatoida; family Caligidae; genus Caligus; species Caligus rogercresseyi. The sequence continues at coordinate 24,015,002 of CP045895.1, forward strand.
TTCGCTATTGTTATTATTATTACTATTATTCGACTGTGTAAGTTTAAAAATAATGCATAAATATATGATGTTTAAATCGAGATTGGAAGTCAATTGCGACCAAAAATTGGTGTATCTATGATATGAACAAATATTAAATATCTTAACGTAGATAAATAACATAATTTGAAAAAGAAATGGTTTGAAAAACGTTCATTAGATATATATTATATCACTTTTTTTTATTCAACAGTTCATGCTAAAATTTATAAACAAAACAATATATAAAACTGATGCTAATAAGTAAAAAATACAATATATAAACATTTTAGTTCATAATTATAGCAACATACATGAACATACAACTTAATTTCTCCAAAAGTAAAACTTAAACTATTAAAAACATAAATACATAAAGTACCCCCGTCATAACAAAGAGGTTGCGTTCATGGTCCCATATAGGATTTCATTTTATATTCAGAGAAGAGAGAGAAAAGTTACATTATTATAATATAACTTTTCTCTTTCTTCTCTAAATATAAAAGAGATAAAATTATCTTTGTTATAATTATTAAATAATTATTACATGTAGTATGATTAGAAATCCATCTGAAAAAAATGACGTCATAACACATATGTTGATGATGTCATTAAATGGCTATATGGGACCCTACTTAGTACCAGCTTAGTACTTACTCGGCGTACAAGTTTTGTCTCTCTCTGGCACTCTCTTATTCTCTCTGTGTATACGTTTGTGTTCGTGTGTGTTCATTGTCTGACGGTCACTCTGAGTCAGTATACTTTACTTTTTCGTTTTTTTACGAATCACGAGTCATGGATAAGTTTGTGACCCGAACCTGACCTCTGAGTGGAGAGAGAAGCTACAGATTAGTAAATTGATTAATTTAATTGAGCTATTCATTTATTTAAGCACAATTTTTAAATTTTATAAAATTAATCTTATTCTTAATTCAACTGAATAATGCGTGAGCAGTGTGACAAGTAACATAAAAAGTTAATGTTAATTTGTCAATTAATAATTTGTTATTGAAAAGGAGCAGCATGGACCTGGAAGTGGACGACCCCATCTCCCAGGATGTCTTCAGCAGCCCTGTGGCCACTGGCAGTGTGGAGGAGGTGGGCGCCAGCCAGGCAGACACTGTGGTCTTGAGCCAGAGCCAGGACACCCAGGGATCTCAGGATGCGCGCATAATGGAAGTGCAGAGGGAATTCGCTCATTTGAAAAAGTAAGTCCCAAAAAGTGGCAAAACCTCTCAAATTTAACATTCTAGTAGACGGCGTCTAGCCATCTATGCATAATAAAATATTTATAAAAAAATATCGATCCCACCACCATCAGGAGGCAGAAGGCCGTCCTTGGGTCCAGGGAGGTCACGGTAAGCCAAAATGGGAAGTTCCTTGCCCGTGCCATCTGCCAGATGCACATGGATTTGGCATCCAGAACAAGGTAAATAAAACAGAACAAAAAAAAAAACCTTGAGTGAAGAAAGAACAAAAATAAATAAATAAATAATACAAGTAGCAGTATATTATTTATATTTTTTATTATTTATATTACTAATTTACTATTAGTATATATGTTATATTATATTATTATATTAATATTAATGTTAGTAATTTTTTTATTATTATTTAATATTTATATTTTTAGAAATGTTTCTACTTTAGGTGCAGACAACGACCACGGATAACGGCGCTAACTATGTGGCTGCGTTTGAACACTACGGAGTGGAAGCTCAGAGACAGCTTCTTGATGCGCAGGTAACATTTAAAAAAATAATATTGGTTAACTTTATGTTCTTTTAACAAATGTCTTTAAAACTGAAATATAAAGTATAAAAAAGGAAAAAAACTAAAAAAGTTCTTCATGCCCAGGTTGACGCTGCTGACTCCATGGTAGAACTGGACCAGGAGCCTGAGGAGGTACCACTCCCAGATGAGGACGGTGAACTAGTGGACCCTGCGGCTGTCTCAGTGGCGGATGCCCTGGACAATGTGAACCAGGACCACAACATGATGGAGTGGTTCTTCAACCAGGATCTTGAGCTCCCAAAGCACAGGCGTTGCGGGTAATTATTTTTAAAAATAAATTATCAGTTTATCTATTTAATTAAAAGTTTATCTGCATTTTACAGTACCGAATTCAATTAACTACCAATGAATAGTTTTTGAGATTAACTTATTAAATTACCAAGTTATTAATTTAATTTATTAACATTAAGTTATTAACTCCTTACTTCTTTTTCTTCAGTGCCCACACCATCAACTTATTGGCAACCAGGGACACGGCAAAGGGTGCCAACTGGACAACTCCCCAAGGCCGGCCTTTGTTAAGACACTGGCCAAGGCTACAGCTGTCTGGACATGCCAAAAACAGGTATAATGATTAATAATTACCGTTTACGTTATATGTTAATAACGTAATAAAGGTTAAAATTACATTATAAATGCTAGTAATTCAGATTTCAGAATTTTTAATTAAATTTTTTCTCAGGAAAACTGTGGCAGCATACCAGATGAGGGGCATTCTCAAGAAGAAGCTGAATACCCCAGGGGCCACCCGCTGGAACAACATGTTTGATGCCCTCAAGTGCCTGCTGGAACAGCTGGAGGACACACAGAAGTTCATGGAGTTTAACGAGCTTCTACAGCGCATCCCGGTAAGAAATTAATTTAAACTTAACTTAAACAAAATATGTATAATTTTTAATTTTATTCAATGAAAATAAACGACAAATAATTAAATTATTCTTTTTCAGAAAGTGTCTGTGTTTGTGGAGGAGGACGTGACCATAATGAAGGAGTACGTCACAGCCATGGAGCCAGTGGCCACATGCCTGGACAATCTCCAGGCCGAGGAGAAGGCGTACATGGGCATGTTCCTCCCCAGCCTGTTCATCATGAAGCTCAAGCTTGAGAAGCTTCAGTCAGATGGGAACCTTAGGTAATTTAATCATTTGAATGTATAAACAATAAAGGCAAAAATCAGAATGCTGAAGATTTTTATTTTAAATTTCATATTTTTAAACAATTATGGTTGAAAAATTGCCGTTAAATGTTAATTTATAGCCGTTCAGTGTTTAATGAAGTAAATTAAAGAATCTTTATAAAATTTAATTATTAAATAAATAATTATTATTTTCAGTCACGCCAAACCCTTAGTGGACGCTCTGCTGGACCACAATGGCAGGCAGGGGTTCAAGGCCAGGTTTGGTCATCTCTTTGAGGATGATGATCTCTTGATGGCCACGGCCCTGCACCCCCACTACAAGCTGGTGGCGGTCAAGAACATGACCAAGTCCAGGGCCCAGACTGACACCATCCAGCGGCGCCTGGTGGAGGAGCTAGCGGCCAAGTCTGGAGTGGAGGAGAGCCAGCTGGAGGAGAGGGAAGCATCTGTGGAGGGAATGGGACAATTCAGCGCCGCCGACTCAGCGCCGCCGATTCAGCGCCGGCCGATTCAGCACGCCCGATTCAGCACCGCCGATTCGCACCGATGATCAGCACCGCCGATTCAGCACCGCCCGATTCAGCACCGCCCGATTCAGCACCGCCCGATTCAGCGACGGCCGATTCAGCGCCAGTCAATTCAGCGACGGCCGATTCAGCGCCGACCTCAATGACTTTGAGTTAAAAAAATTCAGACCTTTTTCAAAGAAAATTATGTTTTCTGTAGCAGTACAATTGGTCAAACCTAGCACAAGATAATTCTCTTGCAGAAGTATTCAACAACAATGGGGTATTGGGGTTTCAAACCCACCTACATAGGTAAAAATACGAGTAAAGAAAACCCTCAATTCTTGGGTCCTCGGGTCCCCCAGCCACAACAATGGGGTATTGGGGTTTCAAACCCACCTACATAGGTAAAAATACGAGTAAAGAAACCCTCAATCTTGGGTCCTCGGGTCCCACAGCCACAACAATGCTGTATTGGAGTTTCAAACCCATCGCAAAATGTAAAAATACGAGTAAGGAACCCCTCAAATGCCCTTTTGCGCACCTTAAATTATCGGGACCGCCAGCCGCAACAGTGTAGTATTGGGTTTTAATCCCACTGTCATTAGTAAAAATACAAGTAAGGAACCCCTCAAATGCCATTTTGTGCACTTTGGGTCCTCGGGTCCCGCCGGCCACAACAATTGTGTATGGGGTTCAAACCCATCGCAAATTGTAAAAATACGAGTAAGGAACCCCTCAAATGCCCTTTTGCGCACCTAAGTTCGGGTCCCGCCAGCCGCAACAGTGTGGTATTGGGGTTTTAGTCCCACCGCCATTAGTAAAACTACAAGTTAGAAACCCTCAAATGCCATTTTGGCACCTTGGGCCTTTGGGTTCCGCCAGCCGCAAAAATGGGGTATTGGGGCTTCAAACCCATCGCCAATTATGGTCGCTCACCTCTAATAAATACTTTTTTTGTGAAAAAGGTTGCGTGCTTTTTTACATAATATTATATAAATATAATTTGAGGGGTTCCTTACACGTATTTTTACAATTGGCGGAGGGTTTGAACCCCAATACCCCATTAATGCGGCTGGCGGTACCGAGGAACCCAAGGTACATAAAATGGCATTTGAGGGGTCCTAACCGGTATTTTTATAATTGGCGAAGGGTTTGAAACCCCAATACCACATTGTTGCGGCTGGCGGGACCCGAGAACTTAAGGTGCGCAAAATGGCACTTGAGGGGTTCCTTACTCGTATTTTACAATTTGCAATGGGTTTTAAACCCCAATACACAATTTTTGTGGGCGGCGGGACCGAGGACTCAAGGTGCTCAAAATAGATTTTGAGGGGTTCCTTACTCGTACTTTTTACAGTTTGCGATGGGTTTGAAACCCCAATACCCCATTGTTGTGGCTGGCGGAACCCGCGGTCCCAAGGTGCATAAAATGGCATTTGAGGGGTTCCTTACTCGTATTTTTACAATTGGCGAAGGGTTTTAAACCCCAATACCCCATTGTTGCGGCTGGTGGAACCGAAGGCCCAAGGTGCACAAAAATGGCATTTGAGGGGTTCCTTACTCGTATTTTTACAAGTTGCAATGGCTTTGAAACCCCAATACCCCCATTGTTGCGGCTGGCGGAACTCGAAGGCCCAAGGTGCACAAAATGGCATTTGAGGGTTTCTTTACTCGTATTTTTACCAATGTAGGTGGGTTTGAAACCCCAATACCCCGTTGTTGTGAATACTTCTGCAAGACAATTATCTTGTGCCAGGTTTGAACAATTGTACTGCTACAGAAAACATAATTTTCTTTGAAAAAAGGTCTGATTTTTTAAAAATCAAAGTCATTGAGGCTGGCGCTGAATCGGCCGGCGCTGAATTGGCTGGCGCTGAATTGGTCGGCGCTGAATTGGCCGGTGCTGAATCGGCGGCACTGAGTCGGCGGCGCTGAATTGTACTGTACCCTCTGTGGAAGATGATACGTTCCTGTAGGTATGTTCACCCAAATTTTTACAGCAGTCTACTTAATTTCAATTTTAAATTATAATAATAAATTACCGTTAAATGTTATTTCGTAACTTAGACTAATTACAATTGTTAAATGTTAATTTCGTAACTCAGACTAATTACAATTAAAATGAATTATTGATAACAATATTATAATATTTATTGAACGTTTCAGGCCTTGAGGCAGCATGACATGGATGAGATGGAGGCCAACCAGGAGGATGCTAGTGATAAGATCCTGAATGACATCCAGGCCTGGAACAGGAGGCCCATCAAGGCCTCCATGGAGGTGACAAGGGACATGTTCCCCCAGAACCACAGGGAGGCCTGGATGGAGCTTTTCATCAAGTACAACACGCCGCTCCCCAGCTCTGCTGCGGTGGAGCGGCTGTTCAGTATGGCCTCTGACGTGCTGAGGGCCAAGAGGTCGTGCCTCACGGCCGAAAACTTTGAGAACTTGATTTTCATGAAGGGGAACATGGACATCATACAGCAGCACATCATGTCCCTCAAAATCCAGGAGGAGGAGGAGAAGTAGTGATTTTTGTGACTGTTTCTTTTCTTTTTTAAAGATTGTTTGTCAAAAGGTAATATTTATAATTTCATTAAACGGTTTATTACCTAATTATAAGCCATTCTTGTTTTATTTATTTATATTTAGTAGTTATTACTTATTTGAAGATATTACTTAGATAAATAGCCTAAAATAGGTGTTTCTTATAATTAATATTTGTAAATATTAATAATTAGTTATAATCAGTTTTAATAACTAAATAATATTATATTATTGAACAATTATTTACAAGAAACACCTATTTTTGGCTATTTATAAGCTTGGAGCGGACTTTATACTAAAATTGGAATCGGACCTAAAAATTAGTGCGCGGACCTATTCCGCCAACCTGAGCGGAAGAGCGGAATGAAGTGAGCGGAACAGCAGTACTCAAAAAATGAGCAAATGAGCGGGAGCGGATCAGTTGCCCAAAGTGAGCGGATGAGTGGTGAGCGGAACAGCAAAAAAGTGAGCGGTGCCCACCACTGGTAAAAATAATGCTTAGAAAACATTATATTATATTATATATATATATATATATGTATATAAGTATAGGTATATATATATCTTCAGACTTCTTTGTATCCAGACGTATCATAATTTGTATGTTTCATTTTTTGCTTATTTGGTTAAATAGGATTTATGTATCTTAATAAATGAATAAGTATTCATCGAATCTTGAATATTTTTAATGTAGTTGATCGTTATTGACGGAATCAAAGCTATTTCCTCAACATTCAGAGTTGAGCAAACTTTCACTCAGCGAATGATGCATGTTATATATGCTGTTCTTCATGATTTTATCTAAAGCTAAACTTATAAGACAACTATGTAATTTCGATTGTGAATGTTTAGTTTTAAGTAAAAATGAATTATATTTCTCCATAACATTCTCTCCACCGCAGAGAATAAATATCTAGAACAAATTGTCATTTTTGTATTCATAAAGACACATATAAAAGATACTTCTGAAGTGTTTACATCAAGCATTCCGAATTATAATATTAAGTTATATTCTTATTGTACTATATCTAACAATTAATGGCAGCGGTAGGATGCCCAATACTAGACCTTGATGTATCAATTTTGTTCCAGGCTCTTGGGCTATATCGTCAAAAATCTATCGATTGTAGGATTTTTTCTATAACTATAATTTTCAATTAAAAATGGTATTAAATTCCTTCTATGTTAAGCAATAACTCTGTTTATTAATTCAGTTTTATATTTAATGTGTTTCATCCAAAACCTCGTTAAGTTCCAAAAAGAATTCTCTTACTTACTCTTTTTTTTGTTTATTTGCCAAAATAGACAGCAAGTAAATGAAAGAGAGCACAGCCCCTTCCTTCCACTCTTGTCGGGGATGGTTTGATAATAATGATCTCGACTCTCGGAATACTATTTGTTTTCTATGTCAAAAACCTTTGACGTCATAGCTATACGAATCCCTCATAAATAAAACATGGACCTCCAAATATACGGAATTTCATATTTTTGTTATTTGACAGGTACATATGTGTATCTACGAGTTTAAAAACAAGTTAAACTGAGCATTTGGAAAGGAAAGTAGTACTGCATTAATTAATTACCAAATTGGAACTCCCAGAGCCTTATAAGTATAATTATGTCGTAAGAACTGTCTGTGTAGTAGCTGATTAAAAAAAGTCAGGCTCAAAACATCCTAATTTATCGAGGAAGTTGTAAATAAACAGTCTTTTGAGATAATTTTTTGGAAGTATAAAAACAATATAACTATCTATTAAACACAACTATTCCTGCTTGTAGTGCTGTGGATTGTACAAATCGTTCAGGAGCCCGAGAATTTTCCGCTTTTTATTCCCCATGGAACAATCCTCCAATAAATACAAGTTTTTGTAGACACATGTTTTGTCATTGATTCAGATTTATTTATCCCAACAATAACATAGGAACAATAATCATTATTTCATTCATACATTGTTTTGAGCCGAAATACTTTTTTCGCTAGATGACGCTCCAATCTATTATCGTAACTCTCTTATAGTGCATAGAGATAAAATATATAGAGAACTTATTTATTTCATATGTATCTGTGTGGCCAATATAAACAAAGTAATTTGACCTACGTCATGGTAAGCTGATCATGGAGATAGAATCTATCTCTATGATCAGCTTACGATGACGTAGGTCAAATTACTTTGTTTATACTGGACACAAAAATACAGCTGAACGACGATGTTTCTCTGCTGTTGAAGGGAATCAGCTCTCTATATCTATATAAATAAAGTAGAAGTTGTCTGTCTGTTGTCTGTCTGTTACAAGTAGGCGGCCACATGCCTGGGCCAATTCAGCTCAAAATTTGCTCATGCACGTCGCTTATCATCTGGGGAAGGACATGAGAAAAAAATAAAAGGCCTTTAAGGCCACACTGGGCTAGAATGGCCTTTTTCATTTTTGACTAATTGACTAATAAAGCGATTTTTTTCATAAAATATGTTTTGAAGAACTTTTTTTCTAAGAACTTTCTCGCTGCATGTTGGTATGTATCTTTCAAATTGATGACTTGTCGAAAATAAAAAGGGAGAAAGAATAAATGAATCCAGGTAGACATTAACCCGAGCAAGGCAGAGTTTCACAGAGAGCGCTCAAAGTTAAACAAACAGGTTTCTTCTCTCTTTCCTATTGTCAGCAAACCAGATCATTGGGGAGGACATGAGCTGCTTGAAACCGCCTACAACTCTTGAAATCGGCAAATGCATGTGCCGACCTTGCCCGAGCAACGCTGGGCACATTGCTAGTATATTTATATATCTATGTTAAAGGGCTCTGGGAACTCCGTTATAAAGCCTGTTTGTTGAATTCCAGTGATAATAATAGCAAACAGTTGGTATACGGAAATAAGTAATCACTTTCTTCGTAGCTGTTGAAGTTACACTATATAAATTGCATCCTAAAGGATTTCTCCATGGCATATAAAATTCCTTTAATGAACCCCCTAAAATATGTCATTATTACTAACTATTTCGTCATTATTGAACAAAAACATTTTAAGAAAAGCATAAACAAATTATATAGTCCTCATTACATATTTCGTATTGTGTAAAGTGCAACAACTATGATGTCAGCAAGAAAAAACATATGACGTCAAACATATATACTTAAATTTTCTCCAAGCTATTACCTAAAGGTGTATGTGCATAATCTTGATTAAAAACAACCAGTGAAACCATATATTCTTCAAAGAAGTCGTTAAAGGATTTTAAAGATTTTTAAACCATGTTCGCTCATGTAATGGATCTGAGTATTATATATAAATATTGAGAAAGAAAAAAAAGACCTCATCAACTCTGTGGGTGTATGGTTGGTTTTTTTTTACTTCTTCTCCTTACTTCCTTAGTTCATCACGAGAACCTTAAAAAATAAAAGCTGAAAATTGTCAAATAACAGAGGGAGTAAAAAATCTAGGGAAAATATAAGATGATGATGATATGAACATGGTTGTACTTATATAGTAATAATATAAAAATGAATAAGATGAGAGAAGAAAAGAGAAAAAAGCTGATAATATGATGTGGGATTTGGTTTTATCCTTACACCACTAATAGAGAATGGAGTCACGTTCCAAGTTGATATCCTTTGTACATTTTTTGAAGAATAATTGAAGGTTTCTTCCTTGACGCTTGCTCAATGCCTTGAAAAATGAGGAAAACGACCTATATATTCGAAATTGTACAAAAATATAAAGAAAAAAGCTACAAAAATGATTACAATGCTCAAAAATATTTGATTACAAAAAAAAATTAAAGGAAAACAAGCATCATTTAATAGTATAAATCTTGTTTGTTTGCTTACCTCCTAGGTAAATCCCCCCCCCCCCCCGGAACTTAATCCGGTATCAGCCGGTGAAAGCTACTTTAGAGCTAAGATCTTTTTTATTGAATAATTTGAAGTTACAAAAACATCAAAACATTTTCAAGCATTGAGCTTCCATGGTGTCTTCTTAGCTTTAAATCTTATATATATACACATATATATATATATATATATATATATTAATATACATATATATATCATATATATATATATATATATATATATATATATATATATATATATATATATATATATATATATATATATATATATATATATATATATATCTATATATATATATTATATATATATATTTTTTTTTTTTTTTTTGTTAACCTGAAGATTGGTTAAATATAACCATGAAACACAGTGTTGTGAAAAATACTTTGTCAACGTGATTCTTTATATTTATTATATAGAGCTCCAGTTTTTATACTGAGGTGCACTTTTCTTCCTGAGTAGTGAACTGTTACCCTGTTCATCTATCTGATATATATATATATATGCAATTTTATATTACTTAGTTGAGTTGTTTGTTATTGACGCTTATATTATTTGAAATCACCAAAACAGGCCATGAAAGAGCGTATAATGTAGATGATTGCAAGTAATATTCTGCTTCAGTGATTCCACACGTCACAATTAGGTATATTCTGACCAATCGTATGTGTTCTTCTTACAGTGTATATATATACATATATAAATATATATATATATATTTATATATCAAGGATTTCATAAAAGAAAGTATGTAGCAACAACAACAAAAAAACTAGGATCGTTTAAACCCTATTTGAAGTTCCTTTGAACGTCCAATTCTTTATAGAGGATTATTGAAGTAAGGTGTTGCTCAGAGACGACATTCTTTGAGATTCACGTGATGAATACATATAACAAATAAATTTTATCGATTTTGTATATTTATTCCGCTTCTTAGGAGAGGAAGTTTTTATATAATAAGTTACTAACATGAATAGATTTGGAGATAAACAGAACAACTGTTGGAGTACTTTTATACATCATAGAAAGATGCTCTATATATTTTAAACTTTAATCTATTTATCTTGTGGAAGAGGAGAATAATTTAGATAGAGGTATGAATTTCAAATTTGTTCGTGGGCTTTCTATTTCCGTTTTTGAAAAACGATGTTTTGAACAATAATATATACGTCACTTATATTTGTGTTATCGACTTAATCTAGAAGCTAAAAAAATAGTTATAACTGAGCATTTAAGTTTATACTTAAACTCCAAAAAATTGTACCAATTAAAAAATGATTGCCTTTTAAATCAGTCAAACAAACTTTAAAGGGTTAAAAAAAGTTCTTAGTTATCATATAAATATTATATCATATATATATAACAGTTGCTAATGCTAATAACATAAAATACATAACATCCATTTAAAATTTTAGCTGCAAATTTGTCTTTAGTATTCATATTTTGCTTCCTTACTTCATTACTCAAAATATTTTTGCCCGAGTTATTTTATTCAATAAACTCCCATCTTAATTACTCAAAATCATACTTTAGTAACTGTATAATTGAGAGGAAGGAAAATGTGATCAAAGGAATATTTGATATTAGAATAATCACAAATTAAAAAAGGATGATTCTTACAAGGAAAAATATTGTTGTTAATGTAAATTTTATGGCCAAGGAAACTACGTGATTCCATTTGAAACTTTGTATATAAGCGTCATAACTTTAGAGTCTATAAGAACTAAAATAGAAATAGTGTCAATGTGTTTGAGAGGCAATTTATTGAGTCATTTTGAGGATATTAACATCCAATTTGTCAATTGATGAACTATTACTCATAAAGCAATCATGTAAGGTAACACTAGAGCCAATATATGAAACATACTTTTTCATGGTTTGAGTAAAAATAATACTATATTTTTATTCCTTTGATGAAAAATCTTCTAATATTATTTATTTATGATATATTCTACATCGCATTTTTTCAAATATCATCTGCATTACAAAAAATAAAATTAGGCCTTGCATTCCCCCTTTTGTTAATAACATAAGATCAGCCTTTATTGTATATATATATATATATATATTATATATTATATATAATATATATATATATATATATATATATATATATTATATATATCTATATATTGTTATTCAAGAAAAACGGTACGATCATGTTGTAAAATAAATTTCTTTTCACGTCAAAACTCCAATGATTCCTTACAATATTTAGCACCTTAGTTAATCAATGGCATATATTTTGACAAAATGACAAGCTTAAAAGAAAGCTTTGGTTCTCGCCTTGATTGGATCCTTACGAAGATTCAAAATAAGAAGAGTAGAAGTGGTGCAATCTGAACATCTGTTATGTGTTTTATATTCAATTTTATATACTCGCTCAAGATTTGAGGAAGCTTGAATTATTATATTGGAAATATTTCCTCAGTCTTACATGGATGGCATTTGGAATAATGCCGAAAAATCGTTTTCTGCAAACAATTATAGGAATAGAGGATTGCCCACGTAGGTTGCAGGAAATGAGGAAAGCTGACCGGCTAGCAAAAGCTGGATCAAATCTATTAAAGGACATTTATTTCAGATTCTTTTATGTCAGACCTGGCATGGAGAGGTCTTTATAGAGAATGGGCCATCAGATGGACACAGGATAGCTTCTGTAGACCAAGTAAACTATGGCAGACCATAATGCATCGAGACGATTGATAAATCTTAGTCGTGAATCTCTATGTATTAACAAATACAGAAATGGTATAACTGGTTATAACTTAGATATCATCAGTCATTGTCGAACAAAATTATTATTTGTGAGTGTCGTTTTTGTCAGCAGAGTGATGAGAAGTCTTATCACATTTGGCTGAATGTGATTTCTTTTGTCTTAAGAGAATGATGGCTCAAAAATGCTTGTACCAACATCCTCCAGAGCTAAAGCAGATCCCAAGAATTCTTTAAAAATGTAACATTGGTTACTGTTTGGCTTCCAGAGGTAGAATGAGATAGCAACATGGTTAAAGTGTTGTGTGTTCTAGGGAATGGGCTAAGATCGTTAATTCGATTCCGCCTTGAACTCAAGACTCGACTTCAATTCGTACTCTTGAATCCTACCCTCAAACAAACAAACAAAAAAGGAATAGAGGACAAAATTTAATTTGCAACATTTATGTAGTCACGTAGTGACCTACAATCTTTCCGCTTCCTTTCTAGCATTATGCTCAAAATCCATCCTCATGTGCCAGGGGACGGGGACAAGGCGACTTTTCTACTTTTTAACTTAAAGAGAGACTTTCCACAGCTGAAAATGGACTCTTTGAAGAGAAATGTTTGATGTTGATGGCATTTATGGCATAAGAAACTTATTTCAAAGATGGCTTCAATAAAATGAAGATTTTACTTCCTCAACGTCCTTGAATCTAACAATAAGTACATCCTTTGTTTTTCTGAGGCATGATAAACTCTGTAAAGGGATCCTCACCTACTCATAGAATACCTCAACGTCTATCTCAATAGATCATGTATACGTTACAATAGATAACAAGTATTTTTTTAAGTATGATAAAGTGAACCAGCTCTAAGACGTCACTTCAACTATCAAACCTGAGGACAACAGCATTCATGAAGGTATGACGGAATAATCCCTGATTGATTAAACACTTGCCTCATCAAAAAGGCATATGTTCGAGACAAGGTTCGCTTCATTAAATTATTATAACTTGAGTTGATTATTTAAAGTATAGAACTCCTTTTATAGTCCTCAAAACGGATTTTTAAACGGAACACCTAACACAAACTTCAAATAAAACTCTTTAGATAATTTAAATCCGTGGATCGACATTAAAAAAAAATCTCATAATTTTATATATATCGTCAGTCAACATATCAAGAAGTCTTTACATAAAAACTGAATCCTGTTCTGGAAGGATCTTGACATCATTCTCAACTGTTTCCTCGAACTATTACTGACGACAGAGTACCTATGCCTTTTTCGATACAGTGAAATAGAAAAATTAAACTCGGGGAAGTAGAGTCTCATACATAAATCCACCAAAAATCCTTATCTGATCTCAATTATCGGCTAGCTTCACTGAGTCAGCAGGGTTTTTGACAAGGGACGAGAAATTAAAAATGTAAATCTTAGGACTTCGCCCATAAAAGATTCCCGAACATAAATGGACTGGAGCGAACGTATATTTCTGTTCCCAAAAATAAGAGCTCCTCAATTTTACGGAGGAAATAATCTTTTTCATATCAAAATTCTATAACGACGGATAGGCGGGGGTCCTTATGGCCTTGGAGGCAGAGTTAGATTCAGTGGACCAAAGAAGTGATACCTTACCTTCTACCTATAAGACAGGATATTGAAATTAATGTTAGTCTCCAAAGAGCCAATTGAACTTTTGGGGACTAATAACCGTCGACTTCTCAAAAGCTTTCAATATTATCATCATTGTTACATTATTCTAGCAGAGAAAAAAACTAATACCTATTAAGTTATTCCACTCATTAGAGCTAGGTTATATAATGACACCTACACTATTCCATGGTGATCGTATAAGTATTAGAGAGAAGCTATCGCCAGGTGTTCCTCTGCTCCACTTCTTTTTGTGGCTGAACTGTCGGAACTAAGTCATACTATTAATAAAAATTGTGGGTTTGGATGTCGGCGAGGTGTCGACGAAGCTCACCTTGGACAGGACTGCAAATTATGTACATAGAATTATGAAATTCAAACAAATCAAAGATATACCGGTGTTACTTTATTTCAATTAAAAATTTGAAAGAAGGCTGGGGTTACATATCGACTATCAAAAAGCAACGGTGGTATGGCACATGGGAAATGAATCCTGACCCAGTGATGAATTATCTGACTTGTACATCACAAGATAGTTTGGATATTTAGGCACCTCTGTGGGAATTCCTACTGGGCTAAGCTTTTAAACTTTATGAGTTGCCACCATTCCCAGATGAAGGAAGTCAATATACGATAGAGATTTGATATTTAATGTATATATATAATGCTTCAGTCCTATTGAGCAGAAAGGCGATCAAAGAAGAAAATGATGACTGCGAAAAACTATTCCATAAAAACACTTATCTGCACTACGAAAATCTAAGGCTCTGCTGGAAGGGGAACTTTTGGCTCTTGCTAAATTATCTTCAAAATATATACAAAAGTTGTGATTAATTTATATAAGATCCCTAATAATCAGTGGATTTTTTAATATCTTCAAGTTGGGCAAACTCTTTATTGGCAGGGATTTCTTCAACGACATTTGAAGGGTTT
>CP045895.1:24030234-24154231 GCA_013387185.1 Caligus rogercresseyi
TTTATGTATAGTTACTGTGGCAGGCTATTTGTTTTTGTGCTTTACGAAAAATAAATTAGCAAGGATATAGGGCCTTTTGACGAGGCAGTGAGTGTCTACTTTGAAATATTCTAGTCAGTATTTCCGTGGGACATTCCAAATACCTCAGGTTCGAGGACGGCCTTGAAATCGACGTTTTTTCCGAGATCCAGGATGCTCCACTTAAAAGAAAATATCTACGTCATCTTAAGGAAAACAGCTCCAAAAGGTGTAAGAAGGTAGGCCTACTCCCTTCATAAACCCTTTGTGATGTCAACTCAAAACGCCCCGCCTGATAAGCCTCCATACTGGGAGCAACAGAAAAGAAAGAAGAAGACACAAATGTCTTGGAAGCGGGGAGGAAGCGCGGAAGAGAAGAAAAGAAATTGGTGGGGACGTAACTGATGAAGACGTTCGTAAGAAAAATCATTTATTAAAGATATAAAAGGCATGAAGCCTTCTTATTCAAACATCATTAAGACCAAGCGAATAAAAAAAAATAAAGTCGATCCGATTTGGAAAGATATCTTGGATTGGAGGGATGAAGAAAATAAACTATCAAGGGATTCTTACCCGCAATAAAGCATTATAAACAATTTTTGAAACCTTAACCCTTAATGAAGAAAGCATCCACAGGATTAACACCTGTAAAAGTGAAGTGGATTCATTGTAATAACCTTCAAAAACCCGTGAATGTTATTGATCATTTTAAGAACATGGTCACTACTTTCAAAATTGACGATAAAATTAATTGTAACGTCAGAGTGACTTGACAATATCAGAAGATAACAAGTTCCCCCTGAAGTTATAGTAAAAAATGGATCTGAGTCAACTTCAGCCACCTAAAAGAGATACTGGACAGAATTTGGGCAGTTACGCGGGGTATTTCCGGATGACATGCCGTTGATTTGAGCACGTAGTGAAGAAGAATTTGAATGTTCTAAAATTCTTAATCGAATTCGGTGTGGAAGAATTACGTTTCATATTAAGCTTAGAAAAACTACGGCGGCGCTGATTCCATCATGGGGAAAAAGGTGGAACTTCTCTCAAACATGAAAACAACTCAATGTTACAAATGTCTAAAATTTGGACATGTGAAGGCCAAATGCTTCGCTACGAAAAGACCAATTATGCAGATTTCGAGGCATATTTCGCGTAAGTAAGTCGGGCCTACCTGCACGTATAGGGATAGAAGAAAGGCTCGTAATGGAGGAAACCTCTCGTGGGGAGGAAGTGGAAGAAGAAGGTCAAGATATATCTCGACAGAGTATTAATTTAAGCCTAGCCATAAAACCTGTTGGGAAAAAGTGAAAGACCATGCAACACATGAATCAGGAGAGGAAGTCACACTTAAAGACGCAGAACGCGGCGTAAATAAAACACAAATTCAATGCCATTAATAGATATAGAGCACGCATAAATGGTCAGGAAATTGTCGCGGTGAGCGAAAGGAGAAGAAGAGCAAGACAAGAATCAAGATCTTCCAATAACAATTTACGTGAAGATTGGAAAGTTTTTATGTCTCAAAAAATCGAATATAAAATACAAAGGAAATTCGAAAAGAAACTTCGGGAGCCCAGAGGAGCGGGATAATAAAAGATGCAGAAGGCCTAGTCAATGGGACAAAACGGAAAGGATTGATGTGGAATAAAACATTAATGAATACTGTCCAAATCATGGCTATTCTCCAAAAGCTTTATCTATCATTAAGGCTTTGTCCTTTTGGAACAATATTTTTAACACTTTGTACTCATTGTTAGCTTAATTATATATTTTTATTATAATATTCCCTCCTTCTGTGTTTTATATTATCAATATCCGGTTCTAAATACGGACGTTTGCTTTTTATTTTATTTTCCTATTACCTCTTATAAACATATTATTTTACTATGATGATACTCTGCAAAACGAATTTTTTAATTTTATTTATTCCTTTTCACAATCTCGATTTATATCCCATACTACTTATACTATTCAAAGTGATTTAATTTTGTATCCCATACTACTTATATTATTCAAAAGTGATTTAAATTTTTCAAGTTGATGGCTCATGCAATACACAGATATGTCTAGTCAAAAATAATAAATTATATCTTCTAACGCCAATTCTATTTCAAACAGGAAAAAGAAAAGACACGATTAATAAGTTACTATTGCAGAATCCTGATATTATATCTGTATGTGACACACGCATCACTACTATGGATCCTGATAGTTATTTTTCCAGATCATATGATACTTTTTTAATCCCTGCATGTAAGAAAAAAGCAAACACCCGTCGAGAGGAATCCTTATGGCCATTAAAAAAGATTACAACACAAGATGATCGCCATAGGCCAAACTGGCAACTTGGCTGTGGTAGAATTTATCTGGATGGATTGAAAGTTAAATTGATCTCAATATATGGCCCAAACGAAGATAATCCTTCCTTTTTGAGTCCATTGATGAACAGTTTTTATCTACTGCCCAGGATGAAAATACAGAATGCATCTTCCTCGGCGATTTGAAAAAAAAAAAAAATATTAACGAAAATAAGAATTTATCCTTCAAGGAAATTTTGGAAGAAGGACATTATTGAAAAATATAAATTATAGAAAACGAGAAATCGGTCCTCCAGATTGTCTTTTTAACTTTATCTCTTTTTTAAATAATAAATATATAAAAACGTTAATAACAGACTCTAAATTAAATATAAATATATATCCCAAATCAAAAGACGGGGAGAGAAGTACAAAGAAAAGGCTTCCGTCACAAAAATACTAAATGTCTGGCGAATCAAAAATTTAATTTTTCAATGTATTGGTTTAAATAAAATAATAATCAATATTTTAACAATAGGCAGCATACACGGCAGAACTGCAGAAGAAAGACTGTGTTTCTTTTGTAAAAACTATAGGGAAACACTCGACCATTTTTTGTCTGAATGTATGGCAACAAGGGATATTCGAAATACTGTATCGATAAAGTATATACAGAATATGGTGTATTGCTAAGGCCTCAAAACTTTGCTTTTATATATGTAGGTCCACACGAAGAGGATATAAATTTTTATATAACAAAATTTCAATATGTTTTGTACAAATAAAGTGCACGCAAACACCCTTACCATTTGGAAAACTTTATCAACAATTAATTGATAAGCCCTCCCATATTTTGTAAAACTATCTTTAAATTAAAATTGAAGGTGTGCTGTATAGTGCTTTATTTTGAATGTTATCATGTTCAGCTATAAAACTATTTTGTTTGTGCTTTTATCATGTTCCCCAGCTTTTTTTGTCAAACCGTTGTGTAAATACGAATAAAATAGATTGTTTTTTTGTATCTTGGTACAAAAAAAAAAAAAAAAAAAAAAAAAATATCTAAATAAAATATAACGCTAATATTAAGAGCAGATTGAGAAAACAGAGTTTAAAAACTCCAGTGACGTATTTCCTGAATTGACGAAACTAGTATGACGTCATGGATGTTTTTAGGATGCTCTCGTCCTCACTCATTATTCACCAAACACACCTACTTAGGTATGTTGACATAGATGATTGGATTGTAATTCCGCTAAGTGATTCATTTGGTGGAATCGGCGGAGGTTTGCACTCTCTGATGTTGGTGTCGGTGTTTTTGTAATATTTTGAATTAACATTATGTATTTATTAAAATTAATATATGATTTTCACTCTTTATTCTTCCACAATCGATTGACAGAATCATTCAATTGGTAGGGTTATCGGTAGTTTTTTCATGCAAACGTATTGGTAGAAAAATAACCCAGTGCAGAATCATTTACCAATATAATTAATATAATCAGTTTGTCACAATCGCAATATTGGTTTCTAAATCCTCTATCATGATATCTTGGTGTCGCCGATTCAAACTTTAGTTTATTTCGAGGTCAAAACCAATCACACCGATGGCCTTTGTGTTTCTCTCCCATACATTTATAGCATATTGGCATAATTTCAAGCCTTAGACCCTTGGATTCGTTTTTTGTACGGCTGGTAATCGAAATGATAGAGATTAAAATCGATTACTCATAATTATCTTATAAACACCCTTTCGATAAATAAAACATCAGAGACAAATGTTTCTTTAAGGAACGGAGATACCATTTCTGAAGCTGTTGGTTAAGCCTCACTCAAGGCTATTAAATCTCGACATAAATAAAAAACTCTCATTTATACGAACTGTTAATACAAGCAAGTGAAAAATAATTTTATTTTTCATAAAATAATATTAATTATGAATATTTAATATTCAATAACCCAGGCGTTCATTGGAAGAAATCCAAAGAATTTCCAATCACACTGATGCACTTGGAGCAATGGGAGAGGCAACTTGATTTCTGCACTTTTACATGGTTCAGTACTAGGGGGTATTATAGAAACCTAATATTGAAGATATCAAAATTTATCCCCCCCAGCGAAGTTGCGTCATAAGAAACTAAATGATCGTAGAAAAATGGATTTTGGTTTGACCCCCCCCCTTACCCCCCCCAAATTGCGTTCAAAGGTTTCGTATGAAGCAAACTTTTTTGTTATTACTTATTTTGTAAAAATTTAGTTTTAGGAAATTTAGCTATAACCAATTTATGACTTTGTTTTTTTTTTTGCAAATTTTCGTCAAGTAATATTTAGTGCCAATAAATGAACATAACTGCTGACGCACCAACCATTTTTTAAATAACTGCTCCTACTAAGGTTTTTTATAGTTTCAAGAAGGAAAAAGAAAAAGAGGGTATTAATGTTGATGTTTTAAGTTATAATTTAAATACGTTTGCTTTTCACATCTTAATTTTCATACAGTAACTCCCTCACATGGTTGAGAATATAAATCTATGACGTTGATTATATCCATAAACTTTTGCAGATGCCTCCGTTACTAGTTTTACAGCTCTTTCCACTGATTGTGAATGGCAAGAATACTTATTAGTTTTTAAAGGATGTTCTTTTACTTTATAAAATCTTCTCAGGCACAATTGGAGGAACAGACAAATTTATATTGACCAGTCGATAGATTTTAAAAATCTTAGAATTACAACTGATAGTTTTGGGTAGTTGAAATTTCTTTGTTTTTTAATATTCTTTTTTGCAAACAAACTTTTTCCAGGCAAATATTCTTGTTTCCATTTATTTATCGGTTAGGCCTCCTAGCAATATATTTTCAGGGTGGGCAAAAAAGCGTTTCTCTTGAGTATTTTTCTATTGAAGGGGCTAAATTTTCATCAATCTCTTGTAATAAGTTATGGCGAATTGACAATTCTTTGAGCCTTCAATAAAAAGAGGATTTAACTTGGTTTGAAACCATATAGGAGCAAAAATTTAGTATAAATTTTACAAGTTTTATTTGAGACTCACATGGACCTTTTGTGAAATATAGGATCTTAAAACTCTGTTAGCTTTGGTAAACATTTTGCCTCATGTAATGCCCCTGGAGACCTGTAGCAAAAGCTTGAATCGAAAATTTCCTGTTCGTATTCGTAATGTAATTTCGTATAATATTTTTATCTGAGCTTAAAGAATACAGTAACTTTGATTTAAGTATTTTACTTTTTCTACAAGTATTTAAAAACTTTTTATTGAATTTTTGGTAATGTCTGTATTAATTAATTTTCCTACTGTACCTTCATAAGTCCGAGGTCCTTTTTGTGCGCCATCTAAATTTAAAAACTTTTCTAAAAGGTAACTCCCTCATGTGTAGAAGACAATAATCCACTGAAGTGGTATTTTAAGACATAACTCGAGTCTTTTTTATACTCCTTACCATATTCTGACATTGGTGTTGCATCCGTAACACACAACAGTGACCAAGTGTCAAGTCTTTTATGTTCTTCGACTACTGAAAGTAGTTATTTCGCTTGATCTCCGCTATGCCACTTTTTAGTAATACGTGATCATGTATTCATTACTGTATGAAAATTAAGATGTGAAAAGCATCGATTTAAAAAATAACTTAAAAACATCAACATGAGTACCCTCTTTTTCTTTTTCCTTCTTGAAACTATAAAAGAACCCTAGTAGGAGCCGTTATTTAAAAATGGTTGGTGCGTCAGCAGTTATATTCATTTGTTGGCACTAAATATTACTTGACGAAAATTTGCAAAAAATACAAAGTCATAAAGTATCATAACTAAATTTTGTAATACTAATTTTTTCCAAAATAAGTAATAACAAAAAGTTTTGCTTCATAACGAAACCTTTGAACGCAATTTGGGGGGGGGGTAAGGGGGTCAACCAAAATCCATTTTTCTACGATCATTTAGTTTTTTATGACGCAACTTTCGCAGGGGGATAAATTTTGATATCTTAATATTAGGTTTCTATATACCCCCTAATGTACATATGTCGTCAAAGAAGCAAGATTTATAAGCCAAGATAGAACGCGATTCCATCATTTGATAAAATCTCACTGCATTGCCCATTTTGCGGAATCATTAAGGAACCATCCTTCAACAAACTCGGCCTTCTGGGGAATCTGAAAGGATAAAATAGAACTTGAGCAGATATTGGCATCAGTTGTGACTAAGAATATCCGTACTACTCTTCATTTTAATGCTTGTCGAGACCAAGAAGATCAAGAGGTAAGTGAAAACGGCGATCTGAGCGATTGAAAATCATTAAGGTCTTTTAGAGTTTTTAGAGTTAATTCATTTTATATAAGAACAAACATGATATGAAAATAATACTTAATTGATATACTTATATTAGATTCAGCATTGCTTAGAAAAGGTATCAAGAAAAATCATATATTTGTATTGAGAAAATATAAATTGTTGTTGTTTTGATACAATACAACCTTATTTTCTAACAGGGACATGGTTCTCGAATAACTTTTAAAAAAATAATGGTGTTTGTGTTTTTTATATTTCCTTATTTAATGTTAAGATAATGAAGAATCATAATATCCAGTGAACATATATATATATATATATATATATATATATATATATATATATATATATATATATATATATATATATATAACTTAATTGTTTTGTTTAATATAAGATCTCTCAAAAAGTTAAAACCCATTTAATATATATTTTATAATACAAATCACAGTAATGTAAGTCATTCTCGTATGATACAAACTAAACACTAAGGTAATCCTTTGCCATTTTCGATTATATTTTTAAATGTTTTAAAAATTACATGTACTCAACAGAACAAAAAGGATGAAGTCGTACAATTTGCCCTACATAATTCCATCATCTAATTTGAAAATTTTCTAGTTTTTAGCAATTTTCCAAAGCTGTTTCTCGATATAAAAAGATAAGTCCTTTATTATTTAAACATGACTACAATGGTGCTTAACAAAAGATGTAATTCGAGCTCCCCTTGTATTTAAGACACTCATTAAAGACAAGTTATCATTATATCTCTAGGACTAAAGACAATGAAAAATTAATTTTTAGGACTTTATCCCTGAATTGTAATGATAGGGAACATGATACTAATATATGAGATGAGATAACATAAAATCAGCATTATCATTTTCTATATTTCAGAAGGAAAGCAATGGATCTGGCTGTCCAATGGACTGCTTTTTTTCTCTTTGTGCCATGGATGTCTGTTATGGTAAATTAAAATGCACAACATTTGACGAGAAAAAATAATCTATTGTCTCAAACATATTTTTGAAATGCCTCAAAGGAAACAACGAATATGTCTGTGGTGAACCAAAGGAATCTGGTGGCTGTCGATGTATATAACGAAGTATTTCTATAACTACACGTCCAAAGAGTGTGAAGCCTTCATCTATGGAGGCTGTCAAGGAAATTCCAATAGATTTAATAGCTTACAGGACTGTGAGTCTGTTTGTATGGATTCCATATTTGACAAGAAATTCGATATCGGAACGGTAAGACAATCAAAATTATCAAATTATTTCTATATTATTTTTTAATTTCTTTTGTTAATGTGTTTCATTTAATCTGTTGTAATGTAAAGTGTTCTTAATTCTAATGAGTGTTTATTTAACTGTTGTTTGACTTATTAGTTTAATTTTAAACCATAATGTTTATTTATGCATTTGTACATATAACTACTCTAAGCAAATAAAGTCTTAAAAAAAAAAAAAATCATCCTTGAGAGTGAGTCAGAACGTTCTGGAAATCCGTACTGGTAAAGTATTCCAAGACCAGCACGGATTTCTGCACAAAGAAGAAGTCGGATTTAGCTTACATGTTTATGCAAGATTTGAATGAATTATATTTCAACGAGTTGTTATAATATACAGGGAGTACACGTATAATCCGGACTAATTAAAACAAATTTTGAAATGTTGATAACTTATTTATTTATCAATATTTTTCAACAATTTTTTGTTAAATGAAAGGCACACATATTTAGATATTTATTTTCAATATAGCCCCCATCAGTGGCGACGACCATCTCGAGGCAGTGCCTGAAGCGGCCGCAGGCCTTGGCGACGACGTCCTTCTTGATATTGGCGAACTCCTCCACGATGGTGGCCCTGAGGGAGTCGAGAGTGTTGTGAGCGTGCTTGTTGGTCTTGTTCTCGACCATGCCCCAGAAGAAATAGTCGACGGGGTTGCAGTCAGGGGAGCTGGGGGGCCACAAGTCCGGGCTCCAGTGGTAGGGGAGGTTCTCCTTCTGGACTCCCTGGTCCCCTCCGTCAAGATCATCCTGTGCCTCTTCTTGTACGAACTGTAGCCCAGGTCCTTGTTGATGGTCTTGGCGATGGTCTGCTTGGAGCAACCCATCTTGGCGGCCAACTTGGCGTAGGACTTGTCGCCCTCCTCGTTGACCTTCCTCTTCACCTCGGTGACAAACTCGTCGGTCCTGGTGGCCCCCAGGGACCGAGAACGCTTTTTGCGATGAGCATCATTCTTTTTGAAAGAGTTCCAAGCCTTCCACTGGTCGTAGACGGTCGACTTGGGGTAGTTGAAGAGCTCTATCACCTCCTTTGGACTCCTCCCGGCACGGAAGGAAGCGAACATCGCATGCCTTTTCTCCACTTCCATGGCTAAATGTTGACTGATTTTCAATCGTGTTTTTTTTTGGCAGATAGATAAGATGCAAGCGCAGTAACGTATATATGTGCGTTGTAATATCTCAACAAACATAGACGACATAACCGATCAAATTTAGTCCGGATTATACGTGTACTCCCTGTATTTGTATCTATTATTTACATTAAAGGGTATTTAAAACATGCAGAGTTCTTCTGATATGAGAATATACAATTACCATTTGGTAACCTGTTAGTGTTACCTGGATAGAAAGAGAAGGGAGAGAGTATTTTGCCTCACTTCTCTCCCTTCTTTTTTTATTTCTATCCAGGTAACACTAACAGCAGTTACCAAATGGTAATTGTATATTCTCATATCAAAAGATCAATTTTGGGGGGAGAGTACGTGCAAAAATGTATTTGCTTATATCTCTTAAAGTATAGCGATTTTTAGAACACCAAACATATCAAATGAAAGCTTGGTTAACCAGCTTTAATATTTTGGTATACTAAATCATGTCAATTTAATAAGTAGAGAGTTATATTTACATGAAAAAGCCTATCTCGCGTACAAAATGACGCATATAATGGATTATAAATGCGTCAGAGACAAAGTATAATTTTGAAAGGATACCTTGACGCAAATCTAAGAAACACATTATTATTTATTTTTTTCATAATCGATTTCTTATAGGTCAATACAGGCTCTGAATCATATGATGTAAACTCAGATTGTACTGAATTCTGAATTGATAGAATGCAACCAAGGTCATTTTTAGATTTATCATCTAAAGGTTTACTAAACTTAAAAGTACTATTTTACTCTGAAGCGAACAAGTCATCTTCTACAGGCGAGTGAAGTTAATTGATACAAAAAAGCTATGAAATATGCTAGCAATACACACTCCATTTTTTTCTTTGTTTTTATGAAAACTTTGTTTTATTAAAATACATCAAACATACGTCTGGTAGTAAATTAAATTTCCTTTAAATTAATAATTATTATTGAAGTCTGTAACGTCCACCATTTTGAAGAAATTTGCGGAAAACTATATTTTTACTAAATTTTTAAAACTTTGACCTTGTTGCGCGACCTCGTAATGTTGACCGATTTTGTTCAAACTTTGTATGTCGTCTTCTTTTATCGCCAAGAAACAGAAAATCCCAATGTTGCTAACATTTCAAACATTTGAAAAATAAGAACAACCCTAATATATATATATATATATATATATATATATATATATATATATATAATATATATATATATATATATATATATATATATATATATATATTATATATATATTTATACCGGGTGCGGGACAGAAATTGCAACACTTACCTAGTATATTGTTTACGCCCCTCTGTGTCAGTTAAAAGGATTTGATCAGAAAATTATAAAAAATAAAAAACGTTAATACAACTCTTATTTATTTTTTATTCTATATATCCGCCCTTAACAGCAACAACAGCCTCCAAACGGGACCTGAAGGCCTGACAAAGAGACCGTATGTAATGAGCGTCCATTCCATCCCAGTGTTCATCAACGGAGGTCTTCATTGCTTCAATATTGGGGTGACGGATTCTGCAGGCCCTGGCCTGCACATGCGGCCAAAAAGAAAAGTCCAAAGGGCTTACATCAGGGCTGCATGGAGGCCACTTTTCCTATCCCAAAATGGGATGTTCTCTGATAAAAAATTATGGGTGGATTTTGCTGTATGAGCTGGTGCTCCATCCTGTTGGAGCACCACTTCTTGGTTTGGAAATGTTGCCTCAACCCATGGCAAAAGTTTGGTGCGCAGCTTTTCAATGTACGTGGCAGCATTCAAGCGAAACCCTCGGGGAAACCAAATCAATGGCATTGTATCCCCTGATGATGCCACAAAGCCCAGAGACATGGCTGAGGCTGGATGCTTGGTAGTGGTAATTGTTCTAAGGTCTTCATTAACATCTTCAAAGGCCACAAACCGGTCATTTCTTTTATTTCTGACCGGATCCACAGTCCAGGTCTTTTCATCACTGAAGATGATGATCCTTCCAGCTGGTGCAGATTTCAGGTCATTGATCAGACCCTTGCAACGTTGGAGATGAGTCACTTTGATTTTAGGTGTCATTAATGGTCTCTCCAACATCACTAGGGACTTGCCACCACACTCCTTGACAGCCCTCCTGACCGTACTCTCATCAACACCAAGGTCCTTGGCATGAGCTCTCATGCTGGTGGTTGGAGCCCTTTGGATCACATCACAAATCAATTGTGGTTCCAATTTGTACTTGCTACCACTCCCAGATTTCCTCTCGATCCCTTGGTTCATGTCCAGCTTCTTCTTGAGGCGGTAAATGGTCGATCTTGCCACGTTCAGTTGCTTCGCGATCTCAGTTGGAGTCTTACCCGCGCCAAGAAGCGTCAACACTTGAACTCTACGGTCTCGTTCCATCTCTCTGCTTATTCTCAGAGGAAAATTATAATAACATAAAAGCATAAACATAAACACTGCTACTGAAGTTATTTAGCGGAACATTTTGTTCGAAACCTCTCGTAATCTCAAATTGGATTTTTGTAAGTGTTGCAATTTCTGTCCCGCACCCGGTATATATATATATTATATATATCATTTTTTACTTTCTACAGAATTTTAAGAAATGACAAAAATAATGAAAAAGATATATTTTTGTTGAATTAAATTTTGACTATTAAATATTTTTGATAGGAAAATTTCTATATCAGTCATGATTAACAGAAGAAGTTATAAGGATGAGATATATTTTTGATATATAGGAATTTTCACCTCAATAAAGGAGAAAAGTGTCGTTGATTCACATTATTCCAGGCCCAATGTTGTTTAGTAGTTCTTGTTTTAAGTAATTACAGGCATCCCTTACCACATAAAATCCAATTAACCATTTTAAAGCCATTTTTGGGCTAATGGTTATTCTTAGGAAAATATAAAAAATAATAATACTTGTTGTCATTGATATTTTCTTTCTAAATATTTTTTTTTGTTTCATAGGCAATAGTGATGAAGGGGATTACGGCATAAGGTAAGTTTGACCATAGTTTAGCTCAAGTTTATGACGTAACAAAAACTAATTACAAATATGTAGCTAATAGAAGTTTAAGTGATGCTATAAAAATATTTTATTTTGTATTATTCTCATAACCTAATTAAGATTTTTTTGAATTAAAGTATCAGCATGTTACTTTTGCAATAAAATCTATACACATTATTTTTATAGAGGCAATGAGTAAACCAAATGTAACAATTAAAAAATAAAAGGAGCAATATCTGACTTTTGTAAAAGCTGTATCGGTTACATGTTCGTGTTATACCAAGTGACAACTCTATAAATGTTTTTATGATCACGACGTCCAAAAAATAAATACAACGAGTTTGTTTTGTTTTGATAACTGTACCCTGAGATAAAAATGTTTTTAAAAGTTTTTCACTAATTGCTGATATGATAATAATAGATAAAGTCATTTTTATACATTATAAAACATAAATAAATTTATATAAACAGTGACAGTGCATTCAAATCTAAAATTATTATATATTTACATACATATTAAGGTTATGAATTCATTTTTTAAATATATTTTGTTTATTTAGAACGTATTGATGGATAAAATACACTCGGGCTTGCAATTCAAGGTAAGTTTGGTCTCTTTAATGCCTCCTCTCTCAAAAAGGACTTTTGTCCTCCATTCTCAGATAAAACATATCTGATTATATTATATATTCCAAAAACGAAATTTCACATATCGCTAATACAAAATTATTCTTTACTATTAGCATAATCTGACGAAGGAAATACACTCTGGCTTACATCTTAAGGTAAGTATGCCATATAATTTATCTTATATATGTATATTTATTTATATATACAAATCAATTTTAATTTCACCATATATTTTGTTTACTAGCACAAACCGGCGAAAGAAATTCCCTCGGGCTTGCAACTCAATGTAAGTTTTGTCATTTATTAGCACAAATTGTTTAGATTTAATTATTATAAACTATAATGTTATTTACTTATATATTATATTTTTTTACAATTTATTTATATTATCTAAACAATAAAGGAGTAATGACAAAATTGTTTTTTTTGTGGAAGTCTCCGTTTATATATTATAAAACATAAATATTAATATAAGCAGTACCTGATACTAATGCATACAAATATATAATCATTTATGTAAGAGTTATTACTTTTTCCTATACATTTTTTGTTTATTTATTAAAGGATAAAATACCTCAACCCTACAACACAGGGTAAGTTAATTTATTTATGACTCCCCTCCCAAAAGGAACTTTTTGTCTCCTCTCCCAGATAAAACAAAAGTATCTTAAAATGTGATATATGAATATATTTTTCCACAAATGAAATGTCACCTATACCTCAACATGTATGATGGCACTTGAGGAAGAGATCGGGAGTAACGTTTCATTTTTAAATCATTAAATACTTTAAAATATATGAACTAATATTTAATAATAAAGACAGCTTCTATAGAGTATCACTACCGGCTGATACTGGATTAAGTTCCGGTGAGGTGGGTCCAATCTAGGAGCTAAACAAACAAACATTTTAAGTTATTTTTACTAAGTTATTTTTATATTAGCATAATGTGGCGAAAGAAATGCACTCCGGCTTCATCAAAAAGTAAGTTAAGTTATTTATTCCTATACAAATAAATACACACACACATATATATATATATATATACTAAGTTCATTTTAGTGTTTACCAAACCCTTTTGTTTGTTAGCACAAAGTGGCGAAGGAAATTCACCCAGGCTTGCAACTCAAAGTAAGTTTTGTCATATATTTGATCGAATAAATTGTTTGTAATTTTTTTGAATATACTATATGGAAGGTCATAGGTTAATTGTATTTTTATTGTAGAAATGACAAGTGCAATAACAAATATAATCACTTTTCTTATTAGACGAAAACATTAACCAAAAGAAACAAATATGGGCTATAAGTTACACATGTTGTTTTTATAACGGATTTTTATTTATCGCTTATCAATTTTTAAGACACTGTCTCTTTTTATATATTAGTAAACATATATATATATATATATATATATATAAGCAGTAGATGATGTTAATGCTTACCAATCTATAAATATATATGTATCGTTTATGGATTAATTATTTCCTTTATATTTTTGTTTATATAGAATATTTTGATGGGTAAATACACTCGGGCTTACAAAAGAAAATAAGTTGGTTCGTTCTGTTTAATGCCCCCGCCATAATAACCAAGTTTATCTTATGAATATATATGAATATATTTATATATATATATAACATACTGATTTAATTTTTGATTTATATATTAAAAAATTCATTATTAGCACAACGTGGTGAATGGATTTCGCTCCGGATTGCAACTCAAGGTAAGGTTTTTTAATATTTTAAAGCAATAATAAATTGTTTTTCAAACATTTTAAAACCTTATGGAAGTTGTAGGTTTTTGTACACTCGGTACTGTTTATTCAACATCTTCTAAAAACAATTCACATCAAAAATTTCTTTTTCAAACGGCATCAACACATCAAAACATTAGCTATTTTAGGGTTGAATCATGGACAGAGGGGTTTTCATACTTCTGCATTGATATAAAATATTCTAGTTGTAATAAAGTTTACTTCTTCTTGATTCTTGCCCAGATACAAATAAACCAATTTCTTGAAGTCAAAATTAATTGAGAATTATTAAATAAACACAATTTAACTTGTCTAAAACATCATCAACCAAGGGACACTCTAATAAAAAATGATCTCCAAGGAGTCTTAACCAAAAAAAAGCAAAATATTTTATCACTAGTCCTTTCCAAATATACTTCCCAGGGATAGAGTGTTGGTAACAGTTTTGTACTTCAAGTAGTACAATGAGACATCCAGCCGAATGGAGTTTAAGCCTTTATTATCTGACATGCTGAAACGTTTAATTTAAAATGTTGCTTCTTATTTCAATCTGGCTAAAATATTGATAGTGGATTTCCCTGCCTGCATCTTCTTTCCACAAAAAAATATTTCCAGGTTTATCCTAAAAGGTTTGTATATTACACAAGCTCAAAGCAATCATACGAATATTTTTTTTTAAACCATGGGACATAATACATTTTATAATCCATTGGTGGGATCAAATGCTTTCCCAAATCGCTTTATTATAGTTTTGGACGTTTGAAATTGAGTCACAAAGGCTTCTACAGACTACTTCAGTTCCTCGTCCTGGTACAAAGCCTTTTTGGGAGTCACTTATATTCAGTGGAATTATTTAAATAAATACAACGAGTTTTTTTGTTTTGATAACTGTACCCTGAGATAAAATGTTTTTAAAAGTTTTTCACTAATTGCTGATATGATAATAATAGGATAAAGTCATTTTTTATACATTATAAAACATAAATAAATTTATATAAACAGTAACAGTGCATTCAAATCTAAAATTATTATATATTTACATACATATTAAGGTTATGAATTCATTTTTTAAATATATTTTTGTTTTATTAGAACGTATTGATGGATAAAATACACTCGGCTTGCAATTCAAGGTATGTTTGGTCTCTTTAATGCCTCCTCTCTCAAAAAGGACTTTTTGTCCTCCATTCTCAGATAAAACATATCTGATTATATTATATATTCCAAAAACGAAATTTCACATATCGCTAATACAAAATTATTCTTTACTATTAGCATAATCTGGCGAAGGAATACACTCTGGTGTACATCTTAAGGTAAGTAATGCCATATAATATTATTATTATATATATATTATTTATATATACAAATCAATTTTAATTTCACCATATATTTTGTTTACTAGCACAAACCGGCGAAAGAAATTAACTCGGGCTTGCAACTCAATGTAAGTTTTGTCATTTATTAGCACAAATTGTTTAGATTTATATTATTATAACTATAATGTTTATTTTACTTATATATTATATTTTTTTACAATTTTATTTATATTATCTAAACAATAAAGGAGTAATGACAAAATTGTTTTTTTTTGTGGAAGTCTCCGTTTTATATATTATAAAACATAAATATATTAATATAAGCAGTACCTGATACTAATGCATACAAATATATAATCATTTATGTAAGAGTTATTACTTTTTCCTATACATTTTTTTGTTTATTTATTAAAGGATAAAATACACTCACCCCTACAACACAGGGTAAGTTAATTTTCATTTATGATCCCCTCCAAAAGGAACTTTTTGTCCTCCTCTCCCAGATAAAACAAAAGTATCTTAAATGTGATATATGAATATATTTTTCCACAAATGAAATGTCACATATACCTCAACATGTATGATGGCACTTGAGGAAGAGATCGGGAGTAACGTTTTCATTTTAAATCATTTAAATACTTTAAAATATATGAACTAATATTTAATAATAAAGACAGCTTCTATAGAGTATCACTACCGGCTGATACTGGATTAAGTTCCGTTGAGGTGGGCCATCTAGGAGCTAAACAAACAAACATGTTTAAGTTATTTTTACTAAGTTATTTTTTATATTAGCATAATGTGGCGAAAGAAATGCACTCCGGCTTTCATCAAAAAGTAAGTTAAGTTATTTATTACCTATACAAATAAATACACACACATATTTATATAAATATATATATATATACTAAGTTCATTTTAGTGTTTACCAAACCCTTTTGTTTGTTAGCACAAAGTGGCGAAGGAAATTCACCCAGGCTTGCAACTCAAAGTAAGTTTTGTCATATATTTGATCGAATAAATTGTTTGTAATTTTTTTAATATACTATAGGGAAGTCATAGGTTAATTGTATTTTTATTGTAGAAATGACAAGTGCAATAACAAATATAATCACTTTTCTATTAGACGAAAACATTAACCAAATGAAACAAATATGGGCTATAAGTTACACATGTTGTTTTTATAACGGATTTTTATTTATCGCTTATCAATTTTTAAGACACTGTCTCTTTTTATATATTAGTAAACATATATATATATATATATATATATATATATAGCGTAGATGATGTTAATGCTTACCAATCTATAATTATATATGTATCGTTTATGGATTAATTATTTCCTTTATATTTTTGTTTATATAGAATATTTTGATGGGTAAAATACACTCGGGCTTACAAAAGAAAATAAGTTGGTTCGTTCTGTTTAATGCCCCCGCCATAATAAACCAAGTTTATCTTATGAATATTATGATATATTTATATATATATAAATACACTGATTTAATTTTTGATTTATATATTAAAAAATTCATTTATTAGCACAACGTGGTGAATGGATTTCGCTCCGGATTGCAACTCAAGGTAAGGTTTTTTAATATTTTAAAGCAATAATAAATTGTTTTTCAAACATTTTAAAACCTTATGGAAGTTGTAGGTTTTTGTACACTCGGTACTGTTTATTCAACATCTTCAAAAACAATTCACATCAAAAATTTCTTTTCAAACGGCATCAACACATCAAAACATTAGCTATTTAGGGTTGAAATCATGGGACAGAGGGGTTTTCATACTTCTGCATTGATATAAAATATTCTAGTTGTAATAAAGTTTACTTCTTCTTGATTCTTGCCCAGATACAAATAAACCAATTTCTTTGAAGTCAAAATTAATTGAGAATTATTAAATAACACAATTTAACTTGTCTAAAACATCATCAACCAAGGGACACTCTAATAAAAAATGATCTCCAAGGAGTCTTAACCAAAAAAAAGCAAAATATTTTATCACTATCTTTCCAAATATACTTCCCAGGGATAGAGTGTTGGTAACAGTTTCGTACTTCAAGTAGTACAATGACCATCCAGCCGAATGGAGTTTAAAGCCTTTATTATCTGACATGCTGAAACGTTTAATTTAAAATGTTGCTTCTTGATTTCAATCTGGCTAAAATATTGATAGTGGATTTCCCTGCCTGCATCTTCTTTCCACAAAAAAAATATTTCCAGGTTTATCCTAAAAGGTTTGTATATTACACAAGCTCAAAGCAATCATACGAATATTTTTTTTTTTAAACCATGGGACATAATACATTTTATAATCCATTGGTGGGATCAAATGCTTTCCCAAAATCGCTTTATTATAGTTTTGGACGTTTGAAATTGAGTCACAAAGGCTTCTACAGACTACTTCGTTCCTCGTCCTGGTACAAAGCCTTTTTGGGAGTCACTTATATTCAGTGGAATTATTAAATAATACAACGAGTTTTTTTTGTCATGATAACTGTACCCTGAGATAAAATGTTTTTAAAAGTTTTTCACTAATTGCTGATATGATAATAATAGGATAAAGTCATTTTTTATACATTATAAAACATAAATAAATTTATATAAACAGTAACAGTGCATTCAAATCTAAAATTATTATATATTTTCATACATATTAAGGTTATGAATTCATTTTTTAAATATATTTTGTTTATTTAGAACGTATTGATGGATAAAATACATTCGGGCTTGCAATTCAAGGTATGTTTGGTCTCTTTAATGCCTCCTCTCTCAAAAAGGACTTTTTGTCCTCCATTCTCAGATAAAACATATCTGATTATATTATATATTCCAAAACGAAATTTCACATATCGCTAATACAAAATTATTCTTTACTATTAGCATAATCTGCGAAGGAAATACACTCTGGCTTACATCTTAAGGTAAGTAAGGCCATATAATATTATTATATATATATTATTTATATATACAAAATCAATTTTAATTTCACCATATATTTTGTTTACTAGCACAAACCGGCGAAAGAAATTAACTCGGGTTTGCAACTCAATGTAAGTTTGTCATTTATTAGCACAAATTGTTTAGATTTATATTATTATAAACAAAGCCTTTTGGGAGTCACTTATTTCAGTGGAATTATTTTTAAAATCTACTAGACAAAATCCCATTATATATTTTAAAAGAAGTATAAGCATTGTTAGAGGTCTAAAATTTTCAATTTGCTTATAATTTTGCCTTAATAAGTATTAATTTTCCAATGGAAATATGTTCCTCAAAGTATCCTTTTTAAGTTTGATTCCTTATAGACTTATTCGAGTAAAGGGCGTAAAAAGTTCGAATATTTCTTAAAAAACTCCATTGGAAAAATATCAAAGGCTGGAGATTTATTTTTCTTGTCTTTTTTGTCTATATTATTTATTTCATGTTTGTTTATATTACTATTTATTGTCATTTGAAAACGGATCTGTATTTTAAAAGACTGTGTATTAAATTTTGAATATTAGGAATAAAGTCATACATATTTTTGAAGAAATTGGTTACTTTTTCCGGATTTTTTCTGGAAAGGTTTCTTCTGAGCTTCTATCTTTATTTAAAAGTTCCGTGACATCATTTTTTTCTCCGTATATTTTGTCAATTTTTTCTATCCTTTGAATAATACATGTTTTTTTGAAACGGATTTATTTTGTGAATATATATATATATATATACTGAGTTATTTTTTAATTTATATAAAAAATCTTCATTAGCACAACTTGGCGAAAGAAATTAACTCAGGATTGCATCAAGGTAAGTTTCGTCATTTTGAAGCAAGAATATATTATTTTTCAACAATTTTGAATATAAATTTTATGGAAGTTGTAGGTTAACATAATTATAAGAATCAATATTACCATATGTTATGGTTATGTTTTTTTTTTCTAATTTATTTATATTTACTTTAAAAAATTACTCTGATATACAACTCAGGGTAAGTTTGGTCTCTTTAATAGCACAAATAAAAGCGACTTCAAAACAGCCACATATTATTTTAAGTTATGTAATAGTATATAAATAGTTTATTTAAATCCAACCAATCGCAAGTGTGATTTTTTTTTTATAAATATATATATATATATATATGTTCCTAAAATATATAAAAACATATATGCATTATATTTATGGCCGAAGGAGTTATACGAACAAAGAATTAAGGTCATTTAAAGAGATCCCTTATTTTAAATTTGTACCCTGTTTCATTTTGGCACGAACTAATCTTTTACAATAGTTTGCCTTGCTGGTAGTCCAAAGTAGGAATTTGTTTCTACATATCACAAAGGAATTTCCTTTGAATAATTGCATAGAAAAATCTATCACTACTTTTTCCAATAAATCATATATCAAGCCAATAGTGTTAATTTATTAACACTATTTTATATTTGTAGTTCAATATTACATAATCTTTCTATGAATATTCTTTATATTATTAACTGAATGTTGCCAAAGAGAAAGCATCAATATTGCCTGTATGTGAAATGATTGGATAGTTACTTTACTTCTTATCCAAAAACCTTTATGTATGTATAATGCACACTTAGTTATTTTTTATATATATAGCACAAAGTGGCAAAAGAAATACACTCGGGTTTACATCAGAAGGAAAATAAAGTCTATATATATATTTCACAAACGTCTTTTTACTTTTTTAGCACAAAGAGGCGAAGGGAATACTTTCAGGCTTACATCAAAATGTAATTTAAGTCATATTGTATATATATATATATATACAGTTCACAAAACGTCATTTTATTTCTTAGCACAAAGTGGCGAAGGGAATACTTTCAGACTTACATCAAAAGGCAATTTAAGTATTATTTATATAAATATATGTATATATATATATATTCATTTTCCTTAATTTTATTGACGAATAAATTGATTTTCAAAGGATTTTAAAGATATATATTTACTATATGAATGATGATTCATGTACAAATTGTTTAATCTTTATATGTGTAATAAAATAAAATATCATTTTTATTGACCGAAAGTAACAACTAAGGGATATCAGAGCGCTATAGATCTTGAATTATATCATTCATATTTAATTTAACTCCTTGTTATTATCCCTAAGCATTGCATTACTTTAATCTAAATAATGTTTCAAATCTCTTATCTTTTTCCGCAACAATATTTTGTATCCTTCATAGTAAGGACCAACCCCAACAATTAATTTTCAAAAATATATTTTTAAAATAATATGAACTCATTTTTACATTTTCTATACTTATTTTTTATATATAATCACAGCTGGACATTGCAAAAAAGAAAGCGTCAACATTACATGTATGTGAAATGATTGCATAGTAACTTTACTTCCTACTTAAATTCCTTTTCTCATTTAATACATAGACTGGAATACAGGGACTCGTTTCTGTAAGTTTCTCATATTTATAAGTCGGTATAAAAATACATTACTCTATATATTATTTATATTATCTTATTTTTAGAACGTACTAAACCCCTGGAATATCCTTGGCGATGTAAGTTTATTTTATCGTCTATTAAGTTTAATATTACATTGTTAAGTCCGAAATATTTTTTGTAAATATCTTTAATTTTTCTTTTTAAATGCGGACATTCATTTCCAAGGAATGTTTCTAAATTTTAAAAACATTGACCTTTCGAAATTAAAGTTGTTATATCTGAAGATCTCTAAGTGGGACAAAGTGTATAATAATGTCTTATTACTATTGACTTATGCCATCTAAATGGCTGGGTCCCAATTTAGGGATTCGTGTAGTCTATGAAATTAGAGTTATGTTCATGAATAGAACTCACATTCCACCTAAAATTCCAATGACAAAGATGCTTTTCTATGAAGTCCTTTGGGTTGGGTGTCCAGTAATATAATTTTACCCTTATATAAATAAATAACAATAAAATCAGATAAAACATTATGATTTATCGACAATTTAAAATCTTCAATTTAACCTTACTTCGGATTGCCATCGGTAGTGAGGCCATCACTACCGATCACTGCTGAGTGCACTCTTACCGAATCCAGATGTTGGAAGTGCTCTTTTTAATATATATTTAACCGTCAGGACATAGCTGTCTCTATTACTTTTAATTATCTCCCTAAGGATTTCCTTGTGAGCAAATGTCTTTTATTATTAAGGTTGTGAGTAGATGTCTTATGATAATTTATCATTTAAGAAGCATGCTTCTATTAAAGATGGCCATATGATTAAACCTAACGCAAAGTTAGGTCAGACAGACAGTTGATCAGACAGATAGTTGTTGTATGATTTATTACAGAGCTACTATAGCCCTAGCCTTCAAGGCTACTATTATAAAAACAGTATTTTTATATACAAACAAATAATTATACAATAATAATAATAATTAAATATTAATTAAAGAAAATAACAAAAAAAAATATAAATAGTAAATATTTTTCAATTTTCATAAATGCATTAAACTAAGGAGCTATAAGGATCTAGACAACTCTGCCATTGTCTTTGCTACCCTCCGAGCACTTGATAAGGTGCATGCTTCTCTTAATGGCTGTGACAAGCTCCAGGCCTTTGAAAGGTTCACAGCAGTGACACAGTTGGAGAAACGGGTTTCTTGAGGCATATCGTAGCACTACGGGTGCGCTCATCGAAGCCCTCGAGAATCCTCTCCAAGGGGCAAACTGTCCACATTCATAGCCTTCCAAGCGGATATGGCAGCCTGCTTCACTAAGATCTCATTTACAGATGGAAGATGTGACCTGTCGAGAAGGTCAACCACACGCAACCGATCTTCTCTTTGAACTCCCAGCAAGATACGTGCGAGATCGTTGATGGCAAGTTCTGCATCTGAGCTAGTCTTTGCCATTGTAGGGGTGTGAGGGGGTTCAGCAGCAGACGAGAATTTTGCACTTTTAGTCACCCAAGCAGACGTCTGAAGTTTCCCGATAACTATGGCTCTAGCTATCTCGGTCAGCAGAAGGTCCCCAGAAGGTCGAGTTTAGCGGTCGAAGGAGTGTCTGGAGCACCCAGACGTAACGTTTAGGTTATATAAAATATATAGTATATAATAATAATAAATAGCTCTTCGTTCTGGTACTGAAGAATGCTCTGTTAGATTCTAGATCCGCTTCCGTCGGGATGAGTATCTTCTTGTCCATTTGCTGAAAGATGGTGCGCCAAGATTTTAATCCTTTTCAGAAGGGACTGAGTAACTTATTCGACTCTCATTCTAAATATTTGATTAATTATTAGCCTTACTCAAAATACATATTGACCTCAGAGAAAAGTGAACAATACCCAAAATAATTTATGAAGTCACTATAAATGGATGTATATAGTGTTGTGGTTAGGCAAGGAATACTAAAAATTACACGGAAGGGTGACTTTTTTCGCGCGCCGGGAAATCAATACGTATGCAGGGCATATAAATTATAATTATTTATTATATATTTTAGTGCATATTAACTTTATTCATCTGTTTAACTGTCTTATATTCTTATTAAATTGAAATATACAATATCAAACTTCAATTAATCTGTGTTAATTCTCACTTAATTAAGATCAATTTAGAGAATAACAGTTGATCTTGAAATACACCACGTTTCACTAAAGAATAAATAATTAATTAAAAGGAAGTACTTACTACTTAGGTAAGGAGTAACCCTTCTATGGTATTTCTAGTATTCCTTGGGGTTAAGCTATCTTAAGATGAATAAAGGTCAAGATGGTCCCTCGTCGCTCAAAGATAATTATGAAAATCACAGAGTAGAATAGAAAGGGGACATGATTATGCATGGCAGAGATCCATAAGAAGAAATTAAGAGCATCAATAGAATAATCTGAAATAAATAAAAAAATAATTTTATAAATTAAAGCCAAGCGGTCAAAATATTATTAAATACGTACATACAAAGATCGATGAAGTATCAAGTACTTTAAATGTTTATTAGTTAATTATTTGGAGTTGTTTTTTTTTTGGTGAAAAATAATTGTTATTACTATAAAAAGGAGGAATTATTTTTTATATTTTACTTATATTATACATGAAATTGTCTTTCTTGTGGTTATTAAAATAAGCTTTATTTAATACTATATTGATTCTTAGAACGGATTTAGGAGCTATATAAAGTAGTAATGTACAATATGAATAATGCATCCAACCCTTTTATTATAGAAATCACGAAAAAATCGCCTATCCGTAAGTATAGAAATTGTTTGTGTTTAGTCCAAACCTCATGATATTTTAACCCCTCATTCCATTTTCAGAATAAAATCGTGAACCTCATAGAAGAAGAAATGGAAATTGTAAGTAAAATTAATTATATTGTGTTTGATTGCTGTTAGATGATTAAATAATTGTGGTTATACACTTTTTTATCAAAATGTGCAAAGTTATGATTTAGAGTTTAATATAAGATTTTTGTTTTTCATCACCATTCGCGTAGGATGGATCGACACGACAAAAAGAGGATAGCTCCCAAAATGTTTAATTTTTTAATATTTAAGTTATTCTAAAGCGTTTAAAGTAAAGTAGCGCATGCAAGGAAAAAGTAAACAAAAAATTGGCCATTTTCTTTAACATTAGATGTCGCTAGTCCATGAAATTACGTCACAATCCTATTTAAACCGGTTTAAAGGGATTAAGTTTGATGATTTGAATTTTATCAAATAAAAAACGTCTCCAAAGGACTTGGTTATTATTTTCAAAGAGCTCTAGCATCAAAGAAGAACTAAAATTTTAGCCAATTCCTTTTGGGAAAAAGGAAGAATTTTATGTTATGCATGCGCTACTTTACTCTAACGCTTAAAGTTATTCAACCTCTTAAACACTTTTAATTTGCAGGACAACTCTTATAGGCGATTTGGAGTAAGTTTCTATTTCAGACATTTAATAATAATCGTAAAAATGCTGCTTTTTATTTGCAAGAACCAAGATAATGGACAGCCTACAGTGCGTTAAATTATATATTTATGGCATTATATCTCTATCACTGAATAAATGTTTCTTTTAGGTTGGACTTGGAAGTAGAACAAACTATGGTCTCACGTACATGTAAGGGCTAGTATTCATAAAAGTCATTTTAAAGGCGCAGTAAATCATTTTTTAAGAGCTCAAAGTGGCAATTTTCAAAGAATGAATCACAATTTTATGAGGTTATAAAATTCAAGTTATTTTCATTTAGGGTCGAATAAGAAACTTGATTCTATAAGTTTTTAAAGAAATACATATTACATAGAAATTATCGACTTCTCAACTTTCTTTTCTAGGCTGGACTCAGGCGACAATTTGGCTCTAATGTAAATATTTTTATTTATAACTATATTAAGATTGTAACCAAAATATATTTTTAAATAGACAGACGCATTGAAGAAACAGGCGGTATGTTTTACAAACGAAAATATTCAGCGAAAGGAATTGTTGTCTCACGAATTTCACTTACTATTGTCTAATTTAAACAGTAACAAGATAATATATTTAGACATATGGTTATCAATATTAGACATACCTCCTAGAAATTGAAAATAGTTGGCCTAAAACGAAATGCACAAGAACAGCAGCTTTGCAAAAAGATAACGAAAAATTAAAAGAATTTGGAAAGGTCAAGACTAATAATTAGTTTGTGTAGTAATTTAAAAACTCTAATAAGGCTTAAATAGTTCTGTATCATGTCTGGAAGGTAAATATATTATATATATATATAGATAGATAGATATAGATATATCAAATCATTTAACTAAGTTTAAAGGACTTTCACATCAAATCTTCCTTATGTATGGCTACCAAATTTGGAGGAAAGTCTTTTGCATCAAAAAATAAAAAAGTAAATCAAAAATTTATGCATTAATTAACTTACTCGAACTTTCCTCACAAATTTTACAAAACATAAAAATATATATTTATTCTAACCATGACAAACTATCTAAAAACATATTTTTGTGAAATTTAGCTTCTTATTCGAATTCAAACATTTATATTGTCTTATTGTGTATCTACTATAAAACTTTGATACTTTTTGCATGCATTAAGCCAATCAGGTGTTTTATTTGTAATGGAATTTAAGTTCCTTTCAATTCAGAATAAGAGCAAAACTACGAAAATTTCAGAAAATGCTGTTTGTGAAAATTCTGGGGACGAAAATTCCATCGGTGAACATTCTCATTCGTCCTCTTATATTTTCCTTTAAGGATGAGTCAAAAGGAGTATTTGTTGTAAGTTTCTTTTAACAGATTGAAAATGTGTTATGAGTCTACTTTAAATAAAACTTCCAGAATGAAGCAAGAAGACAATTCGGAAATCATTTGGGAAAAGTATGCCGTTATTAAAAATTAATTAGTGATTTTTGTTATCCTCAGTCATTTTATCAAAATTCATAGGATCAATCGCTACGACAACAACGTTTGGTAAGAATGAATAAAAATATTAAAACACGGTCAATCAGTCCGTTCTTTTTTAAATGAAACAAAGGTTTTTTTAACAAAAAGTAATTTTATTTTTTAACATAGTCTCCTTTGCGCTCTTTAAACTTAGTCCATCGTTTGTCCAATTTTGTATCCCTTCCAATAAAATAAGTTTTTTCGAGGTCCTCAAAATATGTATTTGTTTGTGGCATTGTTTCCTCGTTGAAATTTTTCCCACTAAGCCATTTTTAAGGTTCGGAAACAAGAAACAGTCACTTGGGGATAAATCTGGAGAATACAGCGGGATGAGAGATGAATTTTTAGTTTAATTCGTAAAATATCAAAAAGGAAACAACACACGTATGGACTCTTGCATTGTCTTGATGAAAAATAACTTTTTT
Source organism: Caligus rogercresseyi (assembly GCA_013387185.1). Lineage (NCBI taxonomy): Eukaryota > Metazoa > Arthropoda > Copepoda > Siphonostomatoida > Caligidae > Caligus > Caligus rogercresseyi. The sequence goes on from CP045895.1 coordinate 24,056,784, forward strand.
CTGGGCCAAATGGGGTCGTTTTTTCTTTAAGTCCTCATTAAATTGGTCCAATAAGTTGGTGAAATATTCGCCATTAATTGTTTTTCCCTTTTGAAGGTAATCAATGTGGATTAATCCGCGTGCATCCCAGAAAACAGTAGCCATGATTTTATTGGCTGACAAACCCACTTTGGCTTTCTTTGGCGCCGGCAAAGCCCACTGTTTTGACTGCTGCTTGGTCTTCGGCGTGTTGTGGTGTATTCATGTTTGGTCTGCTGTAAAAAATCGGCGGAAAAACTCGTCCTTATTACGGGTGAACAACGCCAAACATTCCATCGAAGTTTTAACACGATTGCATTTATGGTCGACTGTGAGCAAACGCGGCACCCATCTTGCGGACAGCTTTTTCCTATTCAGTGATTTTTCAAATTCGAAACCACTGTGCCACAATCTCCTTCACCTTCAATCTCCGATGGGTCAACACAATATCGGGATTTTTATTATTGTTTCGGGTATAGCGACATATACTGGGCGTCCAGAACGTCGGCATCGATCGTGCCTGTACGACAACAACGAAATTCTGTAAACCACTTTTTACCATTGATATCGATGGTGCAGAGTCCCCATATTATTTATCAAGCTAAGCCTTTGTTTCAGTGATGGTTTTTGTCCACAAAAATACTTTTAATGAGCACACAAAATTCACTTTTCTCCATTTTCTCCACAATTCACGAAGATGTTTGTCTTTAAAGACTGTCAAACACAAACTAAAAGACCCAGCGTGGTCAATCGTCAACAGGAGTCAGCTGATAGCTGTTTGTTGACAGAAGAAGTGTAGTCAACTTAATTATAAGGTGGGATATTAAAAAATCAAGGACTTACTGACCAGCCCTCGTTTGCACAAATCGAAATACCTGCAACCTTAATTTAAAATGTAGCAAATAGTAATGATCATATTTTGAATAGAACTTCCAGAATGAAGCACGAAGTCAATTTGGAAACGTTTTGGGAAAGGTAAACTGTCATTGAAATCTAATTTGTAAGTTTTGTTATACTTAATCATTTTATCAACTTATCATAGGATTCATCGACGCGACGACAACGCTTGGTAAGCCTGATTAAAAGATTAAAAAATATGGACAAATCGAAGTACCTGCAACATTAATTTGAAATGTAGCAAATAGCAATGATCATATTTTAAATGACCTTTCAGAATGAAGCACAGAGTCAATTCGGAAATCTATCGGAAAGGTAGCTGTTATTGAAATTTATTTAGTGATTTTTGTTATGCTTAGTCATTTTATCAATTTATCATAGGATTCATCGGCGCGACGACAACGTTTGGTAAGCATGGATTAAAAGATCAAAAAATAAGGGCAAATCGAAATACCTGCAACATTAACTTAAATGTAGCAAATAGTAATGATCACATTTTAAATAGAACTTTCAGAATGAAGCACAGAGTCAATTCGGAAATCTTTCGGGAAAGGTAGCTGTTATTGAAATTTATTTAGTGTTTTGGTTATGCTCAGTCATTTTATCACTTTATCATAGGATTCATCGGCGCGACGTCAACGTTTGGTAAGCATTGATTAAAAGATTAAAAAATGCACAAATCGAAGTACCTGCAACATTATTTTAAAATATAGCAAATAGTAATGATCATATTTAAAATAGAACTTCCAGAATGAAGCACAAAGTCAATTCGGAAATCTTTCGGGAAAGGTAAACTGTCATTGAAAATTATTTAGTGATTTTTTTATCCTCAGTCATTAAATTTATATATCATAGGCTCAATCGCAACGAAGACAACGATTGGTAAGTATAGATTAAAAGATTAAAATATGGACAAATCGAAACACCTTCAACATTAATTTGAAATGTAACAAATAGCAATGATCGTATTTTAAATAGAACTTTCAGAATGGAGTACGAAGTCTATTTGGGAATCTTTCGGAAAGGTAAGCTGATATTGAAATTTATTAAGTGATTTTGTTATGCTCAGTCATTTTATCAATTTATCATAGGATTCATCGGCGCGACGACAACATTTGGTAAGCTTGGATAAAAGTATTAAAATATGCACAAATTGAAATACCTGCAACAATTTAAAATGTAACAAGTACCAATGATCGTATTTTAATGGAACTTTCAGAATGAAGCACGGAGTCAATTGGAAATATTTTGGGAAAGGTAAGCTATTATTGAAAACTATTTAGGGATTTTGTTATCCTCAGTCATTAAATTTATATATAATAGGATCAATCGCAACGACGGCATCGATTGGTAAGTATAGATTTAAAGATTAAAATATGGACAAATCAAAATACCTGCAACATTAATTTAAAATGTAACAAATAGCAATGATCGTATTTTAAATAGAACTTCCAGAATGATGCACGGAGTCAATTCGTAAATCTTTCGGGAGAGGTAACTGTCATTGAAAATTATTTAGGGATTTTGTTATCCTCAATCATTAAATTTATATATCATAGGATCAATCGCAACGACGACAACGATTGGTATGTATAGATTTAAAGATTAAAATATGGACAAATCGAAATACCTGCAACATTAATTTAAAATGTAGCAAATAGCAATTATCGTATTTTAAATAGAACTTCCAGAATGAAACACGGAGTCAATTTGGAAATCTTTCGGGAAAGGTAAGCTGATATTAAAATTTATTTAGTGATTTTTGTTACGCTCAGTTATTTTATCAATTAATCATAGGATTCATCGCAACGACGACAACGTTTGGTAAGCTTGGATAAAAGTATCAAAATATGCACATATCGAAATACCTGCAATATTATTTTAAAATGTAGCAAAGAACAATAATTGTATTTAAATAGAACTTCCAGAATGAAGCTCGAAGTCAATTTGGAAACGTTTTGGGAGAGGTAAGCTGCTATTAAAAAATATATAGTCATTCAGTCATTAATTGCAACGTTTGGATGGATTAAAGTATTAAATATGAGCAAATCGAAATACCCGCAACACTATTTTCAATGTAGCAAACAATCAATATATGTAATTAAATACCAGGTGTGTAAGAATGAAACCGGAATTTGCCCATAGGTGGCGCTAGATGTCGATGCAGTTACCATCACATCACGTCAGCGGTGTCCTGTTATTGTATTGATATCCGACAAAGATTTCCAACTCACAATAACACGAGTTTCATTCAGTAGCATTAGTTTATTAGAGATAAACATGTCGAGTTTTGTGCCAACAAATTACGATTTGCGGACAGCCCTACTTTTCTGTTTTCATCTGAAGAAAACCGCAGCCGAGTCGCATCGAATGCTTCTGCAGGCGTTTGGTGAGCATGCTCTCGGTAAAACACAGTGTTTCGAGTGGTTCAAATGGTTCAAAAGTGGTGATTTTGACGTGAGGAACGAAGAACGTGGAAGACCACCGAAAAAGTTTGAAGACACTGACCTGCAAGCCTTGTTGGACGAAGATGACGCTCAAACACAACAACAACTGGCGGATAAGTTAAAAGTGACCCGAGAAGCCATCTCCCTTCGGTTGAAAGCCATGGGGAAGATACAAAAGGTGGGGAAATGGGTTCCACATCAACTCAACGAAAGACAGCAGAAAACCGCAAAACATCATGCGAAATGCTGCTCGCCAGGTTCAAAAGAAAGTCATTCTCCATCGAATTGTGACTGGCGATGAAAAGTGGATATACTTCGAGAATCCTAAGCGCAATAAGTCTTGGGTTACTCCGGGTGAACCATCAACATCGACGCCAAGACCAAACCGCTACGGACGAAAGACAATGCTGTGTGTTTGGTGGGATCAGAAGGGCGTAATCTACTACGAGCTGCTGAAACCTGGGGAAAATGTCATTAATCAACGCTACTGACAACAAATGACCCATTTGGATCGAGTTTTGCGTGAAAAACGACCAGAATACCAACAAAGACAACACAAGGTGCTTTTGCTGCATGGCAATGTACCAGCACACAAAGCAAAACAGGTCCAGGAAACGATAGAGTCGTTCCGTTGGGAGATTCTTCAGCACGCGGCTTACTCACCAGACCTTGCCCCATCCGATTACTACTTGTTTGCATCGATGGGACAGGCACTTGTTGAGCAGCGCTTTCCTTCTTACGAAGATGTACGAAAATGGCTCGATGACTGGTTTGCCTCAAAAGAGCAACAGTTATTTTGGCGAGGAATCCACATATTGCCAGAAAGATGGGAAAAATGTATATATAGCGATGGACAATACTTTGAATAAGTTACTTTGTATCATATCATTACAATAGTACAGTACAATGGTACAATACTAACAGTTTTTCTAATTCTATAATTCTTTGTTTTTTCGCGTTCTTCTTCCCAATAAATAATTATAACACATAACTTTATCCACAAAAGTTAATATCATAATTTCTGGAATAAAGAATTAATAGTAAAAAATATTCAAGTATCTCCTACTGTTTTCCAAAAAAATTATGATAATATATAATTGAATCATAATTCAATAAAAGTATTCATATAGTTAAAATTTTTACCCATAGAATCAGCGAAATAAACAGCGACGATATGAACAAAATAAGAACGACGTAAGCATATAATGCACTCTAATAAAGGCTGATAAATACTAAATTATTTTCTTAGGGTGAATTGAGGAGATTTTATAAGGTAAGATCCTATTGCTCAAATTTGATAGTCCTGCTGTAGATTTGATATTTGAAGTATAACTTCATTCCCTTTGCAAAACAGCTTGCTTAAGATATATCTTCTATCTATCTATATCTATCTATATATATATCTATATATATTATATATATATATATATATATATATACAAGGTCGGCTGATAAGTCCCGAGACTAACACATAGATGGCGCCAGTGGATTTGTTTTCATATGACTGTCAGCTAGTACCAACCTTCAAAACATACATGCATAAATATAACAGCTGTCTGACAACTAGTTTGTGAGATATTGCGTTTTAAGTTGAAGCTACTTTTGTTATTGTGAAAAAAATGAAAAAGACGAATTTCGTGTGTTAATAAAACATTATTTTTTGATGGGCAAAAATACCGTCGAAACTAAAACTTGGCTTGAAGAATGTTATCCAGACTCTGCTCCATCGAAAGCAACCATATGTCGATGGTTTGCTGAATTCAAACGTGGTCGTGTGAGCACGAATGATGATAAACGCAGTGGACGCCCAAAGAGGTGGTTACACCAGAAAACATAAAAATAATCCACAAAATGATTTTAAATGACCGTAAAGTGAAGTTGATCCAGATAGCTGAGACTCTGAAGATATCGAAAGAGCGCGTTGGACATATCGTGCATGAATATTTGGACATGCGAAAGCTCTGTGCAAAGTGGGTGCCGCGAGAGCTCACAATCGACCAAAACAACAACGAATTGATGATTCTGAGCAGTGTTTGAAGCTGTTCAATCGTAATCAATCCGAATTTTTGCGTCGATATGTGACAATGGATGAAACATGGCTCCATCACTTCACTCCGAGTCCAATCGACAGTCAGCTGAGTGGACTGCATATGATGAACCGAATCCAAAGCGAGGAAAAACGCAACAGTCAGCTGGGAAGGTTATGGCGTCTGTATTTTGGGATGCACACAGTATAATATTCATTGACTATCTTGAAAAGGGGAACACAATCAACAGCGATTATTATATAGCCTTGTTGGAGCGTTTGAATGATGAAATTGTTGAAAAACGGCCCCATTTGAAGAAGAAAAATGTGTTGTTTCACCAAGACAATGCACCGTGTCACAAGTCAATGAAAACAATGGCTAAATTAAATAAATTGGGCTACGAATTGCTTCCCCATCCACCGTACTCTCCAGATCTGACCCCAAGCGACTATTTCCTGTTTGCAGACCTGAAGAGAATGCTCGCTGGCAAGAAATTTAAGGACAATGATGGAGTAATCGCCGAGATAGAAGCCTATTTTTCAGATAAAACGAAAGATTACTATAAAAGTGGATCGAAAAATTGAAAGATCGCTATAATCGCTGTATCGCCCTCGAAGGCAACTATGTTGAAGAATCTAATCAAATTTGCCAAGAAAATGTTTTTTTCTTAGTTAGTTTCGGGACTTATCAGCCGACCTGTTATATATATAATATCCCGGCTAATTTTGAGCGTCCCCGTGTGTTTTTTAGACACCGGGCCAAAAAAATTTATTTGTTTGTCATTTATAAAGTGACAACGTTTTTTTAGAAAGAAATTTCGAAAATTTATTTTCTAAAAAAACGTCATCACTTTTTTCTGAGAATTTTTTTTTTGGAAATTATTTCTAAAAAAACGTCATCACTTAAGAATGTCGAAGGGACGAAAATATATATTAAGTCCCGGCACGCTTGAAAAATTTAAGTCCCGTCCTGGGTCTCGGTGATAATGGGTGTCCCGGTCGTTTCCAAAATAAAAGAAGTGATGGCGCTTTTTTTAGAAAAGAATCGCCAAACAAAAAGACGACGTTTTTTTAAGAAAAGAGTATTTCGAAAAAAATCCTGGTCGTTTCCTGATAGTTGAATACAAAATACTTTATTTGTAATAAGAATGAATGAATCAAAAGGTCATTCAATTGAGTGTAAATTTTGGTCACTTGGGTTAAAAATAAAAAAAAATGCTTCAATATTCTACAGAGAGTTCTTGGAGAGTAGTTTATAAGTTCTCTCATAATATTTCATCCCTTGTTTATATCCCAGAAAAAAATACTTAATAAAAACTACATTGAAATGTTTGGAAAAATTGAACGCAAAACTCTTTTTTTTGCGTTCAACATTCAGCATTAAAAAAAAGTTGCGTTCCGTTCATTGAACGTGCGTTCAGCTAAACACCGTTCAATTTTGCGTTCCGTTCACAAGCCTGATATATATATATATATATATTTATATATACATACATATTTATATACATATTCAAACTTACATATGTGTAATAATAAATAAGAAGAAGGTGGCTCCAGCATCCTTTATGATTATATCGATTACTAAGCTGGACGTGTTGAGAGTGAGTTTCTCTCTTAAATCACGTATCTTCATTTTAAACATAAGACAAGAAATGCTTCTTTTAAGGAAATAATATTTTAATTCATAATATTTATATGATTTGCAAAAAAGTCATTGTACTTGTTTTGGTACATTAAGTATTAAAAAAGTTAATTTAAAAGTGAGAAAATAATTTGTTGGCATAGTATGATTGTATATTTTCGTTTATAGAAGTTCTGAATCACACTTACATACCGAATGTCTGTTTATCAATGAAAGCAACTGATTATACACTTTTATATGATTGTTCCTTAAATATTTAATTTATCTGTATGAAATATATGTAAATATAAAAACAATTTTTTTTGACGAATAATAAATAAACTTAAAGAAAATACTAATAAAATAAGAATTCCGTTCGTTCGTCTGTAAGTTTCATATAACCATATATATATATATATATTATTCTGATATTTCTTGTAAGATTCTCCTTCTTTTATTCCCTATTATTTTATTACATTGTATTATGGTAGACATTTTAACTACATTATTAACGTCTTCAAGTTGTCTCTTCTTAGTTGAGACTCCTGTTATTAATATAAGGACAATTATTTACAAAATTGTATACGTACAATGTAAATATAAAATAAACAATTGAGTGAATGAACTCTGCACGAACACAAGACTGACACATTAGAATAAAATATTTAAATAAATATATAAAATTGAATTGTTATAATTTATAAAAATTAAATTTTGAGTATGCTAAAAATATAGATCGATGCTGAAACCTTAAAGCATAGTCCTTGTTGGTCCAGGAGTCATTAAAAATTATTTGATTATATTAAGATATAGCATGAAAGCTAACATCCCTAAAAAAGCAATCGACTGCAGAAGACAGAATAATATTATTCATTTTTACGACGAGAAGGTCCTTCAATTTATCTTCTTTTTATTATTCATACTCTTCGACGAATAAATGCCACTAGATATTATCAATCAGTTATCTCAAATTAAAGGGTGTGTTGTCAATTTGGGCATCCTAAATAAAAGGGCTCAATTTCTTGGAAGCTTATTAAAAATGCGTATAATTTTTAATTATACATATTACCCATTTCAGTACTTCATACTAAGAGTATATATATATGTATATATATCAGGAAACGACCGGGTACCCGGCCCGGGTCCCGACTATTTTTTGAGTGTCCTGGCCCGGTGTCCTGTTTTTGTATACACCGGGCCGGGACATCAATATTTTTTCAATATTTCGTTTGTCATTAAGAAATTTAAGAAATCATCAACTTCAGAACTTTTTGGAGAAACTTATCTAAAAAAAACGTCATCACTTTTTTAGGAGATTCTTGACTTTAGAATGTCGAAGGAACGAAAATATATATTATGTCCCGGCGAAAAAGGTGTCCCGGTCGTTTCCCATGATATATATATATATACATATATGTATAAATGAACAGTAAGTTTAAATAATATTAAATATTAAAACAAATTGTGGCGAACTACTATATAAAGGTCGACAAGCTACGCTCAATCATCATTGGGGCACGGCACGTTACTCGACTCTTCTCTAAGAGTTCCCAATGCAGGGTCTTCTTCGTGGGAATGGTCTGGAGACCTAATTCGTTATCTGCCATCAATGGCAGCAGAACACTTGAATGCTTTAAAGAGGATTTTAAAAAAGTCATCGTCGCTTGTTACGGAAGAAATGATTTTTTTGCATTTTATATAAGGTTATAATTTTAGATAGTAATTTTGCTCTATAATGTCCAATTATGTTTTTTTTCTAAAACACAACTATCTAAACTATTTTTTTTATTTTTATTGTTATCTGTTGTGGTATTTTATGTACTCGTTCTTTAGATAACATAATAAATTTTATAACCGAAAAAAATTTACACAAAATTATATTGCTAAACTAAACTCTTGTAAGATGTATTATCACATCAGACATCCTTATTATAATGTATTCAAAAAAATATTACTAATAGTAAAATACAATTCTTTTATTCTTATGATCTAGGCAGTTAATTGAGGAAATAAAATTACAAAATTTGCTAAGGACAGAACAGCCTCGAATACAATGGATAATATATATTTTAATGCCCATGTTAAGTATCTATAATATTCTATTGTAATTTTATGTGCTCTAACCAGGCTGGACACTCTTGATATCCTTATTGTTCATACACTTTTTTCCTTCTCAAATTATATAGCCTTCCACAAGTTCAGTAAAATTTAAGGAGCCCGGGTCCGATGTATTATTATTTTATATCTAAGTACAAAAATGGTAAAACTATTGTTTTGGGAAGGTATCCTGGGTAAGAATACATCGTTTCAGAAAAGAAGAGAAACATAATATAATTCCCGCCGAACCATTTCCGGCTTATTTTTCCTTATATAGACATACGCTTAAAACTTAAGTTCCCAAATAATTTAGGATTTATATTTTCTTTTATATTACAATGATACAAAAATGACAAGAACAGTAATACAACTACAATAATGTGGACAAATACATAAGATAGGGAAAAGTATTATGCTTCATCGACGACAGCGAAAGTCTATTTTTCCTCAAAGACAAATTAGTTAAGGCCCGTTTCTAATGTAAGATCTACTGGTGGTGCATCTCAGTGGGATTCCCATCATATATTAGTAAGCGTGTGAGGGGGGGATACATTCCATTTTCTTAAGGTGCAATGCATACTTATGTACCCCCGTATAACAGAATTTAGATATTACAGCCTAAAGCCATATATATATATATATAACCATATATATAATATGGTATAATAAAGTTTTATTTAATAATTATTATTATCAAATAGATTTAAAATACACGGCGAATTTTTTTGTCTTCCTTTATTTCTGAACATATAGATAAATGGACATATATACATGTATAAAAATAAAATAAACATTATAGTTTATGATAAACTCTGAACGAAGATATTATGGATTATAAAACACTATTAAGAACAGATAACAAATTACATGTTAATGATTATTTATAAAATTTCATATTTTTTGATGAACTTAAAATTGTGACTTGATGCTGATGGGTAAAACTTTACAATGCTGGCGGCGCTGGTCCAGGAGTTATCTAAAAGAGAAGGTATTTTGAGTGCCATGGTAGAATAATGTACTGCAGCTGATATTATTATTTTCCTCAAATCGTCGTTCCTCACAACTCGGTTGTTTGTGATGCAGTTGGCAATCCACGCCTTCGAGTTGAGAATGGCGAATCCAATCGACTTTGCCTTGGGTGACTGGGGCCAAGTTTTCTTCACCACTCCAAATAAAACAATCCCCCTCACATAATTGTCTCCACTTTTATCCAGGCCTCTCACATTAGGAACCAATATATTGAATATTTATTATTTTGTATAAACCTCTACTTAATCAGCTCAGCTTTCATGTATATTCCTCTTATATTGCCTCACCTTTATTCCTTACCCGTAATACGACTAAAATTATTTCAAGAAAACTGCTTATAACGTCATCCCCATAGCTAATACTATCTTCATTCTAAAATATAGAATAATCATATGCCAAGATAATACAAGACATGTGCAAAATATTAACATTTTCCAAAAAAACTATCTATTGAATGTGATGTAAGGATCAAGTTTATCCTTTATAATTCGTCATGGCTTTCTTTCTTGGGCCCATTCATTTTACCTTTTATTATTGGATATCATAGTTAAAAAAGAGTATTTAAAATCCACATGGATGCAACAACCATTTTTTCATTTAAGATTAATCTTATTTACATATGCCAGTTATACGCTTAAAAATGACCTACTTTGTTATATCTGTGATACAGTTGTCTCCTTAAAGAAAAATAGGGATTAAATATATATTGTGACGTCATTACGTATTATAACTATTGAGTAATGCAATAGTATAATTTTTGTCTACTTGTAATAAAATACTATTAACTTAGACATATATCATGTGCCTGTGCACATTGATTTTTAGTTAATCATTCAAAAAATATTTCTCAAGGAGAAAGGAATTCATGAAAAGTGTACTTTTCATACATATTCATTTATTTACCCGAATGTTTAAGTCGCTGTTTTTATACACTTTTATCATGAGGCCGCCGTGGCAAAACTATTATTTGTTTCGTTAATTATATATATATATATATATATATATATATATATATATTGGATAGGTATGGAAAACCCAAAATCATTTTTCTCAAAATACTTCTTAGATTTATTTTAAATTTCCGAGTTTCGGTTGTTATAAAATAAATTAAAATATTTTTTGTTTTCCTAAATTAAAAAAGCAAGACGTGGACGACCTTTTGTTTCAACAGGATGGCTCTACGTGCCACACAGCCAATATTACAATGGATCGTTTGCGTTTTGTCTTCGACAATTGCATCATAAGCTGAAGCGTCCACGAACAACCCCTTAGCGGTGATTTAAATCCGTTGGACATTTTTTTGTTACGCAAACCATCCAGAGACGATTCACGATTTGAAACACGACATTGGAGTCACACTTGGTGCTATTGAAGCTCACACATCGGAAATGGGGTCGACATAATGGACCATTGAAGGGCCAGCCACGTTGTTCATATGAATGAAGTGATGTTAATTCATTAACCCAAATGTTGAGACTTTCAAATAAACATAGAATTAAAAATAGCCATCCGTGTTTTTGTATAGCAATATCAAAAGATTTCGTGGGCCATCCTGCACTTGGATAAAATTTGAATTAAAAAAGTGAGTTGAGGACAATCATGAGCTAAACATAATAAGTTTACATAACATTCAAACTAGGAAAATTGTTGAATTTGTCAAATAGTTTACAAGGATATATAAATCAATTCATTTTATAGTAATAAAGATGTTTTATTTATGCAAAATTAAGTTAAGCATTACATTTTTTTGATATCGCTTTATTTAGGAGATGCATGTGGAAAAAAGGGGTTAAGGACAAGGTGCAATACTTATTATAACATTTTAAGGATGAAAATAGGAATAATATTTTTTTTTTTCGTGTAATCCCGCCATGCAGCCCTGAATGACTAGACATTTAAGAACAATAACAGTAAGAATATTATAACATAAATACAATGTACTTGTAAAATAAGGCATGACATCATCGTCACCGTACTCATCATCATAGCGCGCCATTTGTACATAGTTATATACAAAATAATAAAGTAAAATGATCACGCTCCCTCGTTGCGTTCTCAGTTGAAGTTTATGAAGAAAAGAAGGAAAGAAGAAAAAAAAACACAAAATACAAAAACATATATATGAGTAGTGTGGGTTAGTGATGGCGAACCTCGCCTGCTAGACACTTGGTCTATTTGTATTTGCTCCTATAAGGTGTGGTGTGACTTCCCCCCGTGAATCACGTCCCTGGTATCCAAATCTCCCTATATTATTTGTTAAAACCCCTCTCTTCTGCATCCGTGGAGCCTCTCTAAGCAATTTCTTTCAAGTGGAACCACAACAGGAACAAAATCTACCGTCCTTTTTCCTAACGTAAAAATCCACAGAAATGAGTTCAATCCCGGGACAATTAAATATACTCAAGTAGGAAACATACTGAATTTAAACCAGAGCAAGGTTGAAGAGCTATTCAATGATGATGTGAAAGTCTCAATTAAGTGTCACATCTCTTAAATTTTTATTTTTACTAAATGTATTAAATCTTTGATTTATTTATAAAAGTCCTTTATGTAAAGGCTTATTTTTGCAAGGTTTAAATGTTGGGTATTAAATTCACCCCATCCACTCTCTTAGTATTCCTCCACACAAATCCCTTGTGACTACATATTTTTATTCCTTAGCTCTCTTTTTGAAGCCTATTGACACCACCTGTCAGAATCCCTTTAATTTTAAACAACTGCTTTCTATTTGACCTATTTCGTTGGATGTAATTGACACACGACTGAATTATGCACATTTTGTATTCACCGTCTGCAAAGATATATATAAAAAACTGCATTGAACTCATTTTTGTGGACTTTTCAACAGGCATTTTTTCTAGGCCGTTTTTTGGCTGATATGAAGAACTGAGTATTCTGAGTGCCACAAAGTATGACCATCATGGGTAAGAACTACTATGAGACACTGGGCATTAGCAAGGGCGCCTCTGCGGAGGAAATCAAAAAGGCCTATCGGAAAATGGCCCTCAAGTATCATCCAGATAAATGCAAGACGCCGAATGCAGAGGATCGATTTAAGGAAATTGCTGAGGCCTATGAGGTCCTCTCGGATCCCAAAAAGAGGGATGTGTATGACAAATATGGCGAGGATGGACTGAACGGTAAGGGTTCAAACCAAAACAAACATAATAATAGAAAAAATGGTGTAAAACTAAGGAGTGCTGAAAAGGAAACTTTAAAAAATATTCGAAAGACAGATGGATTTTGGTGTTTTTTGCTCATATTATGTTATATTTCATTAATTGATTATTAGTATCATCTCATTACTGCCTCTGTGTACAACCTATTCTTCTTTTGTATCCATATCTTAATATTATTGACCATTCAAAAGTTGATTTTTAACAATCAATAACTTTAAACTAATGTCTTTACTTATAAACTTTTTACGCAATTCCTTGTCTCAAATGTAGATAAAAGAAGAAAGTTATTATAATTCACTTTCAAATAGGTTGGGTACTATTCTCACTAAGCAATTACATTTATAGCACAAAAGCACAAATTCATCGCTACCCTACTAATAAAATGGGAACTTGATACAGAAACATTTAGTTACTATTGTCTTCTATTGTACAATGCATTATCTTGTAATTGAGAAATTCTAAAACATATACAAGTTCTAGAACAAATAAATCAATAAAACTGATTTCCATTAAAAATGCACTAAATATGTTAAAAATAAATAAATAAAACACAAACTTATTCAAATACCTGGTTATAAAACAAATCATTATGGAGCGTTAAAATAATTAACACAACATTTAATTAAAATATATAAATCTTTACGAATTATTATTTTTTTGTGGCTCAGCTTCCTCAGAAGTTAAATAATAGCCAACGGTATTATTTAGTAGATGAGATAATATATTTGAAGTAACTATTATTATTTAATTATCTTTATCAAAACTCAGTTGCTAGAATGGATTTGTTTGAACATTTGCTTCTGGGCCATCATTTCTACAACACCACTTATTAAAGAAACATGTTATCAGAAGAATCAACTTTTTGTCCGTTCTAAAAAATTCCAATATATTGCGTTGAAAACAAAACATAAATAGAGACATTTTAGTCCAAAATTATTATTACTTCAGAGAAGAACGAACCCAATTAACATAATATATGACTTAATCAAACAATAAAAATAAGTATAAAAATGCAGTTTAAAAAACGATTATCAATTATTAAAAAACAACATGTTTGTGAAGTTTTCAGAATCCGAAGTAAAATCTTTAAATGAGATGGGAAAATTTTGACCTACTCTGAAGTAATGGTCCACGAATCGTTGCAAAGACACGGAATTTAGAGAGAAAATGCAGTATATCTGACAGCTGTAGCTGATACCCAAATTGCTCTTAGGTCTGTTGGCTTCACAATCTCCCGCTTTTGTTAAAGAACTGACAATCCATGCTTTGGCGTTCAACAAGGCGTAATCTATAGCTTTAGAGCTCTTAGAACGACGTCCTTTTCTTTTTTCACGTCCAAAAAGCACAACTGCCATTTTTATTTATTTCTTTTAATATATTTACTTATACGTAAATATATAACATATTTGTCTTTTTATTATTGTATTTCCAAACCCAATATGCTATTGTAAAGGATGAAATCCTTAATTTAGAATTAGGAGATAATACAATACTTTATTTAAAAAATAATTAATTTATAATGCCAATAGGGGCTATTATTAAAAACAAAACATGAACCTTTTAGTTTAAAATAAACCCATCACTATTTTAACTTATCAAAACTAAAATTAATGAGTCTTAAAACAGAAATAAACATTGTTGGCTTATAAAAAGCAACTTTTATTGAAGAGCTACTACCCTCTTGATGTTCTCTGAAGTCATCTTGAATCAATGAGTCATCAACAAGTAGTCTTAAAAAGAGGGAATAAAAATGACACGACCCCTGACGATTTATTTTTAAACTATGTAAACACATCCAATTAATTTGTAAACACTTCATTATTTGTTTTTTCAATAAGTTTTGAAGGTAAAGTTTTAAATGCGAACTTAAGAAAATTTAAGTGTAGGTATATTAATGGATGCTTTGCAATATGCTAAATACAGTAAGCCTTGGGTTTAAGAATTCGCATCCACGACTCTGTGACTCTGATAAAGCCTTTTTCTTTTAACTTAAGAATAATTGGAAAGCTGTTATTAAACGTTGTCCTAAGAAATCGTTTGGTTTTGTGTATAATATTTACTGCCGTATGGTTTAAATTTTAATTACTCTGGATTTTTTCTCTACCATATTTGACTTAGAGGTGTCTTGATCGATCAAAATGCTTTGGAAATAATTATCTGACATCATCTTGAGGGATCGTATTCCTTTTGGGGCTTATGGAATTATTGTTAAAACAGCATTATCTTTACTCAAGGCTTTTTTTTTACTTTGACATTGTTGACTCCAAGTTTTCTTATGTAATGAAAATGCTTTGGAAACGGTTATTTAACATCATCGTAAATAATATTATTTGTTTTGTGCGTAATAGCAACATATCTAAAAAGGTTTCTTATGAGACGAAAATGCTTTTGAAAATGGGGATTTAAACGGACTTATTTGTTCAAAAAAAATTTCTTAAAGTAACTGGTATATTGAATAACTACGACAATACTTAATTACTTTAAAAAATGTTGGGTTTATCTTTATATAATATCAGAATCAACTGACATTTGCACCACTTATACACCCTGCAAAATATAAAATGCCCTTGTTTTTTCAATTACTCTAATAATTGATGAAAACAAATACTACCAATGGAGGACAAGTTTTTAAGATCATCCATGCACCGCCATCTATCGACAATATCAAAAACTAATGTAATCCCGAAGATTATGTTCCTTATATATAATTTGATCTAAATTACAACTTTAAAATAACATTTTTGGCCAAACTCAAAGGATGCTTTTTCCTCTTTTTTTATTGCTACGCTTTCACTTCAGAGTATAGATATGAAATATACTTTAAAAGTATTCATTCTAATATCTTATTTTTTTAAAGTACTCTTTATGTTGTTTCAATGACCTTTCTGTGAGACTGAAACAACTTTTAAAGAGGGAAAAGTGCAAATTCATTCACCCATTATATGTACATATATTATCATGGAATCATTATTTTGTCATTTCTTTATTCTAATTTAGTAGCTTATTTTATATTAATATTTTACATATCTTAAACAATTATAGAAGGTCCTTTAAAATATTGAAATTAAGAAATTTATATAATGGTTCAAATATAGTAGATAAGATCTGAAGTTTCATGGAAATAAGTGAAATAATAACAACTTGTTAGCAAAAAAAAGGTGTCAACCTCCACTCAACCAAGGAAAAATACACTTTTAGTTAAGACTTTTTGCCATAAATCATAGCATTAGTGTAATTTTATTTTTCTCTATTTGCTATCACATCAAACCTAACAGAGAAGCTTACCTGATACATCTTATAGATTATACTTATATTGAGTTATAAACAATAGGAACTAACTTATATATATATATATAAATCCTTCTTTAATGAATAAACCCCACATAACTTGAATTAAATATTATAGTCTTACAAAGATTCAAGTCATTCACTATCAATTTAGATGTTTGAGAACCCCCTTTCCAGAAATCCTATATCCTTTTATTGAGAACGTTGTATTGTAATTGGATTAATTTTCTTGAATGTTTAAATTAATGTGAATATGATATAATTCAAAAAAATTGTTGTACCCTGGGTATAAAAAAAATTAAGCCCCACATAACTACAATTCAATCAAGTATGAATCCGTAGAATTATATCTACATAAAGAGATCATCATTCTTGTTTAAGACGGCAAGCTGTCAATTGCCAGTAGAGGCCTCCCAAAATTACATTCGTTATTCAATGTCTAACCTTTTTTAGATTCCATTTACGCACTGAAAAGGTTTGACTGTATTAAATTCATGATTCAAATTCGAAACTTATAACTCAATTTATCGTAGTGTACAAGAAAGGCAGAGTCTCAAATGGGCTTGGCCATTCTCATTTGTATCATTCGCAGGGTCCTAATAAAAATATTCCTCTCTATTGCTATGGAAATGTGCAAGTCAGAGCGAGGCTATTATTTCCTATAATAAGAGACACAGCATGATATAGCCTAATATAACAATACTAGTAAACTGGAGTCCTTGGAGCTGAATCAAATTTAAAATGATTAAAGTTCATAAATAAGGATGATATTTTTTAAAAGTGATTGGTGTAAAGAATAAAGGAGATGGAATACTATAATAGCAGTTGTCATTATTCTGCCAAGTGGCACTTCACTTGTGGCGGCTGTGAACATCAATTCAGAGAGAATAATCTTGAAAATATTGATTGCCTCTTCTTAATGTGCCTATATTCATTTGAACGATCTCATCTTATTCCATTTATTTATATTGATTGAATAAAGCAGCTGCTCTTATTTAAGACAAAAAGGATGTTCATTTTGTTTGCTTTATATCTGGCGATAAATGGATCATCAATCTGACTATTGGACTTACAAAAAAAAATGAAAGAAGATAGTGTAATCGAATGAAAAAATCATGCTTGTTGTTGATTGGCTCTCTTTGTTATTACTATTCATAAATCAAGGAAGGTAGAATTGTTTTTGAATCATTAGCTTACGCAGGGAATACTACGTATAACCTGGAAAGGGAACTCCCTCCTTCTTATGACAAAGTTAACTACCTTCGTAAAAAGAAAGGGAAAAGGAGGGAGTTTTTCCCTTTTCTTTTTCCTGGCTTACGGCAGTTATTATTAGAGATGGAAAAGCGAGGGATATTTTGGGCGTGTGAAAGGGAGAATGTTTGAATGGTACAATTGAGTTCAGGCTCTTGTTATCACTATTCTCTTTCCTCAGAACAGAAGCAAAAACAGATATTCAAATATAAAATAAATACCTTCCGTTTCGGCCGACTTGGCCTACTTCATAAATGAAATAAATATTCCTCAAAAGAGGAAAGAGAATAGTGATAACAAGAGCCTGAACTCAATTGTACCATTCAAACATTCTCCCTTTCACACGCCCAAAATATCCCTCGCTTTTCCATGTCTAGTTGTTATCGCTCGTATTTTTGAAATTTCTTATATCACAGGTGATGACTTTCAAAATCATTAATATTAATTAAATGCAGCTCATTAAATTAATGAAGTCTGGCTACTAGTCATTCATACCACCTTTTTCTACACATACAAATGATTTTTTTTTGCAAAATTAAGCCTAATTCTAAAAAAACTACCATTTTAAAGTTTTTTAAATAATAAAATGTATATGTATTTATTTCCTTAAAACAATATTTTTCTTCTTTTTTATAATTCATAAGAATTTTTCATATTGGTTTGTTTCCTTCTTTCTCTTTTAATAAAGAATATATAAATAAAAATTGATGGAGTTAAAATATGAGCATACGCAAAACATAAGACTTGGATAAAATGTTTTAGAGCCTTAGAACGGATACGGAGAGGGTTGTAGTGGCAAAGGGTGCTTCAGGGTTGAGGACTAGGATTTTACGATGAATGGGGCTCTTAATGTATTCGGCAAGGGATAATTTGAGGCTTCCAAAGTCGAATCTTGTCTCATCTTTGACGTGTAGAACGGCCTCTGGCTTGCATAGTCCGTCTGGCAGGTAAAGGACTCCCCGAAATTATAGGATGGGTGTGGGTTGAACTTTATTATGGGGGTTCATCGAGATGTTCCCTGGTATTCTATTTCTGCATAGGCGCTGGCCCATCCTTCAGGACTTTTAAAAGTTCTATGCTGATGAAATGATTAAAAAAAACCATATTTGATCCACATTTATTTTTGCATTTATAATCAAATCGCCAGTTTCTAATTTTCCAAAAGTTTTCAACGCTTAATTAATTGATCAAAGGAACATTACCGTGTCATTTATATGTATATTGTTTAACAGTTCATTTTATAAAAGAGTAAAATAATATTTAATACTTTTTAAAGGGTAAACTGGTGTTGATATAATTGATTGATATATCAAAAACTTTGAAAGGATACGTCAATGAGTTTATGAAGTAAATGGTTCTTTTTTTCTGTCGAAAAACTGGCTTTAAATATTGAAGAATAATGATATATTTTTTATTCGACCAGGTATCTTTATAAGTATGATTTTAAGCTTTCAAATTACAAAATGTGTTATCACTATTATGAAAGATGGGATTTTTATCCTTTCATTTCAAACAGACTTTTTAATTTTACGTAAATGAGTAATTATATAAACATTTAAATATTACGTGAATACATATACTTCTTATTTGATAGGAATTTTTTATTCTTAAAATAAGCTATGCGTTTCAGTTTAAGAACTAATTCATTCCCGCCCATTTTCCATATTTAGTTAAATTTGGTGTAATGTTCACTGATATATTAACAATGAGAGCTAAATACAAAGAAGACTTTTAGATTTGATTGAACTTTGAAATTTCATCATGCCGGAGAGAAATCTCACAAATTGCTATCATTTTAGATTTATTTATTAAGAGAAATTGCCCATAATATTGTGTATAAATAAACATTATATTTAAAATTAGTTCCCTAAATATAAAACTTATTATATATACATACATATCAGACTTGATGACGTTCGCGAAAAATCGTCGTTCGTTTGTCGTTCGCCAAAGGTTATCGTTCGTCGTTTGTCGTTCGCCATTCTGAAAAAATTGACGACGTTTTTTTAGAAATAAATTTCTGAAAAAAAGTGATGCATTTTATTTAGAAAGGAAATTTGTCGCATGAAAATTTAAAATCTTTGTCTTTTTTTGGCGCCAAAAACGAACGACGAATGATAAAGAATTTTCCTTGTCGTTCATCGTTCGCGAACGACAACAAATGAACGATAAATCAACAAGTCTGATATATATATATATATATATATATATATATATATATATATACATATATATGTGGTGAAGCATTTCAAGTAAAATCAACACTTTATGGTAAAGTTATTGATCCTTGAAGTTAAAATTTATGAGGACTCTGAATCAAATCAATACCAGATCACCATTTGAATCCCGGTAATTCGAGAGCGTATAATAAAATAATGAGAGCTTTATCCCCGTAATTGCTTAGTGCATAATGATATATGTGTTCCCTCTCATTCAAGTTATCAGCATCAAACAGAAGAAGGTCCAGCAGAAGCAGCAGCGGTGACCGTGTGTAAAAAATATAGATATTTTTTAATGTAGCAGACACATAGTACAGGAAGTACAATGATTCCCTTGCATAGCTTCAAGCTTCTTCCTAGCTACCATGCAATGTGGTTTATTGACGCTATGCTTAATTTAAATAAACTTCAAGATCTTGAAGTAGCTAGTACATGTATTTGGTTCATTTTATATTACTTAGTAAGTAAAAAACATTTTTTTAATTAGTTCAATTTTTAAATATGTGTTAAGGAAAAGAAAAAAAACCCTTAGAAAATAAGTGAAGAAGACTCACATGAATATGATAATATTTTTTGGGACATTATATTACGAATGCGGACCATTCATTCGAATATAAATAAGAGTCAACACGTTAGTCAATCAAATTTAGGATCTTTTCAATGAGGTCTAACAAAATTGACCTTTTCCTCTCGGGAGTTGAGCTTCGGTTTCAGCGGTAGATCATAGAAAGGAGAATATATAAAAGTCCTTCATTTAACATCAACCTGTAAGAAAGTGGTTAGACCAGAGATGGGCAAACTTTATGACTTTCAGCGCGCCATCTATGGCGAAACGTGGTATTGTATGGACATGACGTAATGAACGATTTGTGAAATATTATTATATAATTTACTGGACAAGCTCGATGGCCGGATTTAATTGTCTAACGAGCCGTATACGGCCCGCGGTCCTTAGTTTTGTCCATGTCTGGGTTAGACCGAATAAACTAAGTTCCATTTCATGTGATTGTGATTGTATTACTCCCCGTAAGTTGCTCCGAAGTTTTGTATATTTAAATAGAGAAAAACTTTTTATCTATGCAACTAAATATTTAAAAATGGTTTAGTTGCAAGTAACAAGGGATTAAAAAAGTATAAAATGAGTTTTTTTAAGTGCATAACATTTAATTCATTGTGCCTGTTGATTTTATGAAAGTAGTAAAATACATTGAGGCACAGCCCCATTGGGTGCCTGGGTTTTAAATTAATTTGACTATCATTAGAACAATCTTTGAAACTACAAAGATCTATATTTTGTTTTCACTTTGAAGCCAAATTACCAATGTATTAATTAGTAATTTATTAATAATTTAAATTATTCAAAAATATTGGAAAAGAAAGTTATATAATTAGTATTTTTAACGAAATGTAGCGATGTATAGATATAGCTATATGTTTCTTTATCAGTCCAAACTATGCTTAAGGGTGAAAAAAAGTAGTGAATAAAAAAAATGATAATCTTTAAAAAAATATATCTTTAAAAACTTTCTGCAAAATTTTGAATGAATCTTAAGTAAATTGTCATATTTGTTTTATCATCCTTAAGATGTAGTAGAAAAAACCCTTTAAAACAATTGTAGACTTCATTTAAATGTACCCTACATTAATTGCAACTTTATCATCTAAAGACTTTATACTTATGCATAAATACATATTGAACAAATATAAAATGTGCAACTATGATTATTATTATTGTAACTGTTCTTTCCATGTCTTATTGAATGAATATAAATTGTTTTATAAGAATATCATTTCATTAATTCATACATAATGAAATGTTGATGTGGAACAAAATTATTATTAATGTTTTTTTTTTTTTTTTTGTACCGAGTACAACTATATTTCATGTAAACATTTAATTACATCGATAACAAATAAATTTACATAACTCACAAACGCATCACATATGTTATAAAATCATCAAATATACTCATAAAATCATCCGGGGGGGGGGGCAACTTTGGCAGATCGAAATTTATATGTGTAAAATTGTATTTTTGAAGTTATAAAATTTATTTTGTTTTGATGGGGACCCACATAAAAGAAAACAAACTCTCTCGGTTTCAATAATAAATTAAAATCCTCGTAAAAAATAGTCACCAAGTGCCCTAAAATACGAGCAACATATGAGCACTCGATCAAGAAGTGTCTTTGCGTTTCCCTTGCTTCCTTGCAAAGAAAACAGTCTTTTCCTCCAAAGTCCTTCCATATAGGGCTCCCAAGGACAAAGTGTTCGTCACAATTCTGTACTTCAACCATGATAGGGAGAAGTTCAGATCATATGAACGTAGGCCTTTGATTATTTCACTAACTGGTGTTTTCACTCCATATTCTTCCTTCCTTCTCTCTATCTGTGTCAGGAAACACCTGCTCGACTTTTTATCTTGTATAACTCCCCGAATAAAACTATTACTTGACATTTTTATGAAATTATAAAAACAATTCCTCGGTCCGACTTCCCTTGTACGAAAACAAACTTTGCCTAAAATGCCTTGCCTTTCTAGATTCTCGTTTACTGTAAAGTTGTTATATTGACCAAAAATATCCCCCACGCACTCAAGCTTTTCTTTATAGATGTGTGAACTAAAAATCTAAGTCTTGTATTTTCTAAAACTGGTTCTCGCCACTCCATTTTCTCTAAAAGTTTATGAGCTATCTCTTTAAATATGGACTCATTTTCCTTCCAGAATGGACTTATTTTTCGAGATAATTCTAGTATTGTATGAGGTCCTTTGCCTCTTTTTTGCTCAATTGTACCATTCCCACTTTCGAACAATATATTCCCCAATGATTCATTCCAAATAGATCCCTTTTGTGTAATTCGTTGGAACCACTTAAAAAGGATAACTTACCAGAAACTACCAAAGTTAAGCAGTCCTAGCCCACCCAATCTGTTAGGAGTCTGGATCCGCTTCCACGAAATATTTTTAGGTCGTCCATTTGGGAATAAAAAAGCCTCACACAATCCGTCTACTTTTTTGCAAATATTTACGAAGTATGGGGTTAGTTTAAAATATGGGTCGTTTTTGGTAAAATAAGATTGTTCCAAACAAAATCCTCGACATAATATCCCTCCTAAAATCCTTGCATAATTAGCTGTAGATTTTTGTATACATTCTTCTATAAGTTTGCTGTTTTCCAAAACACCTTCCCATCTAAAGTTATATATGTTCCTAATTTTTTTAAATATTTGTACCCTTAATTCCGTTCAAATTAAATAAAACCTTAAAATCTGTCATTAAATGAGTTTTTGTAAAATTTATTTGTAGACCCGACTCTATATGAAAATGTTCGAAAATTTTCAAAGTTTCCTTAAAAGATTCTTCGATATCTTCCTGACTCCCTGAATAGGTTATGGACATGTCATCTGCAAAGGCTTGTACTTTGGTTTCAATTTCTCCTACTCTAATGCCTTTTATGTTTTTACATGCGCTTATCTCCTCTAAAAAAATAGTTATACTAAGGAAATATTTAATGCCGAAGAGTCCGACTGATATGATATTTTTGGGGCTCATACTGATGATTGGAAAAAAAAAAGAAAACGATATTTTAAGAATTATTCCCATTAAAAAGGAAAATAATTAAACTGTGAACATACAATTGCATTCAAACTATATTTTAATAATACAATGAATATAAATATTCAAAAATATAGTTATCAAGCTTTTGAAAATTAAGAGTCGAGAATTGTAAACAATGAATCAGTGCACTTTTGTAAATTTTTACTCAAATCTCGAGCTGGAAGGAGTGCGATAGCCGTGTGCGTTAAGGCGTGTTCAACTCTCAATGTTGGGGGCTCAGGTTCGAATCCCGAGAGGGGATGGTCAATTTTGAGTTGTTAAGTTTGACAGACTAATTTTAATGCTATAATGTTTATTTACATCCAGTCAGATGCAATTCTATCGAAACATATAGGCAAAAAAATCACGACCGAAGAAAAAACTTTTTTAACGACAAAATTGAAATAATTGTATCGATTTTTTAAAATCACATCCATTAATAGATGATTGTCTATGACTGGCCAGTATTTAGGCAACTACAACTATAATGAGAGACTAAATAACTCTATGTTGACCACATTAATTACCGTGTATTTTCCGCACTATAAGGCGCACCTTCATTTTTTCAAAAGCTGTCCATGTGCCTTATATATGGATCAATATTGAGTCACAACAGATCTTGCAATTAAACCATCTTGCTGTAAAAAAAATTATGTCACGAAAATACAAATATTTCAAATACCATGGAGAAAATAATAAAATAGCTGATATTTTGGACTTGATAAAAAAATGGTGTATGATCTATTAATAATCTTTGACTGACTATTTGACTGTTTTGGTGACCTTTAGCACCATCTTGTGGATGTATAACTACTGGAGTGCCTTATAGTGTGGTGTGCCTGATAATTGGAAACAAAAAATATCATTCTTGCTTTTTAGTGTCGAACTTACTGTAATATAAATAATTTATTCCTGAACTTAAGACTTTAAAAAACATTAAAAATTAAATGATTTGGTGTGTTACTTTTTATCCTTATGCAGGTAATTTTGTCTTTTATGTCACTTTTGGTCTTTTATGCTTTGAATTCTGTATTTTTAATGTCTTGTTTTGTGATATATATTGTATTGCATATAGTTACATCTTTACGTTTTTGATGAATAAAGTAACGCCGTTTCGGCAAAAAAAAAATCCTGAACTTAAGAAAAAAACTGTAATAAAAATACATATCCTTCAGAGATCTTCAACCTACCATCTCCTTTGATGAACCTTAAGCACACATCATTTTCATACAGTTGCAAAGAGGATCACTCAGCAGCACTTTCAAACGTTTAGAAACTACGTTTGTTTCATTGTATCTCATTCATATGTTTTGCATATAATTTAATGGTAGGATAATTTGTCAAAAATCCCAAGTCATTACATTGTTATTCCATAAACTTATAATAGAGGTATTTGATGCCGAATAAATTCATCGCATTTACATATAAATGTAATAATAAAAATAAGGAGAAAAATGAACTGTATTATCAATGGGAGTGCGAATGCTATGTGCGTACAGGCGTTTTCAACTCTTGATGATGAGGGCGCAGATTATAATACTCCCGAGAGGGTAAGGTCCTTTTTGATCAACCTCATTGATAAGAGCCTTGGTTCGAGTGAACGCTTATTTATATCCAGTCGGATACTGCAATACTATCGAACCAAAGAGGCAAAAACCTATATTGTTGGTGGTGCAATATAACATCTTTTGAAATATAACATATCTTCATATATGTATGTAGATGTATATATATATATATATATATATATATCAGAGCTGCGACTACCGAATGTAAATCGGTATTCGATACTACCGACAGTAGATTTCAACTATCGAACCGATTATACGATATTCGGTAGAATCTACCGAATACCGTACTGATTGACAATCGGTACGGTATATTGGAAAGTATGACTTTTGTAGCATTCACATAGAGACATAAAGATATAGAGAGCTTATTCCCTTCAATAGCAGAGAAACATCGTTCACCTGTCGCTTTGCCCAAGCGCTCCTTGTGTGAAGAACTTGAACTTCGAAAATAAATAAACAACTATAACGTATAGTATTATAGAGCAGATACATAAATAGACATT
Source organism: Caligus rogercresseyi (assembly GCA_013387185.1). Classification (NCBI taxonomy): domain Eukaryota; kingdom Metazoa; phylum Arthropoda; class Copepoda; order Siphonostomatoida; family Caligidae; genus Caligus; species Caligus rogercresseyi. The sequence goes on from CP045895.1 coordinate 24,082,529, forward strand.
CAATATAAGCTTATGCTATGCATTGAATACTAGAGTACCTGAAAGTGCATTTAATATCGGGCAGTAAGAGAAAGTAAATTTAAAAAAATCTTTAGTCTTCCATTTCTTACAAAATCCAAGTACATATGTAATTTATATAAGATTAGTATGTATTGAATTTCAAATAATCTCTAATAAATTATAACAAATGATGTATTTAATTGTCCTTTGTTATAAACTGTCCGATATCAAATGCATATGAAGAAGTAAAAGCAGATACATAAATAAATTTCTCTCTCTTTCTAATCTAATATCGATCGATACTGTAGATATATAATAAAATCTACCGAATACCGATATCGATCGATATTCGGTATATACCGAATATCGAACTGGCGTTAGATTTTTCTACCGAATCCCAGCTCTGATATATATATATATATATAAATATATAAGGTGACTCAATGGTATGAGTAACTGTATGAAACTTGGATCAAATTACATTATTTCAAATTATAATACAATACAATTTACTTACAATGAGATATGATAAATTGCCCAAAGTTCAAATTACATGAAGTCCATTATATTGTGCTTTCAGTTAAACATCACTATGATATGTCTAGACTTACAATGCATGAGGTCATTGAGATAATGCCATTTGTCGACAGGAAGAATACGAAAAAGCTCACTTTTTCAATTATTAAAAACACTTACCCGTCTCACTGACAGCTAAATTTCTGGCCACGATTCTGTGCCAGAGGAGCTACGGCATATATATCCACGGGGTCTTAAGATCTGTACAGTTGCTGAACGTATAGCCAGAGGGCCTATTGTTTGTTTTTGCCTTTTTGCATTTATGAATTTTTTAATGTAGAGTCGTTTTATAGTTAATGTTTTAAATATAAACTCTATTTTTATTTGGGCACAAATTTTAAACATTTCCTTATGTATTACATTAGTAATTACTTACAAATGAATATATTAAACATCGATAATTACCTCTTTTTACCATCAATCGTTTATCTTGTATATATGTCTATGGATTTTTTTTGGATCCCTTAATCAAAGGCCTAGCAATTAGGAAAAATAGATCCACCATAAGTGTTTGAAGGAAATAATTATATATCAATTAAGAGATATTGACGTGATGGAATGTTGTTGTTGTTATAAAATAATATGTATTTGACGCTTCCGAGGTCTAAAAATAAATCATGTAAGGATGACAATATCATTTATTATAAACTATTGATGATGATCACATTTAAGAAGTATGAATATGCGTTTGACTTATTTTGTAGCGAATTAAAATGTCAAATTTCTTTTTAACATTTGTTTACCTGAATTGTTTTCTTTTTTCACTTTTGACCGGTTTTTCTAATATCAAAAGTTATACACATATACAGATCGACCCATTCGCCCATAATGCCCATTCATTTCTTTTTTCTTTATAGGCAATGCAGGAACTCGTAGCCCAGGCTTCACCAACTTCAACAATTTCAGCCATTCTGATGCCCGAGCCACCTTTGCTCAATGCTTCGGGACGAACAATCCCTTCGAAAGCATATTTTCCCAGTCCATCTTCGCAGACATGGACTTTAATGATCATTTTGGGGGTCTGGGCCGCAGTGCCCGAACGCCCTTCCGCTCCCAGTCCTTCAACGTGAGTGGGAATCCTGGAGGCTTTGGAAAGACGGAGAAAAAAGTCCAGGACTCCCCCGTGGAGCACGACTTGTTTGTCTCCCTGGAGGACATTGCCAAGGGCGTCACGAAGCGAATGAAAATATCCAGGCGGGTCGTTTCCAGCGACGGGACCGCACGAAAGGAGGAAAAAGTACTCACCATCAATGTCAAGCCCGGATGGAAGCCCGGAACAAAAATTACCTTTCAAAGAGAGGGGGACCAAGCACCTAATAAAATTCCTGCTGATATCATTTTCATTATTCGGGACAAGCCACACAAACACTTCACGCGGGAAGGCTCAGATCTGAAATACGTCTGCAAGATTACGCTCAAAGAGGTAAGAAAATCATCATTATTTGTCAGACTGAAAGAGTAAATTATATATTTATTACTGCTAAAAATTGATAAGCATACAAAATATATATATTAAAAGAGGAAATGAAGAATAAAATAAATAAATAATTAGATCATTCATTACGTCATAACTTCTTTTTTATATAAATAATAAGCACTTTATATGATGTGTAAAGTACGTATCCCCGCTCCCAGAAGTCTCGCACCAGGAGCTTTACCTACTCTTTAAGTAGTAGACTGACTCTTCCTCCACAATAGCTGGATTGATGGATTCTGGTTTTAGGTGGTAGGTTCCAGAAAATAAGGAAGTTTGATGAAGCAAGCTTGCAATATGCTGCAAGTCCCATTTTATGGGCACTACTTCTACTTCATCATCCAACCCCCTTGCACGTACGCTTCTATGAGTCAGATCCCCCTGTATGACATATTCAAAAGATATGTAAATAATGCATTTCACGCCTTTGATCATGACCATAAATCACTCCATTACAATTTGCCGCAAACTCATTCCTTCTTCTTCTTCTTCTCTTTTTTTCGCGGCAAAGTTTAAAAGACTGCTGAGATACACCATGGTGTAATAACATGATGTAAGACATCCCCCTCTTAGAGAAACATTGCGTCAGAGGAGAAAAATGTGTTTTTTCTGTGTTAAACAACGACCTATTCAAAAATGCTAAAGTAGCAAGTATACACAGTTTCAGGGTCTTTTTACTTAATTCTAAAGGTATTTTGCATTCTTGTACAAAAGTAGTATATTGAATTTGTGGCATTTTAATTGCAATTTCACTGTGATTGAAGGCTTTACATGAAGTGTCAAGGTAAGGCATTTTAGGAGGGAAATATGTACAAAATACGTCATGGCCTTGTAGTATTTGGAATTAGGAAATGAAATTCAATAAGGTGCAAAACCAAACTATATGGAAATTCGCTTCCTCTTTTATTCTTTCATCAGCACAGGTCATTAGTTATATATATATATATATTTGCATTTTTTTAAATGGACTGATTAGTGTATCCGACTTGGCATCCAGAATTCTCAGTTTTAAATGCTTCCATAGAGTATAAATACTTTAATAAGATTAAAATTGGAGCCATTCTCTTGTTTTATGTTCCCAAATACTATGTATAAATCGCTGTGTATGTAAATTTTTATGTGAGAACTTACTTATTTGACTCAGGGCTTGAAAAGTTTGAAAAATCACATTTTCGACTTATTTGAAAGAACTTTGCGGACATACTAATATTTTCTCATTAGATATATTTTAATGTTCTTCAGTTCAAAGAAAATGGGTCCAGAAATGTTATATCTCGAATCTCTCTCAATGGAATCCGATTTCTAATCGTACTTCTAACGATTGCTAAAATCTATGTTTGTGTTGAAGGAATAATATATTTTTTAACTGAAATTATTGTAATATTAAAATGAAATGTTCTCTTCAAACGTTTTTATTGGAAAAAGGGTATAATACTCTTTATATATTTTCTATGTATTGTATACTTTATTTTTAAACTATATTTTTAAAATAATAATTAAAATACATATAAACCATTTTTTAAAGTTGTAAAATACTATATTATGAAAAATAAAACAGGTATAAAATACATTTATAACTAATCATACACCCTAACAATCGCTGTTCTCAATACTCTTAAGGTCAATTGTCCTACTGAAAACAAGAAAAATCTTGTTGATCAGATACTAATATACCAACCATGGTTTAAACCATAAAGATATAGAGAGCTTATTCCCTCCAATAGCAGTCAAAAACATCGTCGTTCATCTTATTTCTGGACACAATGACATATTTCTCTGAAGAATCCTAGAGATATAAAGATATAGAGAGCTCATTCCGTCCAATAGCAAAGAAACATCGTCGGTCAGCTGATTATTGGACAATATGACGTATTTCTCTGAAGAATCCAATAAGCTATCTATGTCTTTATATCTCGATGGTTTAAACCAAGGAAGAAAATTCATATATTCGTATCCTGGACGGCTTTATCTGACTTCAAAATCATCCTTAATTACGACTACACCTACTAATAACATCTTTCGGAAAAAACATCAAATACTTTATATATTAGTGAATTTTGGGATCTCTATGCATACAATCTAAATTAACCCTTCTTATTTTCACTCTACCTTTGAAGGGGATTGTCAAATTCAGGGTGACTCAATTACCTCTCCCCAATCCCCCTCTCATGGCTTTAAAAATTAATAAAATAATCCAGTCATTATTTTATAAGGGTATGATATATATCTTCTCCATTCAAAATGTTTATATACACAACTATATAATATATATGTTATGAGTGAAGAATATAAAATTTGCTGGGCTGCTACTTCGCTTTAGACTCTCATATATACAAATATATAATAGGTGAAGTGTTGGAGCTTGGATAGTCTTTTTCTATGTGTGTGTGCTTCTCCTTCTGTTGCTCTCCTGCATTCGGCGTGCTTGGAAATAAAGCATAAATGACATCATTTCTTAATTTAAGACTTCTTTTTTTTTGTTTCTTCTGAATCTCAAAGTTTGTGACTTCTCACTTATGATTTATTTATGAGACTTATTGTGTTTAAGCAAACAATATAAGAAATACAATAAAGCAGCTTTTTCCATATTTCACATAATTAAAATATGTATTCCCGCGTAAATTTAAAACTGCAAAGCAATCATTTTAAAAAAACTTTAAAATATATTGCATAAACATTGTATTAATATACTACTATTTAGCAGATAAATAATCATTTACAACAATCAGTAATATCAATTCTTATATTATTACACAATATTTTTGCTCTCTTTCATATTGTCGAATTAATAATTGAATAAACTTTTAACTCCGCTCCATATGTGTTGAATTTAAAATATGCATATGTATAAAATATTTGTGAAAGCCATTATAATGGAGTCATGGATTCGATTTTTATGTGGTAGCCTAAAAAACAATACTACGGCCCTACGATTTCTCCTCATTTGGATTTTATATATTGTCTATCAATTGTGTAGGTTTTATTCATTGCAGACACACAGATATTTATTTTATATATCTAAAACTTTTGTTGGTAAGCTTTTTACATATACGCAAAGATATTGTTGTTATTTAATGTTTGTAAAAGAGATGCAAATGGACAGGGAGGTTGTGTTAGACTTCCTAAAAACAATATCATGCGGACCCGAGTATGATACTAATATCATTCATATATATTCTTTTGATTATCTAGTGAATGAATAAACTGAATCCCCAACTTTTGCGGAAAATGGGAACTAAAACCTGTCACAAAAAGTAAATTTCCGCCAATTTACTGAAATCCTTATTTACTCAACAAAGATCCGTGACGAATTGAAGGACGCAAAACCCGAATCACGAACTATGAGGGGTAGTTTCACTGTAATTTGAATTTAAACCTCACACAGAGCATTCTTTTTCTTTGCATGAGGAGGGGTTTCATTGCAATCTTGTATGTATACACAAAGTTAAGCGTAATTGGCGCGGGGGCCCTCTGTCCTGAGTATTTTGCGTCGTCATTTTATGGTTTAATTCATTGTTATATCTGCGGCTCTTTTTTCCATTGCATTTAATGATTCCTTTAGGGGCTATAGATTTAGTAAAATAGGTTAGGGTTTTGTATTTTATGGAGTTCTTGCTTTGCATTCCACCGCAATGGTTTTTTGGTAGATTGATCTTAATTAAATGGAGTACTCATTATGAAACAGTTATCTAGCTTACTGAAATGGCTCTTGCACATGCGCTAATATCGTTTAATATAGGCCGATTTTATATGCATATCCAAGGCCTCACATTCATCAGATAACTGACTTGGGTTTGAAGCCTTATCATTGATAATGGAGGGAAATATTTCCTGCCATTTCTTCTTCTTTCTGTAGGATAAAGTACTCTTCTTAGAAGTTTACATAACAATGGGAGCCAAGCTCAGATGGATTGTTTTAGTGTTTTGAGTAGAACCTATGTTTTGTTCAATTATCTGAATGTTCGAGCAAAACATGATTCATCGGCTTTACAAAATGTCGCTACTACATGTATAATGATATATACAGCTTGCTGCATTGTGTGATAATAGTTGAAGGGAGTTAATCGTCGACATGGAGGGTAGTAGTATTCTCTAACAATTTCGTAGAAGTGACGTTTCTAACCTATATTACCGCATACCGATCCTGGATATTTATACCTTTTTACAAAAAATTAAATATTATTTATTCTCAAGAAAAATTAAAACATTATAATAAATAATAAGATGAAGAAACTCAACGACTTTTTGTAAACACAGAGGATGCCTGGACAAAAGCTTACTTTCATCTGTGAAGCCAGGGTAAATAAATGCAATCATCATAACACTGTCCCTGCTTTTACTTATGGATTAAATCAAGGACATTCTAAAGTATTTATCATTTAGATACTTATAAAAATATGGATACAAGAGCACGATTAGAACTTACTTTTTAAATGGTGATATAACGATCAGAGGTTTTTTTGAGATAAGTTATCTGATGAAGTTAAATACATTTATATCAAGCTATATGTACAATTATTTAACACTTGACTCTTTAGTTCTTCTTTGAATATCTTAATTTGATTTAAATTTACTTCATTAAAAAAATATTGAGTTTTACACTCGTATTGAATCCTCATTGGAGGCGGCGAAATTACAAGACTAACAACATTTTCCGCATTTCTTTTGCTCTTAGTTAAAATCATATAGTTTTATTTTGATTGTTGTTCATCTCTTTTTGAGGATAATCATATAATTGGGATTCTTATTCGTCTTGGACTTCTTATCTAGTCTTCTTTGCAAAACCGCTTTATGCAGAGCCAAGCCTATAAATCTTGTAAGTGATATGAACGTGAGGAATTTGTCATTGGCTTGACAAGATATGAAGAAGAGGAAAAGAAACAAGAAATAAATTTATATATACATATATTTAAAAAATCCACCTCAACAAAGACTCTCCCGAAGAAGCCAGACATATTACATACTGATGATACATATAAGGATAGTCAAAACTCGTATGTTTGTGCTTATTTTTTTAGCTTCCTTTATAACCTGGCCTCGTTAATTTTAAAGAGGCCCTTCATTTTAGATCAATTACTCACTCGCAACTATTAAAAACAAACTGATGCAGGGATTTTAGGAAGGGGCTTAATATTTTCTTCCTTATAATGAGAGGTTTTATATGTGGAAGCGAGGAATTTATACTTGATGATGATATCTATTGCATTTTTTGCATAAGGATATCCTGTAATTCTAGTGTGGTTTGATATGTCTTAATGAAGAACAAGTACGAGGGATTGTTGCATCAACTTGTCCTTGTATATATGAAAATGGTTTCCCGCCTTTTATTAATCCTACAATAAAAACTCGAATGGGGTCTTTAATGAAAATTTGTGTCTCTGATTTATGTCTTCATTGTCCTCGTATATTTGAAATGCTTTCCGCCTTTTTATTAATCCTACAATAAAACCTCGAATGTGGGTCTTTAATGAAAAGTCAATTGGTATTTTATCTATCAAGAAAAGATAAATGGCTAAAGTATTTATATAACTTCATTAGCTATGATTATACTTATACAGGCTCGTTTGATATGTCTTAATAAGAACAAGTACGAGGGATTGTTGCATCAACTTGTGTCCCTGATTTATTGCTTCATTGTTTTGTATATTTGAAAATACTTTCCCGCCTTGTTTATTAATCCTACCAAAACCTCAAATGAAAATGAAAAGTCAATTGATATTTTATCAATAAAGCAAAGATAAATGGCTAAAGTATTTATGTAACTTGAGTCATTAGCTATGATTATACTTATACAGGCTCGTGAGCTAGGGCTTGGGACTCTTTAATACCAAAAAATGTAATTATATATATATATATATATATCCCTTCCCCACAAAGCAATTAAGAAGGCCTTTTATTAAGTGCAGAAAATGCTAAATTCTAATATAATTGGTGAAGAATATTTTCAAAATATCTTGAATTCAATAATAATTGCACCTAAAACGGCCTCAATGATCATTATATGTGTATATTTTCAAAGGATGGAGTTTTTTTTTGCTCCAGAATGCATTCATCTTGCTGGACTTATCCTTGATTGTATTTTCCATTTAGCTGTTAAATACGTTTGTCATTATTTACGTCCATATAGTTGTAATCTACTATATATACCTATATATGAATATATAAATATGTATACATATTTATATAATACTGATATATCCTATTAATACCTTGAAAAATGTTACCTCTTAATTGCCTAATCAATATTTAACTTATGAGTCAACTGATTTGTTCGTTAAATATACTTTTTATTATTATTGTTTAAACTCATGAATAAATATATAAGGGACTAAGAAAATAGATGTAATTTCCACTTTTCTTAACTATTTCATATGTTTTACATCTTATTCCCTTTGTTTTTAAATACTCATCCCCCATTTAATTGTGATTTTGGCTTTAATTTCTTGGAGACGTATTTGCTATCTCATATCCTTAAGCTCACAACTGTTAATCATGTTTGAAAAATGTAGAATCATTTTATGCCCCTTTATTTTTTTTCTCCAATAGTCTATATTTCATCTTTTCAAACCCTTCCTTGTTTTACTCATTTCCTCTTGGCTTCTTTTGGTTACCTTTTATATATTATTAGGAATCGACTGTAAATCATTGAATGCACCTTCTTTGCATACGGATATCCATTGACGATGGCATTCATATTGCACCCTTTCTTTCCCCTTCCTTTGTACATATTTTTGCCCTCTCCTGACTTATAATAAGTTGCCTTTTTATTGAGACTAATGTCTTTGAAGGTATTTTCCGCTTGAATAAGGCAGGATCCTGGGCAAAAGACCCCATAAAGTCCTCCATCTGTGGCATTTCTTTATGTTGTCAAAGTGTATATTGGACCCAAATATAGGCCTGTCCTTGGGACCTGATTGGCGTAATTGAACCCCATAACCGGTCACATGGAGCAGCTCACTCTGAAGACAACAGGAAATTGATCGTTTTTTGCATCATTGACTGCACGCACACACACACACTATATATATATATATATATAAATAGATGATAAATTTATACATCAGTCTGCCTATAATAAAAAAAGTTCTGACTCCCACACAAACAATGTATTTGCATTAGGATTCCATTTATTTATTTACCATCATTCTTCAAGTTCTTCCTTGTGGTAGGCATTCTACCTCATGAACAAAAAACCTGATTTACCCTCCATTGACTGGTATTTTGTGTTATCTTTTCAAAAAATATATATTGATGCTTTGTGAGCTATGAAGCCTGAAAGGACTCTTGTATATTTTCCATTCTTTCTCTCTCTATGTATACATGTGACGTCATCATTCCCGCGTAAATTTAAAGATCACCGTTTTTGGTTTTTATGACTGTCCATATATACATCCGGATCGCACTTAAGAGTCAACAGTTGTTGGGCTTACATGAGATTTCCTGAGGGAAGTGGATTCAATTAATACTTATGATAGCTTATTATTCAATGGTTTTAGTTGCTTCATCACTCTGTGCATTCTATTCGTATTGATATTGATAAGTTTATAAATTAAGAGAGATGGTTTATATTTCGTATCATCACCGAGACTCTGGGATGTCCTCATTTTTAAGCAACCAAAGTTGGTTTTGCAAAGCTGTTTTGTATCTCTTATACGAATGTAAGGATCAAATTGGACTTTGAAAAGAATATTGCATACCATTTTTTTTATTTTCAAGTCGGCACATAAAATTATGCATCATGCAGTTATAAAAAATTGCATTTATAGCATCAAAGCGAAGGAAAAAGAAATCCTTTAGAATCCTAGAATCTATTTTAAATATCATGACACAATATTTAGATGATTATTAAAATATTTTCGTATCACTTTCTTATCTCTCTAATGTGTATACTTTTATGGAATTATTTCATGTTTTGCTCAATTTTTGTAGTATTACTGAATGCCTATCTTTGTATCTTTCCACGAATATAAGAATGCCTTCCTGTTAGGTCCGTCTTACTGTTAACTTAATGCAAAGATTTTTTAAATTAAATTAATTATTCAAATCACTGAGTTGTATTGCTTAATGAACTAAAGATCTCTTAAGCAAGGTTGGCCTCCCATTCCTGAGCACTTGGCTCAATAAGTCTTTAGCTGCAGCTTGATAAATACTCAGGAAAGTAGCCCCATAAGCTTTTGGTCAATATCAAGAGAACGCGATGTGCAGCGCCGGACTTCGAAAGAGCATTTGGCAGTATTAAACCTCAAAACTTTTGAGATTTTCTCCTTGGAGTTCAGAAGTTCTACAACATTGCCAGTAGCCAAAGGAGCAGCTCTCAAAATATAAGCTGCAAATTATGAAAATAAGTATTTATTTTTCATACTTTATAATCAATGGCTTCAATGGCTATATGGTATATATATATATATATATATATATATATATATATATATGGGTTAAATTATCGAAATAAATACCCGCATAATAAGATATTGTAGTTGGTCAAGTCACCCGTCAATTTTTGCAAGTATAATTATGCATTCTCCTAAATTCATTGACTGAGCCTTACTTTTATCATAGTTTATAACTACTTTTTAATTAACTATGACCCTTGCAAAAAGGTCAATAGTTTCATAATAGAACACAAAAATGTGTATAATTAGAATGTTCCCGCAAAGTTCAAATAAATGAGACGTAAAAGAACTTTAAATGTCGAGAGTTTTTGTTTAAGTGCTTTGTGCTTCTTTTTTCTTTACTGCATAAAGACCCCCAGCCGAATATAGCTTAGATACTGCTTCCGTAATCAGGTACTCATATTTCATACACTGTTATTCTTAGACGTTTACTAGTTCTTTGACACATTATGAGTACTAACGTTGGATACTTAAGGAGAATATATCACTCGACTTCAGGCATATATGTATAAGGTATACCTTTTCCAAAATAAGGGGTTTCAAAGTTTGCATTTATAATTCAAGGAAGTTCAAGTTATTTATGGCCATTCCTGATTCGTTTTTATTGTTTGCATATAATTAAGGATACAACCATTGATTTATGTAAAATGAATTCTTGAATCTGAAAAACAGTTTAGTTTTGCTCAGTGAAAGCTGATTGCTTTATTAACTTTATTACAACAAAAGATTAAAAAAATTTAGCAAAAAAGATGAAGAAATAAAATAATATAGTATTGAAATTTTTAATTATAAATACTATTTAATATGAATATTTGTGCTGATAAGAAAAGTGATTGAAACATGCCATTATCTTTCGATCTTCTCGACATGATAATCTCATTTGATAGCCATTGATTCTTCGTTGTAGTAGATAGCGTTCTATATACTTAAATCTGTATGGCTAATTGGCTCAAAGACTAGAAAGTCTCGACGTAATTTAAGCATTCTTCTACATTTCCATGGTTCAGACTATTTGAAAACCAAATTATTCCATCACTACTCACTTTAAAGCGATCAATTTAACAATGTGTTCTTGTTTTTTTGTTTTATATATTTCAGACAAGCAATTGCGTAAAAAGTACATAAATAAACATGAAAGTTTCAAATTATTGCTTGCTGAAAATCACCACATGGTGGTCCATATAAAACTCTGCACATCAATAAACAAACAAGGTTATACAATTAGATTCTCAACAAACAATCATATACAAAAGTTATAATACATTATACTAAGAAGTAACATAAACAAATAAAATTAGTCATCATGTAAATTTTAATATTCTTTTTAAAGTTATTGATTATTTGTATTTAAAACTTTTTATGCTGCAGCGCCGTTGTTGGGGAGATATCTGATTTAGTTGATGGCGAGCGTCCAATGGTATTATCTTCCTGTGGTATCTTCAATTTAAAAGCTGTATACCTGGCAGCTGTAGCCAGTATAATAGCTCTAATTCATTTGGTTTAATTTTGTGTAAGTGGATAGTCTTTTGGCGATCAGAGCTTTTGATTTAGGATGGCGAATTCAATCGCCTTCGACTCCAGCGATGATTGTTTTTTCCTGTCGGACAAACCAAACAGAAGAATGGCTTGAATTATATTTCTTGGACCATTTTCCAATCCAGGAACGTTGATTTTTATAAAAGTTCTTAAGATTGAGATGGCCTGACAACCATTAAAAGCATGTACGGTATCGTTGTATACCTTACCGCAGTCTTTGCACGGTCGAAAGAATTTTATACACCTCCCAGAAATCTGAAACTGTGTAGTAAATTTCCTACCATCTACTATATTTTTTAATGAGTCTAAAATTCTAAAACGCCATTTTTGGGGGAGATTAAGCTCTCTCATATATTCCAATAAAATTCCCTGTGCTTCGTTTTTTTAAATCGTAAAATTCATTTTAAGATACCAAGGCATCGGAGATATAAATTATTAGCGGGTCTGTTAAGAGGAAAATAAATCTACCATATCTAAAAACTGAATCTCGCCCTAGAAGGTGAAAACTAAAAATATTTTCTCCAAGAGCCCACTCTTCCAAAGAAGCCAGAGGGAACAGGTTGCGAAAAAAGAAAGTATTGCAAAATGATATCCATCACGGAGTCGCTTTTAAAGATTGGATAAACATTCCAGATTAATCTTTGTGCAGCTCCCCACTCTGAAGACAAGCAAGAGGTTTTGGCATTAGTTAAGACTGTCCCCATCATAAGTCTATTATAAAGAGGGTTAAGAGGCAGGGATCTCCTCAACTCCTGATGAGGTTTGGAAAACAATCAATGAAAATCTTTAAATATATTTTCGGGATTATTTTATATAAAAGGGCGATCCCACCACCAAGAATATTGCAGGGCCTTTTTATGGTCTCTAATAGGGTCTGTGGAAGAGCTTATTAAGCCACTTTTCTTCCTCAGTGACGGCTTTTTCAGCAAATACAGAAGAAGCAACTCCCTTATATAGTAATAAAGGTACAACTTGTGAGTTGTAAGCGTCAATCCTCTTCTCTTAGTTCCAATTTCGCCAGACACTGATATTTTTGTAGATAGTAGCATTGATTTTCCGCCAATTAATTTCGTGCATTCCTTGTCTCTCCCAGACAATGCCATAAATTTCCATTCTACTTTTGCAAATGCAGTTCCCTACCCTTTTTCATTCTTCCGGCTTCCAACAGCCAATAGGCAAAACAATGTTTTATTCTCATTGATTTGAGTCCGGATATCTTCCCATATTTTCGGAAGAAGTTCAAAATGATACTGACCCTCTTACACAGCTGACATTCGGAATTTGCCTCTACAAACATTGTCACTTCATCTGCATAAGTATCAACTAGATCAGGGGTCACCAACACGTCGCCCGCGGGCGCCATGGCGCCCTCGTAGACTACTTGAGTCGCCCGCAAAGGCATTCTCAAAATAGTAATACTTAAGTAAAGTTATCATGTCTATTAGTTTTGTATAGTTGTGTGACTGATGTATGTATATTTTTCCGTTATGTCTTTGTTATTGTCAATTTGTGACATCAAACCTCCACAAGTTTGACAGTTCATGCTGGTTCAGAACAGTGCCTTAGAGTAGGAGAGTCTGGACGACCGACTGATGGGTCATAACAAACAGCTGACTAACTTCCATAACAAACAGATTTCATATAATAAATTAGTAGGTATTTGTATTTAGTAACCAATTAAATGTTATTTTCATGAATCAAAGGGAACATAATTTAATGTATAAAGATGACAATTTAATTAAATTTGCTATAAATTGTAATATTTTTAATATTTTGCCACTATTTTTAGCAGAAATAGTATTCGTATGTTGAATAACAATACTATTGCATGTCTGATTATATTCGTAATGTGGGCAACCCTTCATCAATCACGAAACCTTTTTTGTTTTATATCTCTGGGATCTATCAGCAAAATAGGTTCCTCGTAATATACGGATTAGATGACCAGCCTTCAGCACATGGAGTCCATTTGCTTCATTTTACTCCTAAAGCTAATCTGCTATAGTGACGAAAATGTTTGTGCGATGTAGGAATGGATTGCCTGGAGACACAAGGTTTCTCCGATGACAATATGTGGGATTCTGGGGCCTTGTTGATATAGATAGGTTTAGTGGTCTATGCACAGCAGCTATGAAGGTGGCTAGCCTGTTTGGTTCAACTTACCTTTGTGAATCAGCCTTTTCTGACATGAATTACATCAAAAATAGACACAGAACAAGGCTCACAGATAAACATTTGCAAGATTCCCTCAGAATTGCAGTTTCAAGTTACAGCCCAGATTACAATGTACTGGTGGCCAGCATGCAATGTCAGGCCTCCCATTAAAATGTATTTCTGAAGATTGTAAGATATTTCAAAAATATAAATAGTTTAGTTTTGTTGTATAACTGTGATGGTTAATTCATTTCTGTAAAAGATCAGTAAAATGTCATTTGTTTGTGTGCATAAGTAATAGGCCTATGTCACACATGTTAAGATACTAACCTATAATTTTGTTTTAATGTAAATGGTGCATTGTCATCCATGATTTCAGTTCCTTTTGCAAATCTAAGGAGTTGTTTGAAATGTTTAGAAATAAAGCAACAATTTTTCTTCCTTTGAAAGTCATTATTGATGATTATTGTGAATTTTTATTATGAAAATAATCTAAAGCAGGTGAATATCACTAGTTAATATTAATAACATAAAGATAAACCGAGTAAATTGTTATATCGGAAGCGCATATCAAATTGGTAGCCCTTCACATGAATCCACACCCAAGAAGTAGCCCTCAGTTAAAAAAAGGTTGGTGACCCCTGACTAGATGAAGTTCATCATAAAACTTAATCCCAAATCCTTTATTTTATATTTAACTGAAGTAAAAGATCCTCGATTGCCATGATAAATAACAGAGGCGCTGTGGGACACCCTTGTCTGGAGCTTCTTTTTAAAATAATCCGTCTACTCTCCGTCCCATTTAACGAAATTGTAGACGAACCATTCCACAAAAGAGTTCTCACTGGATTAAAAAACTTCGAGGTAAGAGTTTCTTAGTAGCCTTCAACACGTGAACATGATGAAAGGAATCAAAGGCCATCGAGAAATCAATTCCGGCAATAGCCCCGTACTTATTTATTTTACTAGTGGAGTCAATGGCAGTCTGGATGTATCTCGAGATATCCGAAATCTTCCGATTTTTCAAAAAACCTTTCTGCGTGACTCTGATCCGTTGGTTAAGAAAAGGTTCATTTTACTAGCCAAGATTCCCGGCAGTATCCTGTATGCTATTTTAAGGACCCTAATGATTAAAATGCGTACCATCGTCCTTTTTAGGTATGAGAGATATTCTACCTTTCGTTAGTGCTTTAGGTAGCGTTACATTTACTTCCATACAAGATCACACCCTAGCAAGGTAATGAGACAATTCATTCGCACAAAACTTAAATATACCAGCTGTCAATCCATCTGGACCAGCCGCCTTGTCAGTTTTGAGTTTTTTGGTGATGTACTCTCTGATATTATCCTCAGTAATTTTTCTATTCTTTGGTGTACCGGAGAGTCTTCTGGAGAAGTAACCCTTATTAGTAGTGACCACCATTTGAAACTTATTATAAAAATATTGTAAAATGTCATCAGTTTGTGTCAGTTCCTTGCCGTTATCCACTATACTCTTTATGCCACTTGCAGGATATTTCCCTTATTAAAAGGAATTTGAGTCTTAAATACCATTATTTTCTGCCTCAACCTTTTCTTCCCTTTCCATCTGCACAATCTCTGCGACTTTGAAAGTGTCCGTAATATCTACCGTTATTGAACGGCAGACATTTTTCTACCGACTCTTGAAACTATATTCTCCTTATTTGTCTTCTTCAGATATTTTGCGACTGTGGATCGAATAACCTTAATATACTCGTATGTCAAATAGACATTTTTTGCAGATTGTAGCAGCAAACTCTTTACTTTATTCCCGTCAGATGGCGCGGAGTTAGTTTGCTCTGTACATGAAAGAATTTACGTAATAATATTACTTAATTATATTCCAATTAAAATTATTTATGTTTCAGGTATTCATGTTATTGTAATGCTTAATTGCACGTTGTTTATAATTGTATATTTCTTGTATGCGTGTGTTATTGCTATTATTAAATAAATACCTGGACTCAGAGAGTGCATGAACTTAGAGCTATAAGTTGTTTGTAATCAGAAGCTCTCATCCTCTCTTCTCTCAGTCTACTATTAAGTTAGATGAATTCATTTCATCTACAATATAAATCAATAATATGAAATTGCTTAAATTATTCCTTAGCCTTTGCACAAACTTTTCTTCTCCAAGAATCCATTTTAGCATAGAATATTGGCGACGATTTAGAGTTGAGCGAATACATATTGTAATTATTTTATGATCGGACGATGTCTCGGGATGATAGAAAGCATTTACTATTGCCCTTTGAATTGATCGAGAAACAAGAGCTAAATCAATTCGAGATGTCTGATCTTTCTTTCTCCATTACATGCTATCGTCTAGTGAAAGTTTCTTTACAATATCTACAAGATTGAATATATCACATAACTCAACCAGGATTTTTGAATTAGCATATTGGGATGGAGGCTTATCGAAGTCAACATTTAAATCGCCAATTAGTATAAAAGGATTAGGATCAGTCTTGTGCAAATTTATAATAGCAATAAATAAAAGAAGAAGATGCTTCATTAATAGGAATAATAGAAAATAGATTTTACTTATTCCCATATTTAGTTTCATTGTATGGCTAACTGGTTCATGATAAAAGTCTAAGCATTGTAACTCTTATATTTTTCTTTGAAACTTATTTTTTATTAAGAAGGGAGAGTAGTATATTCACTTAAAGATCATTGGTACATCTATGATGTTTATTACCTTCATCTGGAGACCTATCACAGTCCGGCTGCCTTCTTTTTCCTGTCGAACCCGAACGAGTTCTGAACTCCGAAATTTGATTGGGGTCAATGTGGCTTTTGGACAATCTTCTTTGTACTCTTTCCATTTTTGGTCATTGAAAAGTCTGGCCTTGTGCAATCCACCGGGTTTTCCACCAGGACTTCCCGAATTACTTCAGGGTTTGCCCACAGCCTACTACTCTCAAATCTATATCAGGGAGAGTAGGAGTGATAATTGTATTAGTGATTCTAATTTCAGGTTCATCAAGCGCATCTTCACTATGAACACTGTTATTTGAAGAAATTGTTGTGATCTTCATTACACTAGTTGAAGAGGTTTTTTCCTCTTCATTACAACTAACTGTATTAGTCTTTTTTTGAAGCAACTTTTCTACTGGGCACACTTCCGTTATCTCCTCGTGGTCATTCTCGAGAGGAGTATCCTCCTCAATTCCAACAACGTTGTTTGATTCATTATTAATAGAGTCTCGCCGTTCCATAAAAATAGCTTCAAGACCTTTTTCGTAATCTTGTACACCAGTTTTTTGATTTTTACAATTTGTCTTCGTATGACCCCAATGAAACAATTTTGACACTGCAATTGAGCTCCTTTAAACTTCAGTTTGATTAAGACTCCGTTAAAGGCATTATTTCAAGTATCAGCCCCGGATTAGTGATAATTTCCACTATATAATCTCCATCTCTCCAAATGTCTTTTGTAACTCCCATACTTCTTCTCTGCATCCTTGTCTAGGGGATTCTTTTTGGGATAATGACGGAGCATTTCCCCAAATTGCTTGAACTACTCTACTGCTTTCCTTCATCCACTCGCTTGAATGAAAACTTTTTTTTTGTTGTCTATGGATACTTTTTCAATTCCTTTAAGCCTTACTACAATGTTAACTTTTTCTCCATGAGAGTTTGTTAGATTATAATTTTCAACTTTCTTTAGATCTTCTAGTCGTCCCTTACATCCACTGAGAATTTGGTATAGAAACAGGCTTGACCGAACCCAAATCTCGATTAGCTCCCGCCAATTCATGTTTCATAAATCCAAATTTAAGGGCAATATTATAGACGTCTACATGCTTCAGGTCATCCTGACGCTTTAGCACTCCTTCACTATTTTCTATTTTTAAAAAAAATATCTCCCATTTGAAAATCCTATCAAGCTCTACATAGCTATCAGACCCCGAGTTAATATATTCATTATTCTTTCGATCGAGAGCCTGCGAATAAAGCACACGCGGATACGCATTACTCACCGGCCGGCTACTCTCTCCAAGACGTCCTTGACCCTGTTGATCTGGAGGTCTTTCACGAGGGGACTTGGCATTTTTTTTTCATTGAAGAAAAAAAGAAGAAGTCAAGGAAAAGACAACCCCGTGGATAAAAATCGTCACTCCCTCTCTTGTTTATAATGTATAAGCGTTTTATATATTTAAACCCCCTTGGTTGACTTTTCTAAACAGATTAAAAATCCCAACTAAAGCCCAGGTTTCTTTTCTATTTCCATGGTTTACATTCTAAATATTAAGAAGCAAAGAATATCCTACCGCCCACTCAAGCAATCAATCCAATAAAGAGGTATATATGTTCTTTTAATTGCGTTGATCTCATGAACGTTGATTAGTTGTCAAATCATGGGTCCTGACTTTTTAACATTCGCCCACGCTTTATCAACTTTGTCTTTTTGTTCGGTATAAATCATATTTATATTGATCTATTATATTGATAGATTTGATCGCTTAAATGATTAAAGTACCAAAGAGTATTACAAGTTTGTAATAATAATGATGATGAATTACATATCAAAGACACAAAATAACGTTAGCGTAGTTGATATTGACAATAGTGTACAACCCTAAAAACCTCATAAAAATATTAGGACAACATTGATAATGTTAAACCCATAATAAACATTAGGATCTTCATATTTGATTTGCAAAAAGACCAACGTCATCCTATCCTCAAAAACACAATGGAAAATAAATAATAATTTGGTCATATCAAAACAAACTATTTGAATGATTATAAAATTATGTAACATATTTTGAGCTATGAAGGGGTTAGACCTTTTTATACAAGTTTTTAACATTACTTTTAGATGGATGTCTTTTATAATTCCGAGGAGTGGTTTTCATTAAGCGATAAAATGAGCGGTAAACGATAATTATACTTAAGGTCAACTTTCTAATCGTTTATCACACAATTCGAAAAAGTTTTTCGTTCATCGCCAGTCCCAAAAATGAAAAGGCAACCTATAGATTTATGGATTGCACACAATTTCTCATCAGCATCATTTACCCCTTATTGCAAAACGATAAATAAATTTATCGTTTATTCTTATCGCTAGCTCAAAAATGGTTATCGTAGAAACCACTGATTGTGAGTACACACATTAACTTAAAGATTCGTTTTTTATGTTCATATTCAACAAAGTATTTTTTTTATGAAGACATACAAATTTCTGAAGGACTGAAATATCCCGTAGGCATAGGTTATATATTAACAACCCCATTGTTTCTTTTTTATGTGAGCATGCATGTAGGTTGTATTCACAGAGTTAATTCCTTTGTTTTTTAGGGAGGGAGTAAACCTTCTTGGTCATGAGGGGGTGTGCGAGTAAATGAGCCTCACGCCTACCAGAATTATTATCATCATCGTGATTGTTTTTCATAAAATCATGATTTTTCTTTTTTCATATTCCAGCAAAAATATTATAAGGATTCACGATAATAGTGTACTTAAACGACATGCTTTATGGAATAGATATGAGAACAGTAATCTGAAATTCCAATAATATATGTTGACCAACCCATAACCGTAATTTTATATATGTATATATATCAGACTTGTTGACGTTTGCGAAAAATGGTTTACTCTTTTAAAATCTACAATTAATGGGTCATCCCGTCTCCAAGTATCTGCTGAAAAAAACCCTCAAAAAAGTAGGAATTTGCCAGGCAAAGGATTGGGGCCTCGACTTTCAATCAAGGCTTTTGGATATTCCGATCTAAAATACTATTTTGATGCAATGTTTTCATATCCCACTAATTATTTGAATACATTATTGATGTGATGTTTCAGAAGCACTTGACTCCGTACTTCCCTGGTATTTGGTGCGGGCTATTTTGAAAAAATATAATGTATAATTAACTCTAATAATTATATTAACAAACACTTTTACAATTGAAGAAAATTATCTACATCCGTATATTATATAATTTTTCAAAAATACTATTTTAGAAGCATTTTAAAAGGTTAAAACGAGTTTGAGAGCTCGGTGGCTGACTTATGTTAAAGAATTGCCCTGTTATTGTTTAACTCTCTAGGCAGAAACTTGATCGTAAAAAATAAATATGGCGGACGTTCCCGCCGAAATTCAAACTTCTTTTAATAAATTATATGGGCAATAAAAGTGAAACGCAAGAGGGTGTGTCTTATAATATATACATCATAGTGTCTAAGGAAGGGTAACTAACTATAATTTACAAGTTATTATCATGGTTTAAATTTAAAGGGGGCATCATGATCTAAGGCCATTAGATTATATTTATGTGATCTGTTCATTATTTTATATGTGAAATATTAATAATGTTCTCCACATCATTATGTTGGTTGTAAGTATATGAGCGAAGAAATGTTTTCTCATAATCATTATGTTTGCTTTTTCTCCATAAACTTAATGTTGTATACTAAGAAACCTATTACATTTCTCCTAACACAGGCCTTGTAAGGAAAGGATATTATTAATTTATTCTTGTGAACGTTTTTATGAATTCGAAATACAAATTCTAACCTAATATTTTATGAAGTACATATTTATGAGATCTATAATAACTTCAAACCAAAAGCTAAAGCTAAATTTAGTCATCGTACTGTAAGTTTTTAGATCCAAGGGCAAAGAGATGTCGGATTCCAGTCATTACAAAGCTGTACGTTGTTTTAATTGTCAGTGAAATTAGTAGATCGTTAAGTATTAAAAACATGTAGGTTTTTTTGCCTATTGCGCCAACTCTATTATTCAATATACAACCTAATTGTATCCGCCGAAAGATTGCGAGTAAAAATAAATATGGTGCGTCTTCCCGCCAAAATTTTAACTGCCTTAAATTTAATTTCCTCTCGACTCTCTGAGGGAAACAATGTCGTCATAACGAGATTCTCTCCTAAAATATCCTGACAGCATACCTTTAGGTATTATCCTTTTAGTTTTAGCATCAGATCCCAAATCATTATTGCTGTTATTGTTCTTCTGACATGATGTATTAGTAAAGAATGTAAAAACTGATGAATGATGTGAAAATGTCTATTAGCAATATATTTTTATTTCATGTGAGAAATAATATAATATATTGTTACTTCGTTTTTTTGTAAGTGTATTTGTACTTATGAATTAATTTCGTCGTAGTTGAACAACAATAATATAATAATAGAAAAGTATTGCATCAGTCCTTGCACAAGTAATATTTGTGACTCGTCATATATAAAGTATTTTTACTTTGAATAAAACATTATAAATGCACTTCTTTTTGGATTCAAATGAAGGTATTTTAAGTATTTAAATAGAGCGGTATAGCTCAGAGGAATCGCCTCACAATGTCGAGGGCGCAAGTTCGACTCCCGAGAGAGGAATATAGTTAACTTTGGTTAACCTCATTGATAGGTTCTATGGATTTATTTATATCCGGAAGGATACTTCAATTCCATCGAACACTATAGACAAAAAGAAAAAAAGTAACTTAAACGCATTGTAACTTAAAATGTTAGAATACATTGTAACGTTAAACAATACGTCGTTAAAAACATATGTTTGTGCACTTAAAGCCTTGTACTGTGCTTTTAAAACTTACAAATTATTTTGATAAATTTAGCTTGCATTAATATTTTTGATAAATGAAAAAGAAGGAAAAATTAATATTTCTGTCATAATTTAATTCAAGCTGGGAAACTTTTGGCTGTTTTATCTATTGTTTGGTTTAGTGTTAATTAAAAGCAAAATCGGTACGTTTAGGTTCATTGAGCAGTTATTCCGCATCATATCATACACCAAGGTCCTCCACTTATAATTATATTTATAATGTTATATTATAGTATATCCACTTATAATATATTTATAATGTTATACTTATATTCGTAATGTTATATTATTACCTCCGCCGAAGGAGGTATTGTTTTCACTGGCGTTGGTTTGTTGGTTTGTTTGTCAGCAGGATAACTCAAAAAGTACGGAACGGATTCGGATGAAACTTTGTGGAGTTGTTGGAAACGCCAAAGGAACAAGTGATTAAATTTTGGCATCTCTGAGTGCAGAATTAACATGCAAAATGAGCTAAATACTAATAAATATTTCAAGTTAGCCTACTCTGCCAATAGATGTCGCTGTGCTGTGAAATCGGGTGCCGGGAGCGTCTTCCTCTCGGAATTTTCGTCGAGGGGAACCCTCCCCCGTCCCTCTACGCCGCCCCAGTCGTGAAAAATCCGCCTCGGAAGGCTCATAAGGACCCCGTGACGGCGGAGGTTTGCACTCTCTGAGTGTATATATGCCTCTAGTATCTTATTTTCATTTATAATTCGTTAAAAATATTTCTTCTGTGTTTATTTCAAAACCATCCCTAAAGCGACATATCACTTTCAAGCTCATTCAATTGAGAGCCTCGACTTTTTGATTCATATACCACATCTGAATTTAACTTTTATCTACAGTAGACCATCCTTATGTGATGTGTTTAGCTGTCCTTTCAGTCAAACTTTTTGGTGGTGCTAACTATTCTCATATTGATAATAAATAATTCTTACCTTATGAATGTATCAAAATAGCGCCAAATCATGTTTACTAAAGTGTTAGTCTTCTACCTTCTCTTCAGTAGGGGTATAGGTATATTGGTAGGTATTATGGATTTTTGATAAAGTCATTACTGATTGAATTAATTATTAATCTAAACCTTGCTTTATGAACGGCGTTAAATGTAGGGATTCTAATAATAATAATAATATGACCTTTAACCCTTGAAAACTATTATTTCCTGACAACATTGACGTAAAATGACGTCATTGGGATGACGTCATCTTTCTCACGTTTTTCCTTTCCCCATTTGGTGGGTGCAATCTTTTTGCTGCTGTGAGGTTGGATTCATCTATCTAAGCCTAAGTTTGTTTCCTTTTAAAATGAATGATCTTAAATTTAGTCTGAGTGAGTGTGTACATAGAGTACTACTTTTTTGTCCACTCATTTTAAATTGAATTATAATGTGTCATTCTCACAAGAAAAAATATTGTTATTTACATAAGGCAATAAGAGATAAGGAACTCCTCTTGAGATCGACTATAAATGTCTTTTAGAAGGCATATGGATACGCAGCATAAGTGGAGTGTTCAAGTACAACCTTGCCAAAAAAAATTAATAAAAGCTTTTTTCATATATATATTTATTCATGATGGTAGATTTCCATGATTTATGGCAATAGGACAATGTACATATTCTTACTTTTTAAACGCGTAAATAACGTCATCAAAATATGTCACTGGCATTGGTCAATGCCAAATAATCAAGTGAGTTTTTTATTGGTCACATTTGAGTGAGCTGATTAGACTAAATATCTATTCAACTAAGGACAACAAAGAGGAGCGTATAACTAAGTCGAATTCATAGCTTAAGGTTAATTAGATTCGTTAACATTTCCACTCATGTGTGTTTTAAAAAACTTACAGATATTTTGAAATAATTTAATAGGCCACTATTTTAAGTCGTATTTTTCATATATATATATATATATTAAATTGAAATACGCCGCTCCTCCGTATATGTATATAATTAACTCATGAACGTATTCAAGTCCTTATCTATAGATAAGGATATATTCTAATCATCTCAGGACAGATAATTTATTTATTGAGTTAATTTTTGACCGTTATAATGTCAAATTCAAAATGCTACATTCCTCTTTGTCAAAAAAAAAGAAATTATGACGATTGTCGAAAGAAATATATTTTTTTTAAATTGGCAGTGAATAAATATCATTGGTTATATTATTATTATTATTCATAAGTTTTGTTGTTTGTTCTGTTTGTTGTTAAAACTTTCACCCACCCAACTTTGAGCAACGTTCTGTCGTGCGTCTCTCAATTGATTTATGAGGTATGCCATAAAACTAACTCACAAAGGCTCAAATAGCGCTGCATTTTGCCATCTACATCAGCTATTCGTCATCCGCACTTCCCGTCATAAAACGACATCATTTTCTTTCATAGTCAAATACATTTCCAGTCTACATAATAAAAAATGGATTAGAGTAAAATCTTATGCCTTGTCTAGACTCCCTTTATGAGCTACTTTACAATTGGTAGGCTTTGTCCTTATCCTTAAACGTGAGTCTTTTTTCAACCATTGTAATTTTACGTCAAGTATCCTCTCATTCAAATACGAATAATTGTTTTCTTAAAAGTTTGTCCAGGAGATACCTTCTTCAGGATGCGCGAGAGAAACTTACTATTTTGAAAAGTTGATAAAAACAACAGTTCTTCAGTTATTGTTTTATATTTTATTGAAAATACAAAATCCTATTTTTTCATGTAGTCTTTAAAATGACATCGGATAAATGGCGACAACCAGGGCGTAAACTCTGATACAGTCTATTTTTGACATTACTGTCACTCTTTGCAGCAGCATATGAAGCAGGTTATTGGCAATGGTCGATCGAAATAACCAGGGATTTTCCCCAATAAAAGACATCGCATGGGGACAAATCTGGAGAGCGTGCCGGCCATTGCAGATCGTCTCTGAGAGACAAGATGCAGTCGAGGAAATGTTGTCGCAACAAATTCATTGAGCCCCATGCTGTCTATATTGTGGGTTCATCTTGCTAAAACCAGACATCTCGGACGTTCATTTCTTTGAGTCTCGAAGGAAAAATTATCATAGGACCAATTATTCCCATTGCCGACATCGCACACTAGACATAACTCGTTCACAGTGGATTTTGGTAAACCAAGGACCATAGCACACGTCAAAAACAGTATTATTCGCGACGCCATTGCCAACATATCGATCATGCAAAAAGTAGACACTAATTTCAAAAATAGACTGTATCAGTGTATGAGCAATGATATTGTATTATAAAATATAAACCAATAACTGAATCCATAATTGATCGTTTTTGTTTGTTTTTTACCTTTCAAATAAGTAGGTTTCTCTGGGCAGCACCCTGTATATATCTACTTGTGCTAGGATCATTAAACTCTGTTTAACTATGGATATAAAATATGTTTTTGGTTTTCAATATTTCAATTATCAACCATATTTGCTTATTTATTATACTCAGAAATGTTATGCCCTAGTTATTTATACAGTTACTAAATTCTTTTCCGAAGAGTAAGAAATCTCTATTATTTAGAGAAGTTGATATTAATAAATGAAAGAGAAATGACTGAAATGGGTTGGCTGATCTATTTCGTACGGTGTAATCACCTAAAACCTAATAATAAATGCTTCACAGTAACTTTGTAAGCGAATGAGTCCTTCAGATTAGTAACACGAATTGATCCATTGCATCATAAAACGTGATAAAACGCATTTCTTATCGCGGGCTCATCTTACGGACATCCCTATTCATTATAATTTCTCAGTTTCAAACACTTGAAGTCCATATTTTACTTCCACATATCGTTAAACACATTTTTGTTTAATTTTTCCTCCTGCGTCCGAAGTTACCTTCCAAATATATTAAAGAATTGTAAGAGGGGAACCATATAATTTCGAGAGCATTTAGACAAGGCTTTATATAACTGAGCACTTATTCATTTCCAGAGCTCAACTACCGAATGTGAATTGGTATTCGATACTATCGACGGTATATTTCAAATATCGAACCGATTATACGATATTCGGTAGAAACTACCGAATACCGTACCGATTGACAATCGGTACGGTATAATTTGTAGCATTATAAAGATATAAGAGCTTATTCCTTTCAATAGCAGGGAAACATCGTTCAACTGTCGCTTTGCCCAAGCACTCCCTTGTGTGAAGAACTTGAACTTCGAAAATAAATAAACAACTATAACTTATAGTGTTATAGAGCAGATACATAATAGATATTCAATATAAGCTTATGCTATGCATTGAATACTAGAGTACCTGAAAGTGCATTTAATATCGGACAATAAGAGACAGTAAATTTAAAAAATCTATAGCCTTCCATTTCCTAAAAAATCAAGTACATATATAATTTATATAAGATTAGTATGTATTGAATTTCAAATAATCTCTAATAAATTATAATAAATGATGTATTTAATTGTCCTTTGTTATAAACTGTCCGTTATGAAATGCATATGAAGAAGTAAAAAAAGATACATAAAGGAATTTCTCTCTCTTTCTAATCTACCGTACCGAATATCGATCGATATTGTAGATATATAATAAAATCTACCGAATACCGATATCAATTGGTAGAAGGTATATACCGAATATCGAACCGGCGGTAGATTTTTCTACCGAATCCCAGCTCTGCTCATTTCATATTAATAAGTATAGTTTGTGCAACAACAAAACAACTTGGCCAATACATTTCGTAATGTCATCATTTAGCATCAGGAAAGACAGCCTCATCCCCGACGTCAACAGTTGGCCTAGTCAATCAACTCCCTCGATAATAATTAGGCATGCTGTCTTCAATAAATACTTCCAGAAATTTCCTTTTTACACTTAGGATGAAAACGATGAATCAAATGGAATTTCCTATAGTTTGCAAAAATAAAGTACAAAATAACCTTCTGGCTCCCATGCGTCTACCTTGAATTATTATTAGGGGAAAAGAATACTTCTAACGGGATTTCCATATTAAAACTCGTTTTTGTGTGTTGTTAATTTTGTTGGCCATTGAACAATAATAATATTATTATTATTAAATATGTGATGGGATATAATGAGTCTGGATACACATCTAAAGAATGCATTGGCCAAAGAAGGAAGGTAATAACTGCCTTTTATATTTGCCAATTAGTCACTTTTGTAATATTTATGCTTAAGTCCCTTGTTCTTTCCTTGATACATGTATCCCACCATACCTGAGGATAGGCAAACTCACTAACAAACATATTTTTCAGTTGGTAACACTGTTTTCTTTCTTTCTCTACTTTTGATAGTGGGATGATCCATTTATCGACAGAGTAAACAATATGAACAACTATTTTTGCCCTGAGCAATTCCTTTATTCAATCAATAATATTAATAATATGGATGTAGTCCATTCCAGAGCCCTATAAGAAGAGTTACGACAATAGATTGGAGCGTCACCTGGTGAGAAAGTATTTAGGCTCAAAACAAGACATGAAATGAAAATAATTATTATGGTTCCTATGTTATTGCTAGGATAAATTAATCGGAATCTATGACAAAAACTGTGTCTATAAAACCTTTCATTCATTGGGGGATTGTTCCATGGGAATAAAAAGAGACATTCCTCGGGCTCCTGAGCAATTTGTACAATCCACAGCACTACAAGCAGGAATAGTTGTGTTTTAATAGATCTTTAAAGTTTATATTGTTTTTATATTTCGAAAAATTATCTCAAAAGACTGTTTATTTACAACTCCCTCGATACGTTATGATGTTTTTGAGCCTGACTTTTTTGAGTCAGCTGCTACACAGACAGGTCATACGACGTAACTCTACTTATAGGGCTCTGATCCATTCAAAGTATTCGCAAATGACGTCATGGATGTAGACCACTGAAGAAGAGACAATTCGTATTTTAGAGAATGAATTACTTCTCTCTGAATACTTCATGTTGCCTCCTCAACAGCTGTCGCGAGTGAAGTGATACTTATATTGCACAATGCCAACTATTTTTATTGTTATTATTACTATTATTCCCACTTCTTTTCTTTTTACCAATCACGTCTTAAATGTACTTCTACCTTTTCCCGCTCCCTAGCAGGTTTCCCAACTTTGTCTCGATCCCTCATATCCAATGCCCGAAATGTCTCTCTCTCTCTCTTTAAATTGTCTTAAGGATCCTTTGTGGAAGATATTTTTCTATGCCTCTTTGTTTGTTTCGAGGGTCTTCCTTAATTGACTTGCATCGAAGTAATGAACAAAGCCATTGTAGGATAATGGCAGTAGTAATAATTGAAGTGTAATTTGAGGTATACTCGTCGTTATAAATAGTAATTGCCCTCAAGGAGTTATTTTGGCCATGGTCAAGTGGTATAATGAAGTGAATACATTGGTTGGAATGGCTTTATATGAAGCACATGGACGGTTTTATAAGCGCTCAAGATACTGCAGAGGTTTGGTTTCCTCAATCAAACTGATATGAGCTTCAAAATGATTAAAGAAGGAAATGGTTTTAAAAGGGTATTTGTTCATGATAAATCTTTTTGAGTATTTTTAAATTGATTGAATATCCCTTTTCATTTTATGAATCTATTTAAATTGACGGTTTGTTACGTTTTTGTTCATGTTTATTTGTTTGGTTAACTCCTAGGTGGTTTCCCACCAGAAACCAATCCTATATCAGCCGGTAAAGTTGACTTAGAAGCTTTATAATTAAATAAACTTACAAAAAATATCATTGATTTCAAGCAGTAGTCTATGTTAATATTGAATTTAAGAAAGAATGAACCTTCATTCACTCACGGGATGACCAGACTGATCCTTGTTCCTCTTCAGTGACTGATCGGTGCGGAGCCACTCAGTCCAATCTGAAGAGGATTATTGATGGACCTAGACCTCAATTGAGGAATCAGCGAGATTTCATTTATGCCTTAATCTAATATTTTATTAAAGCGTATTCATTCATTACACTTGGTTTAAACAAAAGTAAAAGCCGCAAAAGTAGTTCATATTATAATAATATAATTGGACACCTTTTATATGTAATTGAGAATAAAATCTTATGGTTCATTCTTACATGTTCGAAGACTTTACAAGGATACATGCACTATCATGCCTTCCATTCAATCAAGGACTTCCAATTAATACGTATTCCGATTTATACATCCCTCACTTTTTTCCCTGGCCTTTGCATGTCAAGGAAATGTCTCATGGAAGCCATTCCGCCCTTCAGGAAATCACGCAATCCTGCCACCCCCAAGGTGAATTGAAAATGGCTCACCGACCCATATAATAACTGGATTCTCAACTAGGAAGAAAAATTCACTCTAAGTAGTTGTTGCTCTATGATGAGTGAGATGGCGTCCCCACTTATTGAAACAATAGAAAACACCCGGCAATAAATGTCCAATGATGTTTCGCATAACCTTTTTTGATTCAAAGATATTATACATACTAAAATATATTTTCATAAAAGTAAAAGTTATTATTACCTTATGTTATGCTTTATAAAAGTACTCTCTTAAAATGACGTCACTGGTTATAACGTTTGTCATTTCTCCCTTTTATATTCCTTAAAACTTGATTTTTAGACTTTGATTTATCAAAGTTTAAATAACATCCTCTTTCTTAATTAAGTTTGAAAGAAACTTAAGACGGCTGCTGCTTCTTCTCGAGTATCTTTCTTCTTCTCTTCTTTTATTAAGTCTATGGAGTATCCAGTTGTTAGTTAAGTGGATCCTTTAACCATAGCCATTCGTAAATAACCTCTTAAATATATTTGCCCATTATTGTTAGTATTTGTGTTGTTTATTAGAAGCATTCTTTGTTCTGCGAGCAATTGAAATACTTTTGTAATCATCATTATAATTCGTAGGATTATACCTTACCTGTTGTTGCATTCAATTCTCTCACACGATAACAAAGATCTTTTAAGAAAACAGAAGAGCCTCGAGGTTTGCCCCTTGTGGAGTGAACCCCTGAGAACAACACTGAGCAAATCTAGGAAACCATGCCTACATATTCAAAAATGAAATAAGCCTACCCTTGTACAAAGTCTCAATTGCAGGCAATTTCGATCACTTGATTTTGTTATTGCAGCCGAGGAATGCCAGGATTCATTGTATAATTAGTTCCCTGGATCAAAACAACAATTATTCTTTCTACCAAAGAATAATAATACATAATAATTTATATTCTTTAACTATAGCCTCTATACCATTATATCAAAGCCCTTGGGGAACATAAATGTTAAGAACTCAATTAGAGATAGACCCTAAGACTTCAATTATAGGCTATTGACGCTTAACAAAGGGCTTTTATGAAAGCCTTTTTGTATAACGTAACGTCATATGTGGCCTAGGTTACCTCGATCCTTGCTTCCCTTCAGAAGGGACTCCACATGACTCCTCTTCAGGAGGAACATCATCTGACGCCACGTTAGATAAATTCACACATTGGGATTTTATGCCCAAAGGCTTCATAAAAAGTATCCATATATTTGATCAACATTACTTCAAATAAATTTCTGGTTAGGATATTTAGAATTGATAAAAAATTAAAAATTACGTTTTAGTGTTGACTTACTCTGGATTATGAATCCAAAGCTAAGAGTAAACTAACAATAAAAATCAATGTAAAAAAATGATGCAAAACCCAAGGAAGGAGAGTTGAAAGGAATAATGCTTGCTGATTCATCTAAGTGCATAGCTTTATTTTATTTTAAAGTCCCAAGGATCGACTGCAAGTCGGGTGCTATAATGAATAATACGCAACCTTCCATCGACATATCTAAATTAAATATTTATTTCAATATATGAAGAAGTTTTTAAAGCATTTTTATAATTTCTTATCACTTGTTACATTCTTAAGCTTTTTTTATTTTAAACTGAAATGTTTATGCATGTATTTTCATTACCAATTACTTCGGTTACCATAAAGTACCATTGGTTTTTATTTGTATCTGCATAATATATGCTGAAGATTAACTTTTCCGGAAAAATAAAGATGTATCGATCTGCTCAAGTTGTTCAACCCATCCATGGTGTTGTCCCACGAAATTTTAAAATTACATGCTGATACATGAGTAGTCACATTAGGAGCACATTTATTTGAAAGTTTTTTTACACGTAAAGAAAGGGCGCCAAATGATTTAAATGTTCCTAGATTGTTTGACGTCATTGGTTGTAATGAAAGAGTAAAAAACAATACGTCATCATTTCCCATTTACATAGTTTAATTACTTTTATTTCGTCATAATGACGTAAGGAGAAAGGAAAAGGAAAAAGCAGGGGAGCCAACTATATACAAATGTATGACGATGTTCTTGTTTTATGTTAAATAACATTTACAAATGTTTCATCCTATGATAATTTTCTCTATAATAGATCAGTATATAATATGCTCTTTAAGATTTGAGGGGCATGCGTAAAACATACATATTCATTAGATATCTGTGTACATATGCGTGAGTAACTATTACAACAACTACTACTACTACTTAGCACAAACATAAAGCAACTACAATAGCCTTGGCCTTCCATTGCACGTAGGCAAAAGTAACTGTGTCTGCCCACCTTGTTAGTGGGTAAGCATGAGTACTTACCTACAAGTGTAGAAAATTTTAAAGATATATCCTCACACTTGTCTAACCTTTCATCGTCTCCTTGTTGTTAATCAGCCTTGGGATTAAGCATATAACATGGAGCCTGGAAAGTGTGATGGAACGAATTAAAGAGAAATGAAGGCCTGCCATTAAACCACAGAGAATCTTGAATATCTATTATGATAAGGCTGCGAACTAACATCAAGAGTCTGAGCAGACTATTTGAACAGCATATACGAGGAATCATAGCATTTTGCCATCACTTTATTTATCATTCAAACCGTTTTTCCTTGATATAAGGATTAAAAATATATACAAGGAAACTGTTTTTCTCACCTCAACTTTCTTTTTCTATAATCAAGAAACGCTCTTTGTACAATATACATATTTGATATTCTCATTACCAACGTCCCCTTATCTATTATCCGCCATGACACGGGGTTCCCTTGGGCAATATAAAAAACAGAAGCCTCGTGAGTCATTGCACACAATAGAGCATTATTTACTTTTCATTCATTATGATGGGCTCATAATGCTTCGAATTAATGAGCAATAATCAAATGATAATTGTCTAATAGAGAAATAATTTCAAAACATTTATTTTGCTTTCCTGTACAAAAGGTATTGATAAAATATACATGTTTTAGTCGATTTAGTATAAAATTTAATTTTAAATGGCTTTTAATATTGTATATGTTTGAAAATGTATTGTTGGTGAGTTATATAAATATAATTGGAGACCTTTTCCGCTCATTGACCCTGAAATAGGAATACATTTTGTAAAGGTGTAGTGACTACTCCTGATTACACATATTCATCAAAACATGATAATATATGTTTACAACATAAAAATACATCAAAATAACTAATTTACACAAAATAAATCCTTTTATTTTAAATATGTGCACACATTTCGGCGGGAAGAATTAAATGCTTTGTTAGGTAACCGCCAAACGTACATTTGATCAATAGATTTGAAACCATAGGACACCAATAACTGATTGAGAGATTGCTTACCTACATAACAAAATGTAAATAACCCTTGATTGAGTTTTGACTCCTCAATGCTGAGGATCCCCTCTCCCGATTAAGTCGCTTTGATCAACTTCGCCCCCAAAAAATACCATGGGTTCAACGTTCTATTCATAATGCTTATATATGAATCCGGCGGCGGAATCGATTCCATCTACCCAAATATGTATATAAGAAACTTAAGATGGCTGCTACTTCTCGAGTATCTTTCTTCTTCTCTTCATTTATCAGTCTATGGAGTATAAAATATCAAGCCATATCACATTGTCGCCCGCCATTTTTTTTAATGCACCAATCAATGGATGGCTTAAGTATTGCAATTCCTCCATTTCTTAAATGCCATTATGATATACATGCATTAATCAATTTTGGGGAGATAAAATCAATGCATTCCTGCAAGGTACCCAGGATTGATCTACACGTCCTCCTACGTACTTGGTGGACTTTTAATGATTGTATTACAAACAGTTACTGCCTCCTATTACCTATGTAAGTATAAATATATATACTTTTGAAGGGGAGGGGGGATGATGACAAACGTTAGTCATAAATTATACCCTTTTTTTAATTGGGCATCCAGGAATTCTGTTAATGATAAACCCATCATTTCTTCATATTATCTATAGGAGGCTTAATGATTCTTTTACTCAAAGGTATATATATATATATATATATATATATATATATATATATATATATATATATATATATATATATACAATATATATATATATATATATATATATATATATATATATATATATATATATATATATATATATATATATATATATATATATATTGTACTTTCAATGAACACTTTCTATTGGGGGAGGGGGTTAAGAGAATTGACCAAGGGTGTTTTGGCTGTGGACGCGGGAATATTCGTCGAATTGAACTCTCTCTCTCTCTCTTAGAGATAATGAATCTCCCCTTCAACTAAACAACAACAACAAGTCAAGTTAGTGGTGAAAGTACTATCTATGATAATAAAAATAACTCAATTCGACTTCCTATTCCTATAAATGGTAGATAGTGTATACCACTTAGAAGGAGTTGTGTAGGCATTTAAACTATGAGAAAGTATATTTGGTTATGTAGTTGTTACAGTAAGAATTTATAATTAGGGATAATGTGACGGTATTTGGAACATGGAGTTCCGAAGACTCCTATTCAACACAGTTTATTTAGAATCCAAGAGCCCTCTTCAGTAGGGATAATAAAAATGTTGTTCTTGCAAACTAACAAATACACATGATTTTTCCATTTGATAACACTGTTTTTCTTCTATGCCCGATAGTCTGAGTGATGACCCATTTATTGACAGATATCATGAGAGAAAAAATGGTGGCGCAGGTTCGAATCCCGAGAGGGGATGGTTATTTTTGGTCTACCTCATTGATAAGATCCTAGGTTCCAGTGACTAATTTCTATGCTAGTATGCTTATTTAATTCCAGTTGAATAGTGCAATTCTGTCGAGCCAATCAGGCAAAAAAAAGTATTCTTTTGTTCTTGAGTTAGAGTAGATGCCTTGTTTAGGTA
The DNA here is from genome assembly GCA_013387185.1 of Caligus rogercresseyi. Classification (NCBI taxonomy): domain Eukaryota; kingdom Metazoa; phylum Arthropoda; class Copepoda; order Siphonostomatoida; family Caligidae; genus Caligus; species Caligus rogercresseyi. The sequence continues at coordinate 24,116,423 of CP045895.1, forward strand.
ATATTAATAAGTGGGGTTAATAAGGGGAGCCTATTCAAAGAATTCGAATATGACATGGATCGTGCCCCATGAGAAGATACAATTAATGTATTATATTATATTATTCTTCTCTTCAAATGATATCCACTCCTCAACAGTGAAAATTTGTAACATAAAATCAACTGGTTCGTTTTATTATCAGCTCTCATTTTTTAACCAATCACCTTTAAAAAGAGTATCTTTTATATATCCCTACTTATCAGTGACAACTATGGCATATTGGGATTTCAAGCCAAGGGTCATTGTGCCCAAGGGCTCTACATGTCACAATAATGATATATTAAGGTTACAAATCTACCTACCATGAAAATTTGGGTTCTGGATGTCACAATTATGGTAAATTGGAGGTTCAAAATGAGTGTCTATGACTGTGACATATTTTGGTTTCAGCCCCAATCGACAGGGGATCCTATGTGTTGAAATTCCTAGTTACATCTTGTTTAGAAATTACTTTGTTCTTCAAGAATAAATAAAAAAGGATACCAAAAATAAAACAACACTCCAGGAATATTATATATATATAAATAGTACGAATGTATGTGATGAGGGTTTTTATTATTTCATTATGGGAGGTCTGTACAAAAAGTACATTCTTATTAATCTTTCTATCCAAATTATTATTAATTTTTGAGTTCTTTTGAAAAAGTATGTATTTGTATAGAATAATTGTGAGATACTGAAACTTTATTTTTTTTTGTTTAAACGAAAACAATACACCGACTATCATACGCTTTTGTCAACTCAAAAATCATTATTTTACTAAGTATTCCTCGATGCAGCGTTGATCGATACTCCTTCGACTCGACTTATTTGTATAAGTAGTCTTTTTACCAGACTTTTTAAAGTCTAGGTAATGAGGTTTTTATACTTCAATCTTGGTATTAGATTACAAAGTATATGATCAATTGAATTAATAATATATATATATATTTATTATTTATCTATAAAACGTGCTAAGAATATACAATCAAAGTATTCAAAAAGTGAATAATGCGTGAATTAATTAAGTTTAAATACCTTTTGTTGACATGCAAATGAGGGTGGAAGAACAAAATGCTTAATTAACTGATACTTCATGTCACAAGTCATGTAAGAAACGTGTGTATTCATATCGGGCATAATTGCGTTCAACTATTTTATATTCATTATTTTCATTTCCATATTTTGTACACATCAAAAGAGGTTTTTTCTGTTTTCCATCTTATTTTAAGCGTGAAAAATAGAGTCAATAATTTGCTCACATTAAGTTATTTTCGCAAAGTTTCCAAATATGGTAATCTACGTTGGATGGTCTTACAAAAATACGTATTAATAAAAAAGAAGAAAGATTTTTACCTTATATGTTGTTGAGTTAATTTACTTTCTAGATAATTGCAATGAAGATGAAGGTCCTAAAACTGATTTTTCATCTAATTTCGTTGAGGTTTTTAGACTATTGCAGTGATCTTAATCGATCACCATGTATTCAAAAGTTATGTTGAATACAATTTACATTCCTGATCCAATTCGATTTAGTATTCTATTATTGGACAACAGATCAATTTTTAAATATATATAAAGGAAAAGAATACAAAAAACAAAGATAATACGTGAAGGTACACATACAAATTGCCTCCTAGTGATGAGACGGACCAGAGTGATGAACCGGTTTAGTTCATGGTTCGAACTCTTGCTACAGTTTTATCATCTTAGGAGCAGAAGGATACATACATTTAATGACTAAAGAATAAACCTTTGATATAAAACTGAATTATGAAATAAAATATTTTATTATTATTCACGCTCTTTTTCTTTCAAACACTCATGTTTTAAGAAAGAAAAAAGAGGTCCTAATGGGGTATCTTAGCTTATATATCTCATAAAGTAATTAATTGACATTTGCTAAGCTTTTAAATAACTGTAATGGATCGTCCAGTCAATATTTAATGAACCTAAATGGAAGTGAATAAAACTTGCGCATATATTGATGGTTTTTTTTTCCTTCAAAATCATCGCCAAAGCCTACGGACTTCATTCATTTTTAAATCTAGAAATAATATATTGCCTAAGGTTGATCATTAGATAAATTTGATCAGAGGGTAAAATCAGTCTACGTTTCAAGAACCTCGGGAGTAACCCTTTAAATCGACTTCAATTAATCCTTTGATGTGCATCATTTGTAAGCCTTTGTGGTCAAAATGAATCTCGTTTTATGAATACTAGATAATTTTTATATGATTTTTTAAATAAGTGTCTAATATATATAAAAGGAGTAATACTTTAATTACTAAAAGTTCTGGAACATTTGATTTCAATCCTTGTGTATTAATGGCACGAAATATAATAGGTCAAGGGGTATCATATGTTCATTTCAACTCAAAGCTGTTGAATAGATGACATTCAATGTGCACCTTGTAAATGATCATCATTAATATTATTCCAGATTCCTTTGTATGGTTATTCAATTTAGCGAACACGATTTTACTTGTGTGTTTCGAGGTACCATAAAATAAGCCTTTTTTTACCCCTTTCGTTCGATAGAATTGCAGTACCCGACTGGATATAAGTAAGCATACTAGCGTGTGTAAATTAGTCACTCGAACCTATGATCTTATCAATGAGATTGACCAAAATGCACCATCCCCTCTCGGGAGTATTCGAACCGTGCGCCCCAACATTGAGAGTTGAACAGTCCTCATTTCACTTTATTATTCCCAATTCCTATTATTTCATTTATCATGATGCCCCTACAATCTTTATATTTTATAAAATGTCAACTGTTGTGAGAGCAACTCCTTGAAAGAACTTCATTTCACCTCGTCCCTTTCCATGCCTAATCCTTTTCATTGTGGCGGGAAATATTCAAACTGTGTTATGCGATGGGAGCACCAAATACTCATCTCATGAAATGTATAATACGTATACCCAGGTTGGTTTGGAAAGTAATGGTGATCCCCTTTAAATGGGTTTAATTAAGAAAATGAGGATCTCCCATAACCCCTATGAAGAACAATCAAAACTTGTATCTTCTCCATAAGGGGTGAAATCCATTGAATAATACTATTATTTTTTGTGAAGAAGTAAAAAAAACACACACACACAATAACTCAAGGTCCCTTTAAAAAAACATCCCCTTCTATCTCTTCTTCTTCTATATAAGGAGATTTCACTTTTTTTCTCCCCGTTGTGACTCATTCCATAAATATATGTATAGAAAATGTGTACTTTTAAGTATGTTAAAAAAGAGAAAAAATACATAGATGCAAAGTTCTCAGTTGAATGATATTTTTAATTTATTTAGGCACTACTTTTTTTGCACACGAATCCCTCTGCCTTTAGTCGTAGTAGACTAGCTTTTATATGAAAGATATAGACTATCGAATAATTATATGAATGAATGCTAAGCCAGGAGAAGCTCTGAGCTTTTATGTCATCTGATTTTGAAGATGTTAATCTATCTGATATCCTTCCCAAATTAATTTAAAACCTAGTGTGATCATTTAACGACATCATTTTGATCACCTCTAATCATCTCAAAGAATGACTCTTCACGACAACTAACGAATTAAAATAACTTTTATAGTTGGTAACTGTTTTTATCATTTCTCTTCGTCGTATCAGAAGAGACGGTAATAAGTTTCTTTAGCTCATTTGTATTAGTGATCAGTGAGAAGGTCATTCAAAGGATTCGACAATGACGTCATGGATGGAACTCATTGAGAAAAGCCACTCAGTGTTCTTAAGAATGATATTCTAATCTCTAAGACGTCATGAGTGATGCATCGTTTCACGCTCCGTTTATTTCAACCACGCTGGTGGGATAAGAAGGTCCCCCGAGAGTGATATCCTTCATTATCTCCTTGAATGTCTTGCCGGTACGAATAAGTTCACAAATACTTTCGACATTCTGTCATCACATCCATTTTCAATTTGTTTACTTCCTGAGGCAGCCACAGTGTTACTCTTCAAAGAATATGATTGGAGAGGCGTCCACAAAAACACCCTGCATCTTCTTCAAGTTAGAGTCTTGGTCTTTCTTTCACAAATATGGGAGTTGAAAGTGTTATTTTTTCATGCCAAGTGAACCAAAACATAAGATACTTTCAATTATTTAAGAAATTTTAAATGACTCATATTTGCTCCTTTAGTATAAAAAGTAATCTACATGCTATAAATCAGGGATATTCAAAGGAAGTTCAAAACGGTCCAGTTAGAAAAAGTCCTATGACAAATGACCACAACATCAAATGTCAAAAAGTTACAATGCTAAGCGCCTGGAATGCTGATATATAAGGAACCCCTTTGCAACATAAAGGATGGTTTTACTCGAATGAAATTGCTCAAGTAAACTGGTACTGCACCATTAAAATATTTATTAAAGGATTTATAAAATCCTTTAATGATTTAATGGATCCCTATGTTACAGGGCTTCCGACTCGGACCCTGGTGTTAGGGGCCTCTTCTATTCGTTCTTTACTATTATTAATAACCATGTTTATAAACGATCCTCTCGCTTCTTTTTAATGTCAACTGTCGAGGTTTTTTCAATGACTCTCTTCTATACCTTTAATATTCATAATTTCGTGATAAAATTGATGGATGTAAATGGTTTATGAGCCAGCTTTTTGTACTCTTAATATGAAATTATCCTCATGATTCAAAAGTTTTTTTAACTTTTCTGTTATCCATCAGTATGATGTACTCACTTATGTACTCACAACATAATCATACTTATACATATAATATCTTGTGAAAGCACTCCTCCTCATCCTTGATCCCATTACTGCTTTGACGTAATGTGTGTGTGATGATGACGTCAAGGCTTCATTTTAATTTTTCCTTCCTTCCTCCTTAATTATTTTGTTATTGAGAATAATCATCATCTCATCTCTGAGGAGAGAGGGAAAGAATGTAATGACTTCCAGGCGTTCCAGGCATTATAGGTCGCTCCGGAATATCTTCCATGTATCTTCCTCACCTTTTTGATGATCCTAGAGGAGTCAATTGTAGGCTCATTTAACATATTTTTCTTTCAGCTGCGGGGTCTCTTCATTTAGTCAAAATAATTCACTCAAAATGTAAAATATATTTGTTAAATAACATATACAAGCATTAAAGTGAATTTCTTCTTTAATACATTCCCTAAAAAAATAATGCAAACCTTTAATTTGTAAATTAAATTACGATATCATAGAATTTCCTTTCAAGTTACGTGTTATTCCAGGTTTCAATATGTTTGTAAAATTATATAAAATCAAAGTTCCAATCATATTTGAAAGGTAATCAAATCGAGGAAGAGAGCATTAGTATTGTACAATATTCGTTTTCCCCATCAGTATACAAATCAGGGATGTGATCGAAACGAACTAATCTTGAAAAATAAGTCAGAAATATCGAACCATTAACAAAATAAGGAGCGCGATAGCGGTGTGCGTTAAGGCGTGTTCAACTCTCAATGTTGGGGGCGCAGGTTCGAATCCCGAGAGGGGATGGTCATTTTTGGTCTACCTCATTGATAAGATCCTAGGTTCGATAGACTAATTTTAATGCTATAATACTTATTTATATCCTGTAGATGCAATTCCATCGAACCATACAGGCATATATATATATATATATATATATATATATATATTCGTTCGTTTACGTTTTCCTCGAAATCACCAAGAAGATATGTTTGAAGTGAAGAAAATGTTTCGCTAATTTGTGAGTCCTTATTCCTTCATGAACAAATCGTTTTAACGAATAAGAGTCTAAGATTCAAATATTTTTTAACAAAATAGATTGATATTCAAATGTCTTGTCGAAGGAGAATCAAATATTTGAATCGTTTTAGAGAATATTTTTTTGCAAATCCCTTGTGCAAATCCCTCTTTTAGGAGGTACACTTATCATAGTCTAATACTACTACTTCTCAAATATTATAAAAGGAATTGAGTTTAATCTCAACAATGTTTTTCGTTCTTACAATAAACAAATTCATTGATGACATTATTTCAGACATTTTTATTATTTATTGCTTGAGGACAACATTCACCCAAGAGAGATCTGTTTTTTGTTGTATATTTGTCGTTTTTTCATCTGTTTCCTATTTGAATGATATATGTTCTTAGCAGACACTGCATTGGTCTGGATTTTTAAGGATGCATCTGATGCATCCATGGCTATGTCGTTTAAAAAATGCATGTGAGGTCTTAAAGTGAGAGCTTTGTTATTTTTATTTGTAGCTACGGCTTCACTATTGGCTCCCCTGTCTTGTTATCATATGTAATAGATTAACGAATACAAACATCAAACAATCATATATAAAATTATTTATTTGGACGTATTCACAATTTATTATATTCTTTCATTTATAAAAACTAGTCATTGTCGATAAAAATGTACGTTTAGCCAAAATTTAAAAAAGGATAAAATCTTTTAAAGCACATTTGGCTCATGCTTTGAGGCTAAATGAACCCAAAAAGTATCCTCTGACAAACATTAAAAGAACAAGATGGAATAACTTTAGCCATAGACTTGTAGTGAAAAATAAACACTTTTAGCATTTTATACCAAAACAAATTTAAGGACTTGCTAACGGAACACTAAATTGAATGCCGTGTCATAAAGGCATTGAAGATTCGAAATTATATAAACAATTTTAAAAAGCATGAAAGAAAAAATAACTTAACGCGTTCTTTATAGCCTTATTAAGGTCTTACATAACCTAAATCAGTATTTTATATATTGTACATCACTATTTCTACACATAATTTTTCAGTTGGCAAGTCAATTTTCATTATTTTTGTACGACCCATCGTCAGAATGATGATCAATATATCGTCAGTTATGATAGTACAAAATAAACACGAATTAATTCCCAGAATGTCTCGAGTTGCTTTAATTAATCAGTATTACAAGATGACAAGGGGATATTCAATTCATGGGATTCCTAAATGACACGGATCAGGACCTATAAGAGAATGGTACTTGGTGGAGTGATTCATCATTTTATAATATCAACTTTTCTTTTCACCTTTCTCCTTCACCGAAGGTCCAAGAGTGTTGATATCTTTACTCATTTGTCACGGTTTGGGCTGGGCCGAAAATATGCGGATACAAAATCTGGAGTCAAAACACGTTTATTTGTATATAGCATATTTGCAGGAATCTTTTGCCTATACGGTTCGATAGAATCACATCCGACTGGATATAAATAAGCATACTAGCGTGGTAATAAGTCACTCGAATCTAGAATCTATCAATGAGGTAGATCAAAACTAACATTTGCAATTTTTTGTATATTTCCCCATCATATTTAGCTCATATTTACTCTTGCTAAGTTTGTACGTACTTGAAACCTCTACGAACACTGTGACCAAGAATTTTTTGTTAACAATAAAAGTAAGGGAAACATAGTTTTACCGCCCTTTTTTACGTCTTCACCTATTCCACTTTGTGGATTCCTCTCAATTGTCAGGGTGGAGGGATACTTCATAATACTTATTTGCACATTTCGTCATTTCACCCTCTCATTTTGAGCAGGGGGTTCACCCTATATTTGTAAGCCTTTCAAAGCTATTTTTTATTCTTGATTTGTCCAGCCCTAGTCATGCTACTATACATGTATGTATGTTTTGAAGGAAGAGTTTTCTTTGGATGATGGCTCCCCTTGAATGAATGGACAGCTCATTTACTACTGAGGAGGGTGTATTATTCATGAAGCTATTATCATTGTAGCATGTGGGGAGGCAAGGCCATTAATGCGTTGATACTGCAGTGCTGAAGCAGGCTGTGATTCATATGAAAAAAAGAGAGGGAACTTTAAAAATGGTGATTTGTTGATATGGGTCTCCCTGACCACCCCTTCCTCTTCATGATAGGTCAAAGAAGATTACGTTACAAAGAATATTGATGTATGACTCGGAAAATGGCGAAAGTAAACGATTAAACGATTTTTGACTCTATTGAGTCCCCATTATTATACATTAGCTCCTCATTGAGTTTTCTTCAATTAATCATTTATGTATAATTGCATAATCTTTCTCAGAATTTCCCACTCATTTTGTTTGTGCTTTCTAATCTCACCCTATATTTCCTTGCTCTATACATAGAAATATTCGTAACAGGACTACCACCCCCATGCCATTTACCCCCGTTACTAATATTTGTTATCTCTTAAAGTCCACTTATGAAGTTAACTAAGTTGTCTTTTGTATTAGAGTTTGATAACTCTGTTCCTAATATCGGTCATATAAACATATGACCGACTTTAGGAACATAGGTTTTACATACAAATTCAATTTTGTTATAAAGAAAACATAGTTAATTTCATAAGTGGACTTTAGAGATAACAAATTATTTTGAACTGTAATGTTCATTGATGGTTTTTTACATAACGGTTTCGATTTGATTTTATAATATCTGTATGTTTTAGTGTATTATAAATTTTACACAGAGTTTTATTTTAAAATAACAGAATAAATATAATGGGACTATTACATTTATAGCTCAAGTATATAAAAATATCCAATCGATTGAAATAGAAATATTGCAATCAATGAATACCTTAAGTCAACTCTCCGAAATCGTTCAAAATCATAACAAGCGTTTAAAATGATTCAAGCTTTTATTTTAAAATACATCTTCCTATTCCTATTATCCATTTATGTCCTTCAAACATCAAAAGATGGAATCAATTTATCCTTCCATTGTTCTTATGTCATTTCTTCCGGACACCTTAGATATCATGCAATTTGGATTCACTATTCTCTCAACAAGAATTAATATATGAAAAAGGCCTTTGCAAGCAAGGATCATCGAACTCTTAATAGTCATGAAATTGACCCAATTCCTTTTTTAAAGCATAAATGAGGTCATAGTCCTTGTTCTTCTTCCGCATTGATAGTTAGTGACTTGGGTATCATCTACACAAAAACCTGTGAAGGCGGTGGCTTATAATCAGCAACAGCATTACAAAGTGGGTGGGTGGGACTCCGTTATGTATGTATGTGTGTATTGAGAGAGAGATGAATCTGGATGTTCATACATAGATATGTATCAGACAACAAGAGCAAGAACACAAAGCCCTTCTCATTATCATCTAATTCAATTTTTAATTATGAGCCTACAAAATGAGGTGTAATGGTGCAAAGGTATTTGCATAGAAGGTTTTTTCGTACTTATAAATATGCTGTTGAGGTTATCTGACTAATTTAAGGCAGTAGTGGTTGTGGGCGGCAAAATACAAAAACTTAAAAAAATAGAGGAGGGAGAAGACTTCCTTGACAGCTGTTTAAAGGGAAGGAGGGAAACGTTGTTGATTTACAACATTCTTGAGGTATTTTTTAATAAATAAAAGTAATATTAATAATAATCTTGACATGTCTTAATTTGATGATGTGGTTTCTTATTGCAGGGTTTTCTCACGCCATGAGAAACTGAAGACTAGTAAGCTTCTGGCTTCCTTGAACATATTTATTACTAAATATGTTGTACTGACATTTATAGCAAGGCTATAAAGGATTTTTAGCCATTATTCATATTTTTTTTTGTTATTCGTATTACAGTTGAAACATGAAAAGGAAAAGAGGTAATTAAAAAAAGTATCTCAGAAGAGCTGACGCACAAGTTTTTGAGCTTTGAGAAAAATGTCCCATAGTTTGTGGTTTATTTAATGTATCCATTGCTGTATATAAGCATGCATAATTATGGTTTGCACTATGCATATTAGACAACCTTTATTCCAAAAGCTCCAATGCTTTTTATATTTATTAATTGATTCCAACAAATCACAAGAATTACGAATCCCTTTATTTTTTTGCACTCCATGTCATACCTGATGAGTTATCTCAAATTATCCATCAATTTATACATAAAATTGAATATATAATGGATGTGTCAAGCTGTTTGCATATTTACAATATGGAATGTTATGAAATGCGATAATACTTCAAGTTGAGGTCGTTTCTTACATCCAAGGCGGAATCTAATACTGGATCTTAGTCCTCTCTAAGAACACACAACCCTATAACCATGTATCTATACTCTAGAGGCGAAACAGGTAATTAATTTTACATTAAAAAAAGAATGGCTGGATTCGCCTTGAACTCTGAAGGAATCATGATTAAGGCATCATTCTTTTAATACAAAATTATAAACCCACTCAGCCAACAAATGATTCGATATGAACTCACTCTTATGATAAAAACGGGTCTCACTTGAAATAAAGTTTACACTTTTGTGAAGTAGTTGAGGGGTAGTTAAGATTGTTTCATGAGAACTTGTCATTAGGCTGGAAGGAAAAACATCCTAATACAGAGTTCTTTATGAATTATCAAACTATTTCACAAAATTATACACTTTATTTCAAGCTTGAGATTAACCCCCCCCCCCCCCCCCAGCCTCCAAGCCGCTTGGAAACGTTGTAAATTGTCTTCAACGAGCCCCTTAAGTTTTTATGAGGCACTCCCGCTCGAAGGACGGCTACAATTTCGATCCTCTTTGTTTCCTGATTGGACAGGGTCTCACGTGTGGAAGTTGTTATGCTCTCACAGTAAGGATTTTTGTTTATTTTAACAGTAAAAATACGTAACATTCAGATTGGTTGTCACAAAACCTCTTAAAAAGTATTTTTACATCATCGGTAAATATTTTTGCACGGCCTGCTATAAACATGGACTTATAACTAAGTTTTGGAAAGGCTCTTCATTGTTCTGCTCCCCTCATTTTCTTAAAGTCTCCGTATTTTCCTTCCTGTTAACACTATATATTTATATTGGGACCCACAGGGATCAATGACAAAACGACAATTAACACAGCCTTTTATTTATTGAGTGTTTAAAAAATAAACTCTCTTATGTACATTTTTTTAATTTTCTACATGATTTACATCAGCAAACGGCAAATATTTTAAAAAAAATATTTATTATCGGCTCAATTTATGAAGCGGATATTTTTATTTATTTTTTATGCTATTCGTCCTTTCCTGTTTGTGTCGCCATCTGATGGACATGCCTCCAAGCTATATTCAAAAAATACGTGAATAGGAAAGTTGTATATCTATAGCGATAATAGAATTTTAGACTTAGTAATAGAAGCAAGTCAAGTGCATTAAGATAGAACACAATTGACTGCAGGGTCAGATTCAAAGCACGAAACAGTGAATTAATTGAAAGCACTGGCATGCACAGACATGAAATACCTTTAATTAATGACTCAGAGTCATTCATGATAATAAATGAATTCCTAGTTGACTTAAGCATATAGTAAAGGAAGGAAGTCAAGCCACTGCACCCAAGAAAAAAATGAAGCAAACACTTAGGTATAATCAAATACGGCGAATATATGGATTAAATGCAATGCTTCCATGGCATACTTAGAAGCTGATATAACTATAATTTAGGGTTGATATTTTGAAATATGTTCATAAAATGCTTCCGACTTAAAAAGAAAAGAATAGCGTTTAAAATTAATAAAACTTATTTTAGAAAATGCCAATAATTATGCTCAAGTAAAGTTCTCATTCACTTAAAAGTGAAAGTAATGATAATTTAAAAGAATATTAGAAAATATAATTGTTTTTATGACATTCTATTAGCCATAATACTCGTACATAATGCGCCTAGTATGATTCAACTTCAAAATATAAAAATAACAATTTGTTTTGTCAGCTACTTGGTGCCAATCGCCCTGTTGGGATAGCTAAGAGTTCGAGTAAATTGCATTATGATTCATAAATAGGGATGATATGTCTTGTAGGCCTTTTTTTTAGTTCTTGGGACATTAATGCAGGGTCAATGAATTATATTTGGAATATTAAAGTCGTAATCTTGATACCTGATTATGCCGTCATCTGTTGAAACCTGTGTTCAAGTTATTTGTTCATTTTCCCAAGATGCACGTAATAGTATGATGTAATTGTGGACTCAGATATTTTTAATTTGAGTCCCGGGTGTCATAAAAAAGCAGTAGAATCAAATGTTGATTATGTATATAAAGACAACCAGTTCAATCGGGGACAATTTATCACCTAGTATGATAGGCCAAACATTAAATTTAGACATGTGAGCAAAACTGAATGGAGAAGCACTGAACGGAATGGAAAAAAAATGAAGGAAATACTTATAAAAATAATGTTAAAAAATAGCATGAAAACTCAGCCTTAGTTCTTGCATAAATTTATATAACGAGCTTTGGGGGATTTGCAGTAACTAGCATACAGCTAAAAGCAATGAAACCCCATTGAATTCAAATATTAGAGTATCAATCCCATGTACAAACTAAGATAAAGGAGAAGTAAATACTTTTCCTAAGATAAAATAATTTCAACGAAGTGGAGTGAAAGAAATGAATTGAACGAATCACCAATAGAGCAGAATGCTTACAAGCCTTATAAATTTAATAACATTTTACAGCCCTAAGTCTCTTGATCACCCTTGTGCAACTGTTACGCACAGTCTCCAGGGAATCTTGTTCAAGGCAGCCTCAACTGCGGCCATCAGCTGGTCCTTGTTGGCCCTTGGTTTAGGATTGGCCTTCCTTTGTACCATCCCCTACATGGCAAAGTCAAGGGGGTTGTAATCAGGAGATGAGGGAGGTCAAAGGTCCTTGCTCCAAAAGTGGCAAAAATTGGCTGCACACCAGTCCTGCGCAATCATTGCAGTATGGGTCGGAGCTCCGTTTGCTGGAAGCAGAAAGAGACTCCACCAAACTATTCCTTGATCCACGGGAATACTTTGGTCTTTAGGAAGTCCAAGTACACGATCTTGTAGATTTTAACACCGTCTGGAATCCAAAGCAAGGGTGATTTCTTGCCATTGGAGACCACGGTCCCCAGACCATCACAGATGCCGGTTTCTGCATCTGGTAGACGTTTGTGGTATTCTCTGGGATCTTGGAGGCATCCCTGCACAATATACGATCATTCTGAGGGTTGAATTTCTTCGTGGTCTCGAAAAGTTTCTCATCATAGAAGATCACAACGACACTAGGGTTGACTGCGTACCATTTGAGAAGCAACTTTGATCTAGCCTTCCTCTTGGCCCTGGTGACCTCGTTTAGTAGATTAATCTTCCTGTACTTGAACGGCTTCATGCACAGGTCAGCTTTGACCAACCTCTCGATGGTCTTCGCAGATACGTTGTACTCCTGAGTCATCTTATTCATGGAGCGGGCCGGGTTACGAAGTATCTTCCCGACGACAGCCTTGGTCATCCTTGGTGTCCACACTGATCGCTTCCTTCCTTGTTCAGGCCTCCTTGGCGTTTTGCCCGTCTTTTTGATAACTTTTTGGTACGCCACATGAAGGTGCGGCTTACCCCAAGCATGTTCATGATAGCCTTGTGGGACTGGCCAGAATCCAACAACTTGAGGATGGCCGTTTGCTTGTTTCAAGGTCCATTTCGTCATTGTTTTCAACAAAAAGTTGTGAAAACAATAAGCATATGTACAAATGTCTACAAAACATAATTTTATATCATAACAAAACCTTCGGACTTATATTAAGAAAGATATTGCACTTACAATCCGATGTTTCACTAATTCTGCCTAACCATGTATGGTTTTTAAGCCACTTGAATGATAACTGTATGCTGAACAGAAGATAAATGTTTACTAAACTGTCAGTTGGTTTATGATAGTATAATCAAGCATAATTTTTGTTTATCTCTCTATCATTTGTGTATCCAAAAATCATATAAGTTAATTATCATCAAAATGGCTTCCGATGGTGGATTTATATTGCTTCCTTGGGTATCCAACCCCATTGTATGAATGCATTAATGCGATGAGTTCCCTCGGAGGACACGATGATAAAGAATCAATCTACTCATCGGTCAGTTCAGGAGGAGTCTCTCAAAAGTTACACCACAACTGACGTCCCATTAATAATATTCATACAAAGGGATTGGAATCCTCATAGTAAACTAATAACTACAAAGTCCTTCTTTACAACTTTCATATGAAGTAGATAATGCCTTTGATATCAATTTTAAATTTCTTCCATGATGAATGCCGAGGCTTCAATATAATATATATTTTTTAATCAAATATCTCCCGTTCAAAATATTTATTTCCTTCTTCATTCATACGAAGGTGTGGGGTCCAACTAATATAGTATTTAGAAGATCCACTTGTGCATGTGAATATTCTTTTGTATCTCAATAAAACTCATATTCAAGAGGATCAAGCCTCGTTTTAGCCAGAGCATGAATACGAAAGATATCACCTTACACACGTAATACAGGATTAATCTTTTTTCTTTCTTAACCCTCTATTGCAAAACTAAAGAAATTTAATCCTCCGATTTATGTTTATCCTGAAGGGGCCTATATATATATATATATATATATATATAATCCTATATATATATATATATATAGATATCTCTCATGGGGCACGATCCATGTCATTTCGATTCTTTGAACAGACTTTTCCCAAAAAATATATTATTAATAAATACAAAAACTACTCATACTCAGTGGAAAAATGAATAATTCATCATATCTATCGTCAAATGATCATCCCTTTGACTATTAGACTTAGAAAATCAAGGAGAATATAAATAAGTTGAGTCAAAGAGGAAATCTTTGACTTATGCTCTTGATCAAAAGGAAGAATTATGTGACGTCACGAATGCTACAATGAAAAAATATTATTTTTTAGTGCTATGATTTAGTAATTATTTATCAACTTTATCTTTCAATTGAAAATATTTCATTACAATATTGTTCTGTGCTAGTGTACAGAACCCATGTTGCATGAAAAATTTGTTGAGTAAATGATTTATCATTAGTATTCATTATTTTAAGTAATTAGCAAATAATAATTTCAAACAATAAAAATATTTTTTAGATCACGATTTTCATTTATTTCAAGAAATTTATAAATCACAATAATAGAATTCTACATATGTACATATAAAAAAGGGGAACATAAGAATATGAATAGAATTACGCTAATTAGTAACCTGGCCTATGTGTTTAAGTTTTCACTAGCATTTTTCAGTTTAAATAGCTTATTAAGAAAATTGACTCGAATCCGTGTTCTTTTTTTATTACAAAAGCAATAATAATTTATTTTGATCAATTTGGATATAAATTGATAAGTGGCTTAAAAAGTCTTGAAAAACATGGGGTCTTTATCGATTGCGTCTTGATGGCTGTTATGAAAAAATTGAAATGATTTTCTAAAGGTGGCAGAACTTCAAAAATCGGGAGAAGGGGCGGTAATAATTCAATCCAAGGACTTTGAGTTTCTTCAAATCCTTCAATGTTACTCGTCTGTTTCCCCAAATGTGGGTGGAGGTCTTTAAACTTCCTGAGTATCCAGCAATATAGGAGAGACCCTCGTTGTAACAGTCATTGGAATTTTTCCTGTGTTTGCCGACTAGGCAGAGGAAGGAGTTTCCGTGAGCGCAAGTACTCAAAGGCCCGGGTACATATGCTCCGTAGAATGGGGCGGTAGTTACATCTTCTTTTGAGTAGCCACGAATGAACTTTGTCAAAGGATTCATTAAGCTTTTTGTTTGAATCGCTGTGTAATTTTTTTCCAATGAGGTTCTAATTAAAGTTTCCTTAAAGTGTTATGAGCTAAGTTTGAGGCACTTAGCAGGACAGCTTCATTTTCGTGACTGAGAGTTCCTTATTCCTTCTCACTAGTCAACTCACAATTTTTTTCGTTCACGGGCTTCTTGACGAACCTGTCTGAAGGACTTGGACACACTTGAGGAGGGTGATCCAGGGATGAAGAGTGAAGGAACAACTTGAGACTAAAGCTTCTTCCTATTCTTCCAGCCTGAATATTCCTTTGGAAGTCATCAGGAGTAAAATGACGATCGCAGATCTTCGCATTCTTTGGGCCAATCCTGTCGGATCTTCTGCATCGTGCAATCCACAGATGTTGGATATTGGGATCCCTCGTCGGAAGTGCAAAATATTATGCATCTCGAGGATTAGAGCAAGAGGGGACGGCACAAACACCATTACTTCCTCGAGAATATCGCATTTTCGCTTTACAATACAAACTGAACTAGAATTCAAGCGTAGCACTTGTGATATCACAACAAAATAGTCAGCTGTCGCCCTGCAATTGCCTACGTCGATTCCCATTGCCTCACCTTATTTATATTCTCCTTGTAGATAATAAAACTTTTTTTACCAACGGAAAAAATATGTTTATTGGTGATTTTGGAGTACTGCTTTTATTTGTTGTCCCATTCCATTGTATTAGACTTGAGAGGTCTAAATCAAAGAAAACCTAGAGCATTAGAAGGGGAAAGAGTAACTAAAAATAGTAACTCAGAGGAACTTATCGCAGAAAGAAAAAGGGTTGCAGAACTATGAGCATATTATAAATATTTTGAGAAAAAAAAATGATTGAGAACCTATTAAAGGACAAATACATTGATTTCATTAGAATAGCTTTTAAAGGAGTTTTGACGATTCATGGCTGAATCTTTGTATTGTTTGATATACCTAACGTAAAATTCAACATTTTATGCCAAGTGACTTTAATTTCCAAGTGATTTTTGTATATCTTGTTCACTCCTATGTCCCTACTTCTGAATGTTATTCAGTTCTTCTCTTTAAAGAACGCTGTCTATAGATACTGACATCCTTAAAGAAACATTTAGGGATGTCCAAGAGAAAAAATGATTAGATATATAACCAGAATTAGTTGTTGCTAAAAAAATTGGTGAGTTTCTAAATCTTCTCATATTTAATATTGAGTGCCAAAACAGCAAGCATTAGCGCTGAAATACGTCTGTTATTGTACATAAAAACAGCAACTCAGTGATCTGTATTTCATGAAAAACAATATATACGAAGTATCGCTCTCTCTCTCTCTCTCTTTAGTTCTTTGTATCCCTGTCTTTCCAATACTGGAGATCAGCAATAAAAATACGACGTTATTCAGCTCTAATATATGCAATTTCGGCACTCTATACTCTTTATGCAGCTATCATATACTTAAAAACGATAGTGATGTGTCGGTCCCAATTTATTCGGTCCGGTACAGTCTTAGGACCGGTTCTATCGGTCCTTAGGACTTATGGCCCTTGGGATCAGTCCTCAGGACCGTCGGTCCTTGAGATTGTCTTTTGTCAGTCCTTAAATTTTCCATAAATTGTTGAAAGAATATTTATTTAATACGTTTTAACTTCTAATATAGTATATGTATATTTTATATTATAACTTTGCGTTCATTCAACAAAAGGGATTAATAATATTTATATATTAGACAATTTGGAAACATTTTTTCTCATAATATAGGCTTTTCAGTATACGGTCATCGATCATTACCCATAAATGTTTCTGTAAAAACAATTCATTCACAACCTTTTCGTTTCAACCGCTATGGGCTAATTTTGAGGTAATGTCATCAAGCATCGATGATTTATTTTTGTAATAATAATCAATATTTAATTATTAAAGACGAAAGATTTGTGTATATGTATATAGACCCGCATCAGGAATAAATAAACCTGATCACCTCTAGATTGCAGTTCATACTCTATAAATTTTGAAGCTCCAAAACAGTACTTCCCTCCGACATCGAACCTATTCTAAATAATGTAATATTAATATGTAAACTAAATTAATTCTGTAGTTTCTTTAAAAGATGGATGTTAATTGAAATATATTAGTACCGTTGTGTACAAAAAAAATTAGGTAATAAAATAGGAAAATCTTAACTCATGCAGAAAAAAGAAGACTCAATATTTAATATGTTATATTTGTCATCACTATGATTGAAAATATTACTTTCCTCATATAAAGGATTTTTCCTTTTCATAGCATTAAGAGATGTTGACTCCATGACTTAGGTTATGACTTCATAAAGAAACTTTTTTTTCTTTTTTTAAGGACCGGACCGGACTGCAGTCCTCGGTCCTAGATAAGGACCGAGACATCACTACTAATGATGATGACCATCATTTACAAAAAAAAGGTTGAGAGATCATTTATTATTTGCCTGACCTTCATTTCGAAGCCCAAATACATTAAAGTACAAATTTGTAATCCTTTTGATGACTAATCTATATTTATTTAACTTCGTCAATCCTAAAATAAATACGAATAATAATGATGATTTTTAGGCAGAGTTTACCTTGACGTTAATATAAATACTAGGACATAGAGAGTGTGTGTGTGATAGAAGGGGGAGTGAGTCTTCTTTTTTAGGTACGTTATTCCTCCTTAGGGATAGTCAAAAATGCCAGAATAAATGTGTAAAGAGAGTATATATAAGTGGATAACGCTACAAATATCCTAAATGAATAAGACACACACACACACCTTCATCCTCTCTCTATATGTGTGTGTGTTCCATGTATAGCTTTCTATGATCTTAGCCGTGAATATTATAAAAAACATTATTGCTTCTTATTAAGTCGTATTTAAAAATAATTTGACTTTGTCAAAAGGAGTGAAAAGAGGATAAATAAATCAAATATAGACATAGTAATTTTTTGTTGTTGAATATAATCAAACTGTTGTATGAAAATATTTTATTGTTTTACTATTTTTTTTAAACCGTACACAATATATATTTTTACAATAATTTTAAGAGATCAAATATGCAATATATCGCATATTTTGATCCTCTCGGCATGGAAAACATCACTTTCAACTCCACCCCCCCCCCCCCCCCCCCCCCATCTCCCTCCCATTATATATTTGCAAATACTTATATATATATATAGTATCAGGAAACGACCGGGTCCCGGCTATTTTTGAGCGGCCCGGCCCGGTGTCCTGGTGTTTTTTGACACCGGGCTGGAACTAAATATTTTATTTCATTTGTCATTCATAAAGTGACGACGTTTTTTTTTTAAGGAATTTTGGAAACATTATTTTCAAAAAAAACGTCATCACTTATTCTGAGATTTTTTTTGTAAATTCCTTTCTAAAAAAACGTGCTCACTTTTTTGGAAATTATTCTTTTAAAAAAAAACGTCGTCACTTCAGAATGTCAAAGGAACGAAAATATATATTAAGTCCCGGCCCGGTTTTGACCCGGCCCGGCTTGAAAAGCTTAAGTACCGGCGAAAAAAGGTGTCCTGGTCGTTTCTTAATAACGCTGATATATATACGGGTGCAGGACGGAAATTGCACACTACCTTGTGTATTGTTTACACCCCTCTGTGTCTGTTAAAAAGATTCGATCAGAAAAAAATGAAAATATAAAGCGTTAATATCATCTTATTTTAATTTTTTATTCTATATATCCGCCCATAACAGCAAACAACAGCCTCAGACAGGACCTGAAGGCCTGACAGACAGACCGTATGTAATGAGCGTCCATTCCATCCCAGTGTTCATCAACGGAGGCCTTCATGGCTTCAATATTGGGTGACGTATTCTGCAGGCCCTGGCCTGCACATGCGGCCAAAAAGAAAAGTCCAAAGGTTTACATCAGGGCTGCATGGAGGCTACTTTTCCTTACCCCAAGATGGGATGCACTCTGCCCAAAAATTTGGGTGGATTTGCTGTAAGGGCGGTTTCCATCCTGTTGGAGCACCACTTCTTAGTTTTGGAAATGTTGCCTGAACCCAGGGCAAATGTTTGGTGTGCAGTTCTTCAATGTACGTGGCTGCATTCAAGCAAACCCTCGGGTTAAAAAAATCAATGGCATTGTGTCCCCTGATGAAGCCACAAAGACCAGAGACATGATGAGGCTGGATGTTTGATAGTGGTAATTGTTTTAAGGTCTTCATCAACATCTTCAAAGGCCACAAACCGGTCATTTCTTTTATTTCTGACCGAATCACAGTCCAGTTATTTTCATCACTGAAGATGATGATCCTTCCAGCTGGTGCAGATTTCAGGTCATTGATCAGACACATGCAACGTTGGAGATGAGTCACTTTGATTTGAGGTGTCAATAATGGCCTCTCCAAAATCACTATGGACTTGCCACCACACTACTTGACAGCCCTTCTGACCGTACTCTCATCAACACCAAGGTCCTTGGCATGAGCTCTCATGCTGGTGGTTGGAGCCCTTTGTATCACATCACAAATCAATTGCAGTTTCAATTTGTGCTTGCCACACTCCCAGATTTCTCTCGACCACTTGGTTATGTCCAGCTTTTTGTGAGGCGGTAAATGGTCGATCTTGCCACGTTCATTTGCTTGGCCATCTCATTGGGGTCTACCCGCGCCAAGAAGCGTCTACACTTGAACTCTACGGTCTCGTTCCATCTCTCTGCTTATTCTCAGAGGAAAATTATATTAACATAAAAGCATACACACAAAACATTGCTACCGAAGTTATTTAGCAAAACATTTTGTTCGACACCTCTAGTAATCTCAAATCGAATTTTTGTAAGTGTTGCAATTTCTGTCCCGCACCTGGTATATACTCGTATATATATATATATATATTATATATAATATCATATATATTATATATATATATATATATTATATAATATATATATGGCTCTAAATGGATAGCTGGGAATTTGTTAATGTAATTGAAGGTATGGAAACTTCCCCAAGGAACAAATAACTTGATTGTGTGTGTGTGCAATGACTTTGCTCATAAATGCCATATAGTCTGCAGTTTATTATTCTGTTGTCAATTGAAACAAAGTGATTCCAAAGGGTCCATTGTAAATGGCATTCTGTAGGACAAAGAATATGGCTGTCAAATACCAATCCGATAAAAATTAGTGTTCGCTCCAGGAAGCACTATTATCATTCCTATCGGCAAGATATGCATTTAAAAACATTTATGGCCTATTTTCGTACATAGTTTCTGATGGCAATTTTTTGAATTTGGTAAAGTGGTAAGCGAAGATTCAATGACGAACACCTTCATATAACTGAGATGTGTTTTTAAAACGTGAAATATTATATCCAAATATATACATAGTCTCTTTGACAAAAGAAAAAGAAACGTCTGTGGCCCCATCTGGTGACGTATTTGTATAGAAAAGGAGAGAGGATCAGATAGGAGCAGAGAGAGGAGAGAATCTGCTACAAAGGAATGAGCGCTCGTTATACATATATCATCACATCCAACGGTTATTACATCTTCCAATATAATATATTCAAGTTATATCTCTTTTGTCTTGATGCTTTAAGCTTTCGACGTTAAATACTTTTTAAGGCATAGTTGATATAGTAATCCATCAAAAAAGATCGATGATTCATTGTGCTAATTACAGTGATGATGCCATGATTATTTATACTTGTTTTGGATGAATCAATTTTTACCGAATCATAAATACTCCAAAGTTGCACGGTAAAAGCGCAAACTCTCTCATCTTTTGATTGGTAGGCAATGGAATCAATATTTTTTAAAATATATAATGGATATGTCAATCAAAGTAAAAATTCCTTTGTGAAAGGAATGCATAATTGAACGCTTTTTTTCTTGAAATGAAACGTCTAGATGCATATTGCAGGTTTTTATATGCGTTATCTATTTTAATTTCGAACCATTTAAGACATGGTTATAATTTTAGACTCAAGGATTTCAATCCAAACGAAGAGTGGTTTTCTTGAATAAAGGTTTAAAATAATGTAGATGTTCGATCGGAAACATAAAATGACCTGCATTCCATGAAATGCATATAACATTTACAAACTGGTAGAAACTGTAGTATGCTGCCTAGTTCGATTGCTTGAAGACACAAACAATCCAAAAAATTTACATATTCAAGTCAAATAAAGGCAATAGACTCCAATATATATATATATATATAATAATATAATAATAATATAACTGAATGCACAAAAAACTGAATAAAAGGAGGAGAATAGCAATTTTGACGTTAGCATCCAATGAAACAAATAAGGAAAATAATTAATTATTATCCATAGAACAGACAAAATCTTAATGAGCAATAGATTGAATAGGAGGAGGGGAAGAGGAACAATGGTTGGAGTAAGCAAATGATTAAATACAGAAGAGTGGAAGATATACTTATATTCCCATGAAGAGTCTATGGAACAGATAAAGGGATAAATTGCAAAAAAAACCAGTAACGTAAACGTAATGAGTGAACAATAATTTTTTCTAAAGAATCAACATAGAATCATACATTCCTGGTATTTCTTGTAGGATTTCCCTTCTTCAATTACCACGTTAGATCATATTTCATTGTTTATGTCAGCCATTTTAATTATATATCTGACGTCACCAAGTTCGCGCAATGTTTCTTCAATGTATCCTGTTATATTTTATTATAATGGTCGATGGCTCCAACCCTGCATCTTCCAATATTTATTTGCACCACTAACTCTGCTTTATTAATAGAACTTGATGTCATTCCTCGTCTATTTATACATAGAAGGGTCAGGAAGAGTTGCGGGACACGCTTCAAGGTTAGGTTTTTGTATACATTATTGCTAGTAAGATCATAATACTCCTCAAATGTCTTTCTGATGTTGTGTGTTCTTTGCATATTTCCTTGGCCCAAACACTTCTTTTTTTTTTGCAAGGAGGGAAGTCGTTGCACTTCAGACTATGTAGGAAGAGTCCGTTACCTCTTATCAATAATAATAATAAGATAAATGAATCAGTTACACTTTAAAATCTACGCAAAAATAAATACAATGTAATATTTGAAAAAGGAGGGGAAAAAAAAGAAGGACCGTTGCCTCTCTATATAAAAATACTTGTTTGTGATCAAGTTATGAGATTAGCTTGGTGGAATCAAATCTAAAAAAATGATCATATTAAGATAATATGAGGAAATGAGATCTTTTTTGTACAGGTAGAAGTATAAACGAGTTTTTTAATGACACCAATGACGTCATTGATCCTTGAAAACCTTAGTTATGTAAGTAGTTTTTTCGAAATATATTATAAAAGTCTCGGGCACACAACTTAATATGAATGAACTGAGCAATTATTGAAAAACTTATAATGTTAAAGAATTACAAAAGGATAAGCTTCTGATCCTATATTACACCTTTGAAGTCATTTTTATCAGCTAGCAGCTATTAAAAATAAGTTAAATACTATATTACTCTAATAAACATTTACTTCAAATATATAATTAAATGATATATAATGGACTTATCAGGTTTAAATGACTTTTGGTTACTTCCATCAGCCTAAGTCAGTGTATTTATCTAAAAATAACATATAGATAGGTAATGTCTTCATCTCGGGTAATGCATTTTTTTGCAAAGTCTATTGAATGATATTGAAATAGGACTTCTATTCTATGTAACTGCATTTTGATGCATAGCTCCTCATATTTTTCCTACTTCCACTCAGTTGATTCTTCATGGCATCAATCAAAATCTAAGTCGATCAAACCTTTTCCTTTTTCTGCGTAATATAATATTGATAATTTATTATATTAGATCTCTAAAAGAAGGTTTGAATGCACGCCCATTTATTATGTTACAAGTATTAACAAGTGTTTGTATTAAGTTCATGTTCTATTGATTTTTTTTTTTTTTTTTTTTTAGTTTAAAGGTTTATTACTGTATACCGTACAATAATATATACATATAACATTACAAAGACAAATATAATAGTACAATACATGCATAAAATAAAGAAGCGCGACCACACAAACGGGGGTATATGCGCTACAACAGTAACTGGAGTTCTAGTTTATAGTATAGTTTTCTTCAAAAGTTTTTCATTTTTTTTACATTTCATTAATTTTAAACTACGAAGTCGTCATCTTCTTCTTGCGATGAATCATGCCTTTCATACGATAGTGATGAGACATCTGTTGATAAGATGATCTGCACTCTGGTCTCTTCCATGCAGCCGCTACACATTCCATCAGGTGACTTTTCCATTTGCTTAGTGCAGCGAGGAAAGGTCAGGGACGGTGAAGCTTGAAATATAAGTTTAAGGTTTCTCGTTCATATTGACATCTTTTTGAGGCGTTTCTAAATTAGATGAGTATGTTTCCTACTTCTGGGTATTTTTTGTATCGTTACACCAGGCAGCATAAAAGAAGTCATTTACTTTTTTCTTGAGGTAGCTTGGTGAGTCCTACAATTTTCATGTTGGACTTTCTGTGCCACCTCTTTGCCTAGACAATCTGCAAATCTTCTGTGACATAAGAATGGCCTTTGCACCAATATAAGGATCGTTTTTTCTTTTTCACTTCATGGCATAAGTTTTTGGCATCTTTTAATAAGGCACTCTTGGTTGAATGGGGTTAGGATAGCTGCAAAAGTGATGAGAATCCGATCGTATACAACGTTGGCTGATGGTTTACATTCGAGTGAGCGTTTTCTATGATTGTGCAATAGCAAAGAATTACGCTTGAAAACTGTAGCTCTTTATTTACTTGATACAAAGGAGCGGGGGGGAAATTTGGGAAAGGGATGTTATCACCTCGGTAATAGCCAAAGCCAGCACCAGTATTGACATTTCATCTTGGGATCCATCTGTGTATACTAACAATGGTCCAGGTTTGTGATCTTCTTGGTATTTATCCAGTGTGATACCTTTGATGTAATACTGGAGATCTAACTGTATGATTAAGTAGTTATCACTCGAAAACGAGTGGCACGACGTTAGGAGGTCACCAATTCCATCCCAAGTGTCGTGGAGGAAGTGTTAGTCTCACCTTGATTTGTAGCCTGGGCTGGAGGAACAAGTCGAGAGGAATCTGCCCAAGACAGCTTCCATACCTAGCTGTTGGGGTTGAATCGAAGCGTTTGGGTCATTGCTAAAAGTACTTTTTCTATGAATGTATTTATATTTAATTGCCACATTTCGTTTTAGCAATTGAAGTCACCATATGAGGCACCCATAGGAAATAACTGTAGGCCATTGCTGCATCTAGCCACGAGAATTTTTTCGGTTGTTAGTCCCATTTTTGGCCAATGTTCTATTGATATCTGGTAAAATTTTTAAATCTATGCATTGAACTCTAGTTTGTGGTTGTCATAAAGAAGGAAAAATATATTTTTTTTATAATCTTTTGGAAAAATGATTTGCGAGAATTGCATAACGTGGCTTCGATTCTTTGTACTATTTCTCTTTAGATCAGATATTAGGGATAATATGAGGTATTTGTTCCAAACTCAGAAGAACCACTTTTTTCTGTTGATAAATCTTTTTCTTCTGTCGATAGTCTGAATGATAATCTATTTATGTACAGATATCAAGGCAAACGAAATTAATATAAATGATTCTCTGAGTCTGAGTACTATTAATTATCAAAAAAATATTTTATTGGAGGAGTATCTTCACAGGGATGGTGTCATGACCCATGAGAAGCAACATTTTTCTCTGAATTTTATGTTTATCACCTCACAGCTACGAGTTGAATTATGATTTATTGCATTGTGTCAACGTGTTTTATATATCCCTCGTTTTTTAGTATCCTCATTGCTCTATTTTCTTCTTCCAGGCCCTCTGCGGTACGACGGCGAGCATTCCTACGCTCTTCGGCGAGTCCCTCCCTCTGAGCTTCACTGAAGTCGTCGGCCCAACACTGTGAAGCACATACCCGGAACAGGGTCTTCCCTATCCCAAGGAAACGTCACGGAAGGGAGACCTCCTCGTCGCATTCGACATCAATTCCCGAGCGCCTCACAAGCGGCACGAACGAAACCGTGGAGTAAGCCCTTCCGGGGAATAAAGAAGAAGAAGAAAACTCCTTGGCCTGAGAAGGAGAGAGCCGAAAAGGAAGCCTCTATCTCTGATTACGTAATTAATTTTAATATTATTATTATTATTTTTATATATGTTATTGTTAATAATTCACCTACTAATTAATTATAGTCTGTTTAAATTATAATTAGCCAATCAAAGGGTTGATGATCAAAAGAGAAAGGAAAAAAAATAATCCTATAGGATAAGGAACTGAGAGGTTGCGTTGTATTAGTGGATAAACGGTCAGCTGAGGCTAAGTTCTCCCACTCAATGCATTCATAAGTATATGCTCTTGACGATATTTATAATCCTTATCTCACTCCTTCACTCATTCGGGTCTCATAGAAAATCGGTGAATATTGGTGTCCGTCAAGACTTTATCCCCAAAATGTGATTATAAAAAATATTTCCAATACATAGTATGTTAAGTTGTCTATAAGTTATAACAACAATTCACAATCTCAAAGCAATTGGCAGCTCATGGAATTAAACATACAAACATAGGGACCCATAGAGACTCTTCAAACAAACTCCTCCCTCGATATTTACTCTTCAATAAACCACAGACCAATCAGACTCTTCCATCAACACATCAAATGTGATGAGCCAATATGTGAGTCACTTTGATATTTTTTTGAGACGCACAAAAAGCTGTTACATATGAAAAAGGGGGGAATTTTTTCATAACTAAGTATTTATTCACTATTTCGCCAGAATTTCGTTGTTGTTTTTAATAAATATATCTATACTTATAAAAAAGAATTCCGTTCGTTCGTTCGTCGTTTGTGCGTTCGTTTGTGCGTTCGTTAGTGGTTCGTTCGTTTCCCTATATCTCCCGAACGGGTCATTAGATCTTGACGAAATTTTCAGTGAATAGTTTGGGAGCTCAGGGAGTGTTTTAGTGGGGTTGTCAACTCCCGGAAAATTCGTCATCGACATGCTTATTTTATTCGCCAAAACGTTTTTTGTTGATTTTTTAAAATTTGCAACTTAATATTTGCCCAAATTTTCTGTGGACAGACTGAGGTACTAAGACGTGTTTTTGTTTTATTGAGTGTTTCCCGGAAAATCGTTTGACACCTTGAAAAAAGGCTTGAAAATTTTGGTTGTCATAGTTTGTAAGTGAGATGTTTTAGAGACAGAACGCAAACAAAAGTTATCTGCATCTCTACTCAAAGAACCTAGATCCGGAAAAAAATTCCGGATCCAGAAACTCCCGGACCCGGATTATGTCATTTCCTTAACTTTTGATTCTTTCCCATTTCAAAAAAAACGCTACTCTAAAAGTACATCACGAATAGAGTTTACAATCGGGTCCAAAAGAAATTTCCCGGAAACCGGACCGGCCTGTCGGGAAATTCAAGAAACCTCTGGGACGACTTTTAATGCGAAAAAAAGTTCAAAACAAAACATACGAAACGAAGGCCTTGCAAAATAAGCCTAGGTTGGTTAAGTCAATGTCCGGCCTCCGGGACATATTTGGCCGGGATCCGGATTTTTTTCAATTTGAGTTTTCGCATATACTTTTGCACAATCATATTCAGCTTCACAAAGGGAGCAACTTGGATGTTATCAGTATCCGGATCCGAGGTCATTAAGAGCCTCAAATCCGGGTTTGAATATTAGGTCGAATTTCATGGACGAAGCGGAATATTTTTGAAATCCTAAATTCTGGAGGGCCTTCTTTGGGTTGTCTGCTGAGTGATTGCATCAAGTTATAAAAAGTATCTATAGAGTTTTGCATTTCTAATACGTTCGTTCGGATATAAAATGAATTTTAGTTAATATTTTTTGAGTTTTGGCATAAAAACTGGCAAAATGGAAAGGGTTGTTTTCTACGCTCCTGGGGAACTCACAGATTTCAACTTGATTCAGAGAAGGAGCTTAAAAGCCTGGCAATACATTATAAAAAAGTCCTTCTCAATTGTTTTATATTTTTTCAGAAAACCCAAAAAACTGATTTTTTTCAAAAAACTTAAGGGGGTTCCCCATGATTTTGGCATTTTTTATTTTTTTATTTTTGTTAATATAGTTGTTCCCAATTGGGAAGTATAATGTAAATGTGAAGAAATTTTTAAAATGGATGAAAAACAAAAAAGTTTTATTTGTAAGCATTATTTCATAGTACATATGCTACATATATATAGCATAGGAGTTGGTTATAATGTTAGTTCTTTTTTGCTCCCTAGGGGGTGCTTATTAACTTATGAATCTAATGTAACCTCTAGGGAGACTTTTTACTGCATAAGTGGTTTGAAAATTATAAATGACACAATGAAGCCCTGACCCAATGACACCTGTAGAAGGAATGATTTGAATATGAAAAGAAAAGCGATGACATCAGTGAAAAATCGTGTGATTTCTTCATTTTACGATGGTTAAATTCCCAGCCTTAAGGACACCAATACGGAAAAAAGAAAAATGGTAAGGCAGACCAATGACCACTGTTGAAGGAACTTATTTTAATATGAAAAGTCACATGCGATGACATCACTAAATTATTCATCTTCTTTTTACGATGTTTAAATAACCAGCCTTAAGGATATAAAACGGAAAAATGGCAATGAAAACCACATGATAACTTTTTAAGAAACTGATTTTAAAATGAAAAGTCACACGCGATGACATCACTAAAATTATTAGTGTGATTTGTTTTTCATCCAGACTATTGTCAAGTTGGAAACCCGGGCAGCGCCGGGTAATATTCGCTAGTATATATATATACTTATATTACTCTCATCAACACTTTTGCTACATACTGAACTATAGTATTTTATCATATTAAACATAAATGCTTTATATGAAGGACCATCTCCTTTTATATTCAGCCTTACCTATATGAAAGACATATATATTTGATACTAATCAGGACTCTATTAGTCTTTCTTCTCAAGTTATTACTATATCTTTCATAGGAAGAGTATTGTCGATTTTATGCATATATCATGACTCAAAGGAATAAATAAATTCATACAGAACTAAATGATTATCTCCAATTATTTCTATTGAACCCTCATAATTCGATTAATCTTATCAGGTTAGACTATATGTTTGTTTACCATACATTTTTCAGGAATTGCCGTATTAAAAGATTGCTAATGTTAACTAGTCTAGACGCAAAAGTCAGTGGTCAAGTAGTAACTAGAGCATTAAGCTTCTTCCTACTATGTAAAGAAATAAAAATATGATTTGATTTTAGCAAGAGATCCATTATTAGGGGCTTCAGTGTCATTTCTATACAGGAAAATCTGGCGTGAAGAATGATTGCATGGCCTTATGAAGTGGGGTTCCTATAAAGTAACAGATTTTTTGTAAAATATGGTCCTCATTTTTTTTTACTGTATATAATATAACTCTCCCCGTCTTGGAAAGTATTGGAGGTCCTTAGCCTCAAATATATATATATATATATAATATTGATCAAACTAATTTAGATGCTCATACAGGATAAAGTTTGTTCAAATTGCAACTAAAAATATAAGATAAACAACACATAACTTTATTAATTGAGCTAGCAAAAGGGTTGTTTAAAGAAAGAAAGGTGCATCAAGAAACGGCAAATGTCGTAAAAAAAATTTTGTTTAAGAAACGTCTGAAAAATATTCTTTCATGTTTATCTGGAAAGCGCTGATTTGACATAACTATGATTCATAGCTCATTAACGGGGTATGAAATTCACTTTGATAAATCTAGGACCTTAATTACAACTTAATCATACGTATGACGACGTCTTTATGAGAAAAGAATAGTTATGTGTTTGACTGAAACTGGATGCGATATATTAATGTTACGAGCTCATAAACAAAAACTTAGGTTTGAGTAGTTAACTAACGCAAATAAAAGCTGGTGATGAACCGAGATCATGGATAATTGAATGAAAGATTTTAAGGTGAGTGTAGAGAGAATGTGCGTCATTACAACTTACAAGGAAACACTTATGTCTACATATTGGGTTGCATCCTTCTCACCAATATCTTATTTTGACAAGTCAGCTAAATTTGATGGAAAATCTAATAGTGAAGTAAAAAATAGGATTTATCCCTCGCCATAACTTTCCTGTTATGTATTGACATCATGACGGCATGTAGGGCCCAGCCCTCTGCATGACGATATTATATTTCCTTATTATTGTTATATTAGAATACTGCTGTGAAATATATAAGTAGTCTTCCACGTACACTAGCTGCGTTCGCATCTCACTCACTCCTCCTCATCCATAACCCACAACGGCGACGAGTCTGGATTATATTCATCTTATGTTCTTATAGGTAACAAGACACATTATTTCCATTCTTTTTTTATTTTCATATCCATCCCGTTCAGCCGACAAATCCATGGGAACGTCATTGAATCGACATCCGTTTCTCTACAATAGAATTATTTATTTCCTCCAAATGGATTTCTAAGTATAGTGCACCCAAAAACTGAAATAATATAATTTTCTTTGTTGCCTATATGGGTCTCAGTCATGGCAATCCTAGGGTCTAGGTACTCCAGGTGGGCCCAGACTCTATTGTTATAATCATTAGCCTTTCCACATTTTCCCCACAATCAAGAGATGCCGAAAACATGAGCAAAGACAATAGAGGGCAGATAATTGAAATTGGGAATTATATGCTCAATGTAGGAGTATTTTCTTCGGCATTCCCAGTAAAACAAGCAGGACAACTGATTAGTTTGACAAATTCATTCTACGACGCCCAATCACTTCAATTTGATCGAATATATAATATATTATATATATATTTACCGGGTGTACAAGTGAAACTTTTACACTCGTATTAGTTCAATGCTAGGCTTCGTGATATTCTCATCGTCCTTCAAACAAAAAAAGAAAACAAAAATCGGTCAATCGACTCCGAAGAAAATGTCTCTAGAACGTGATGTCCGAATTCGGGTCCACGCGCTTCTGGAAGACGTGGTCCGTAGATCCGGTGTAAAAAAGGCGCAATGACCGTTACCTGAGCTTCGGGACGTCGACAAGAACGTGAGGCCCTCACTACACCAAGCACAGCCAGCGTGATGTCCTGGGCTTTGTGGCCTCGAACGGGAGGCCATGGATCTCATCTGGTTCCTGACCGGCTACAAGCTTACTGCGGCCGACTACAACGAGATCCTGAGGACCAAATTCATCTTTTGGTCTGGGCGAACATCCCCGGTGGTAATGTGGTGCTCCAGCAGGATGGAGCGCCCGCCCATACGGTGAGGGCACGCAGGCGTTCCTGGGGCAGGTGATGGACTTTGGGCAAAGGACTTGTGGCCACCCCCCAGAGCTCCGACGCCAACCCCTTGGACTACGCCTTCTGGCCAGCACATTGAGTCCAAGGCCTGCAAGCTTCGCCACACGAACATCGACGTCCTGAAAGCCGCCGTCAACCATGAGTGGGCCGGCATGTACGAGGACTTCGTGTCAAGGTCTGACAGGCTTTCAGAAAGCACCTCATGGCCTCGTGGCCGCCAACGGCGCGCACATCGAATAAAAAGATTTAAAATATACCTTGTTCTTTCATTCTGTAGAATTGGTTTTCACGTAATATTCTTGGCTGCTGTACTAGATCTCAATAAAGTTTTACGTGTTAAGGTTAAAGTTTCACTTGTACACCCGGTATTTATGTATGTATCAATGTCTAAACTTAAGAAGCAATCCTAAGCATCATAGATACATATTATCGGAGTTTTGTCTGAGTCGGCGATCATAGGATTTATATAGGCGATATTTGATCGCTGATCGGAGTATCGCAAAAGGTCCGGATCTTATATCTTTTGTCGTAGAAAGCACTAAAAAATTAGCGATCGAATCAAATGTGTATAAAAAAACAAATAGAAAAAATGTTGTAAATAAGGATTTGTGAGGGGACAAAAGCCCTACATTTCTTAATTAACTAGCTCGTCCATTGACCAAAAAATACATTCCAACAATTACTATTTGGTTAGAAACACAAAGATCGACTGAATAATCATACTAGGTCAATTCACGAACAGGGTTCCCCTCGTAATTGCATAGAAAATTAGTTAATTTGCTTCACATTCAGACCAAAATGAAACAAATTTTGTCTTTATTACTTTTAACTATCATTAAGAAGGTTCCTCCAGTCTTACGAGAAAAAAAAAGACTAGAAAAACTGGATTTTTACTCTAATATACTCGGTTTTGACTACAGATAAACGGTAATTTTCTATGTAACAAATATGTAACAAGTCACTATTTCACATGCTTGGAGAAAAATATGAAATATAATAACCTTTTATGACTGAAAATATCTACTAGGACATTGGGTAAAGAGGTAGAAAAATAACCACTATGTAGAAATGAATTCAGACTAAAAAATGAGAAAATTAAGTGCATGTATTGAGCCGCCTGTTTTACGAGCAAATTTGGCAGTTTTAAAGGGGCAAGTTAAAAATTGAGATTTTTTTACACGAAAAGATCTGTGGCAAGGCTAGTTTTCATCTTGTTTGTTAGTATACAATACTAGGTAAACATCGCGCCCAAAAAGACCCAAAGATTTAATGTTTCCCTTTTCAATTTTTGAATCCCAAGTTGTAGACAGTTATAGACTTTTTCCCTTTTTAGACCCAAATTAATTGTCTTCAGTCTGTCTACCATGTGAAAAAAATATTTTGCCGAAGCATTACATGACGGAATCTTAATTATATTTAAAGTATAAATGAGAATTAGTCTTTCAGAAAATTATTCCTTAAAAAACAATGATATTGCTACCAAAAATGCTTATCATGAGTTATAGACATTTTTCCCTTTTTAGACCTTTTTTGAAAATCGCCTACCCTCGCAATAAATGTAAGTTTTAGTGATTCTTTTTAGAAATATGAATGAAAATTTCTCATCTAATATGACCAAAAGCCTCACTACGTCTTTTCCAAGTCTTTTTCGTCGCACTAGTGCGCGACTTGTCGCACCAGCACGCGACTTTACAGGTCACTCAGCCTCTTTGCCTTTCACATTTTTTTTCAATTTTCTTAGATTGTAACATCCTAACATTCGAAACCACACTCAAAACCAAAATTTGTAAACGAAAACCTCACACACTATGAAAACAAGGAAAATTTTAGCATTGGTTTACAGAAGAGAAACCATATATTTACATGAGATAATCATTCAGTAAAGCATCAAATTCGCAATCGATAATTATAGACTTTTCCCTTTTTAGACCCAAATTATTGTCTTCAGTCTGTCTACCATGTGAAAAAAATATTTTGCCGAAGCATTACAGAAGCTAGAGAACTGAAATTTGGCACACAGATGCATCTTGACCATGTGATGGTCTTGGGCTAGGTTAGGTTCTGATCAGACCAGATTTGCGTCTGTGAGAGGATTTTGCGGTTTGTATGGATTTTTGAGGGTTATGAGGCTCGGGATGTAATCAAATGTTTTGTGGACTTTAGCCGTAGGCATCTTTTGGTATAACCAAACTAAGACCTAGCGGCCTTGCAAAAGCCTCAAAAAAGGCTTGGAAAACTTTGGTTGTCCATAGTTCGTAAGTGAGATGTTTTAGAGACAGAACGCAAACTAAAAGTTATCTGCATCTCTGCCCAAAGAACCTGGATCCGGAAAAAATTCGGATCCAGACACTCCCGGACCCGGATTATGACATTTCCTTAACTTTTGATTCTTTCCCATTTCGAAAAAAAGCTAGTCTGAAAGTACATCAAGAATAGGGTTTACAATCGGGTCCAAAAGAAATTTCCCGGAAAACCGGACCGGCCTGTCGGGAAATTCAAGAAAACCTCTGGGGCGACTTTTAAAACGAAAAAAAGTTCAAAACAAAACATACGAAATGAAGGCCTTGCAAAATAAGCCTAGGTTGGTTAAGTCAATGTCCGGCCTCCGGGACATATTTGGGCCGGGATCCGGATTTTTTTCAATTTGCAAGTTTTCGCAATATATTTTTGCACAATCACATTCAGCTTCACAAAGGGAGCAACTTTGATGTATTCAGTATCCGGATCCGAGGTCATTAAGAGCCTCAAATCCGGGATTGAATATTAAGTCCAATTTCATGGACGAAAATGCTACAAAAAACTTCATTGTTTGATGCAAGGTTCAATCCTTGCCTCAACATATTATCCATAGATATGTTACCATGTATAAATGCTGTGGCCGTAGGCCACCCACCCGCCTGGAGGGCCTAGCCAAAGCCGCGGAGCGGCAATGGGCTAGTTTAAGCTAATGTGTATAAAATCTCAATTAACTCGTCAATTAATGCCCATTAAGGTTAGCCGAACATATTTTTAGATGTCCCAGACATAATATCACCTGCAGGGAAAACAAAAAGATGATTAGTAAAGTTTCAAAAATAGTGGTTATGGACCACTTAGGGGAACCCTAATTGTGGAATTCACCACAATGGAAAAGCCAGTGGTGCTATCCTGATATATTTCTTGTCCTAAAATATAAGACAGGCGGACTATGAAGAAGTCATGTTTTGGAGCTCATAGCAGGCTTGTTGATCGGAGTTTTTCTGATCGGCGATCAATAGCGATATAGCGATATTTGATCGCTGATCGCAGTATCGCAAAAGGTCCTGATCTTTATATCTTTGATCGTAAGAAAATCACTATAAAATAGCGATCCGATCAATTTGTATAAAATAACTAAAAAAAAAAATGTTTGTAATAAGGATTTTTGAGACAAACCCTACATTTCTTAAAACTAACTAGCTGTCACATGAACAAAATACATACAACAACTAATATTTGTTTAGAAAACACAAACTACAGAAAATACTAATAGAAAAAGCCAGTGTGTGTATCCTGATATATTTTTGTCCTAAAATATACAGACAGGCGCCTATGGAGAAGTCATTGTTTTGGAGCTCATAGGCTATGGGAAACATTTATTCTGGCATCTCTGTAAAATATTCCGTCAATTGTGGAGCCAGAGTGTTGGAGCTCATAGGCTATGAGAAACAATCATTCTGATATTTTTGTCCTAAAATATACAGACAGGCGCCTATGGAGAAGTCGTTATTTTGGAGCTAATAAGCTATGGGAAACAATCATTTCATTGCCATATAAAGATGAATACTTAAAAAGGTTTGACTGTATATACATTAAAAAATTACTTAGAATTAGTATTACATAGGTATTTTTTTTGTTTGATCGCAATTAAATTGATCGGATCGCTGATCGAAAAATCCCTGATCGTTATATCGCTATATCGCAAAGAATTTCTGATCGCTATTTTGATCGGATCGCTATTTTTTTCCTGATCGCTCACAAGCCTGCTCATAGGATATGGGACAACATTTATTCTGCATCTCCTGTCTTAAAGTATGCAGACATATGTCAATTGTGGAGCCAGAGTGTTGGAACTCATATGCTATGAGAAACAATCATTCTGATATTTTTGTCCTAAAATATACAGACAGGCGCCTAGAAGAATTCGTATTTTGGAGCTAATAGGCATGAGAAAACAACCATTCCATTGCCATATAAGATGATGCTTATAAAGGTTTGACTGTATATACATTTAAATTTTACTTAGAATCAGTATACATAGGAATTTTTTGTTGATCGCATTAAATGATCGGATCGCTGATCGGAAAAATTCCTGATCGTTATATCGCTATATCGCAATAATTTCTGATCGCTATTTTTGATCGGATCGCTATTGTTTTCTGATCGCTCACAAGCCTGCTCTATTATGACATATATTATATATATATAGGGGCGGAGTGGCCAGCGGGAGCACCGGGACTATTCCGGTGGGCCGCTGGCCTCAAGAAACATAAACGCCGTTGACGCCTCTCAATGGCCATATTGGGGCCGGTAAGCCGGCGAGGCATAATTGTCCCGGTGGATAAATTCTTCCCACTCCGTTCCTGTATATATATTTATTTATTTATATATGAGTGCTTAGGATTGTTTCTTATAGCTAGACATTCATAAATTAGGATAATCAAACATGGAGTGAATAAAGGATATTTGGTATCATTTTGATACAATGTTGCTGTTTAAGGGATAGGTTCTACTTTCGTATCCCCTTTCATATTTTAGGGACTCATTGGTATATTTTTTTTATTTTTGGAAGGGAATGGGAGAGGAAAAAAAAAGGAAAAAAAAAACGAAAAAGAAAAAGGAGAGTTAGAGAGATGGAAAAAGAGAGAGACACAGAGAGAGAGTCACGGAGATATAGAAACACAGATAGAGAGATAATTAACTCATTATCATTCTGAAGTCTCGGGATCGAGAATAGTGACTTTACACATAGAAGTGGAATCTTTGGGCACCTGGATCGTGAAAAGAGGAAGTTCCTCATGACCTATCCTACTCATTCGTCTTCAAATATCTACCCTCCCTCCATCCCCCTCTTCGGATCTGTCTCGGATGACTACGGAGACTCCACTCATGAAGCCTCCTCCTACACGTCTATTGGATTCGTACGTCTAGAAGAGGAGTCTCTCAGCATTACTCTTCCTCCCTCCGGGTCTCGATGACTACGGAGACTCCACTTATGAAGCCTCCTCCTACACGTCTATTGGACTCGTACGTCTAGAAGAGAAGTCTCTCAGCATTACTCTTCCTCCCTCCTGGTCTCGGATGACTACGGAGACTCCACTTATGAAGCCTCCTCCTAACGTCTATTTCATTCATGTAACACTTTTTATCAACCATAAATTTTATCCATATCATGTAAATACGAAATAAAAAATAGTACATTAAAAATTACCTAATAGCATAAAATATACTTGAAAAGATTTATATGCTGTAATTGACTATATTGAAAGCATTTACTTAAGAGAAACCTGTGTATAATTTTCTTTTACCTCGTAAATGCAGTTCTATTATTATTGATATCCTAAATATATTATTAAAGATGGAGCGTGTCAAACTTTCTATAATATCAGAGTGAATTACTGAACAATTAAAAAATATAGTTTTTCAAAAGGAAATAGCGAAATAGCAAGGCAATGAGAGTTTTGTCCTAATAATATATATTACAATAAAGAAAGGTAAATAAATAAATGCAGCATGAGCGATCAAGTGTATATTTCGGGTATATCAATCAAGAGTATTTGTGCTAATATATGCGCTAGATGTAATATAATACTGAAGAAAATAAATAGCATAAAAGGAAAGGGACTTCATTGAAATTATTTGTAGATCCATAAACATTGATTTCGTAATCAATGTTTGTAGATGACACTCGAAGGGCAAGGAAGACTCTTTCATTTGTTTCTTGAGGAAGAGTAATGCCTGAGAGACTTCCTCTTCTAGACGTACAAATCCAATAGACGTGTAGGAGGAGGCTCATAAGTGGAGTCTCCGTAGTCATCCGAGACCCGGAGGGAGGAAGAGTAATGCCTGAGAGACTTCTTCTTCTAGACGTACGAGTCCAATAGACGTGTAGGAGGAGGCTTCATAAGTGGAGTCTCCGTAGTCATCCGAGACCCGGAGGGAGGAAGAGTAATGCCTGAGAGACTTCTTCTTCTAGACGTACGAATCCAATAGACGTGTAGGAGGAGGATTCATAAGTGGAGTCTCCGTAGTCATCCGAGACCCGGAGGGAGGAAGAGTAATGCCTGAGAGACTTCCTCTTCTAGACGTACGAATCCAAGAGACGTGTAGGAGGAGGCTTCATGAGTGGAGTCTCCGTAGTCATCCGAGACCGGAGGGAGGAAGAGTAATGCCTGAGAGACTTCCTCTTCTAGACGTACGAATCCAAGAGACGTGTAGGAGGAGGTTCATGAGTGGAGTCTCCGTAGTCATCCGAGACCCGGAGGGAGGAAGAGTAATGCTGAGAGACTTCTTCTTCTAGACGTACGAGTCCAAGAGACGTGTAGGAGGAGGCTTCATGAGTGGAGTCTCCGTAGTCATCCGAGGGACAGATCCGGAAGAGGGGGATGGAGGGAGGGTAGATATTTGAAGACGAATGAGTAGGAATAGGTCATGAGGAACTTCCTCTTTTCACGATCCAGGTGCCCAAAAGATTCCACATTCTATGTGTAAAGTCACTATTTCTCGATCCCGAGACTTCAGAATGATAATGAGTTAATTATCTCTCTCTGTGTTTTCTATATCTCCGTGACTTTCTCTCTGTGTCTCTCTCTTTTTCCATCTCTCTAACTCTCCTTTTTCTTTTTTCCTTTTTTTTCCTTTTTTTTTCCTCTCCCATTCCCTTCCAAAAAAAAAAAAATATACCATGAGTCCCTAAAATATGAAAGAGGGATACGAAAGTAGAACTAGCCAAAATA